>JAUMHE010000061.1:2292778-2308088 GCA_032359235.1 Enteromius mattozi
ATTACACTTTAACACAGATTCACACAGAAAACAGCTGCTTTACAGTAGAATAATATTTGACTGTTTTACTGCATTTTTGATCAAATAAATGCAACTTTGGTGAGCAGAAGAGACTTGTCTTACATTTTACTGACTTTGATGAAATGTTTTAAACTTCTTTTTTATGCATCTCATTAAACAGTGAAGTCTAATACTGGCTATAAACATCATGCTCATGTTCATGAATCTGAAACACAGTGTGGATGATGGTATGAGGTCTTGCACCTTTCAGATATCCCAGCACTGGAAGTGTGTTATGAAGGACACACTCTGCTTCTCTGCTCTTAATGAGCTAAACACAGCTCATAACATCAGATCTCAGCACTGATCGCTGCTCAGAGACGACTGAACGCCAGGAACAGCTAATCAAAACTACATCTTTCAGAGTGTGTTGACTGTGAATCGAGCAGACAGAGAGGATATTAAAGATGTGTGTGTATTAATGTGTGAGCTGCGTCCGGCTCTGAATCACAGATGTAGATATTATATTTAGTGGCTTTATCAGATCACTGCATTAGCACCGTGTCCGATTTCTGTTCATTCATTTCATATTTACACAATGGTTTCAGTGAGAAAAGAGAAGCCAAACTGAGCAGTACTCTCAGATCCTGGTTCACTGGCCAATAAAATAAAGAGAAAATTAAGCAACATCATGAATGATTTAAATCAATCTTATTTGTACAGAGGAATTTGTGTTTGAGCTGGTAAATAGAATTTATTTCCAGTGTGAATAATTGAAAACTGTTTATTTAAATAAACGGATATTATAAGACTTACTTTATCACTGATGATTTGTTTGTCTTTTTTTACATAAAAAGTAATAATAATAATAATAATAATAATAATATAATGTTTATATTTTATATTTAAATATCATATTAATAAAACAAAAACAATGATTGAGAAATAATAACACACTTACACACACTCACACACACACACACACACACACACTCACACGTTTGTTTCTGTGAATTGTGGGACTTTCCATAGACTTCTATATCTTTTATACTGACCAAACAATATCTCTTAACCCTAAACCTACCCTTCACAGAAAACCTGTTTGCATTCTTACACTTTCAGATTAAAATCATTTTAAAAAAAAATTTTTCCCTTGTGTGGACCACCGATCACAATGTCAGAAAATTCAGGTTTTACTATTCTTGTAGCATAGCAATGTACAGTGTAGCATAAATAAGTACACACACACGCGCGCGTCACATGACTGTGCGGCCCACATCACCATGGTAACCGGGGGAGGAGGACAGGAGCTCCAGCAGGTCTTGAGCACATTCTCCAGATAAACACTGAAACATCCATTACATCTGAGCCTCCATCATGCTCTGATACACTCACAGACACCCAGATCTTTCACTTATCAAACACATTTCTATTCTGTCACTGAGAGAAAGCATTTAAGTATACAGAAATATACAGCATGATTCAACTCTGATGTCAGTTTTTCACGTCTAGTTTGTAAATGACTTTTAAAATATCTATAAATATATTATGCCTCACAATGTTTTATGTTTTTATTACTGGAAATCAAATAAATATTAACTTTAATAAAATAACTTCAGCTATAAGTTCAGCAAAATATTTATCATTTTCATTTAGTTTAACTTGATGCACTAAAATAATTAAAAATAAAAATGTACATAAACATTTAAAATGACACCACAAAAAAATAAATAATTAAAAATAAAAAAATGACAAAATATTATATTCTATATTTAGCTAATTGCTGAGGCGATATTTGTAATTTTTCTTTCTGTTAACTTTACAGACTACAATTACACTAAAACAAAACAAAACAAATGAAATACTGAAATTAAACAAACTTCAAAAAGACAAAAGCACACAGTAAATTCACCAAGACTGTGACTAAAACAAAAAAGAGGAACATAAAGTAATATTTTATATCAGCGAGTTGCCAAAGACAATATTTTATATATCTTCAGTCAGTTTACCTTGATGTATTAAAATAAATAAGACTAAAACTAAAATAAAAAAGAATGAAAACTATACAAATTAAGGAAAAAAAAACACACACAGATGAAAAACACAAACATAATAATAAAACTAAAATCAAAATGAATAGATAATATTAATAAAAATCCACCTCAGTCATGCTAAATGAACACTAATCTCATATAAACATGAATACTGTGTTTATAATGATTCATGTGTCACGGCTCCTTCAGTCAGACGTGTATCTTAACTATTTTGAATCTCCTATTAAATATTGTTAAATATTTCAGTGATCTTGAAGCCTATTCACTTATATGTGATTGACTAATTTGAGCAGGAGATGAAATATTGATGAGAGATCCTGAGAGAAGAGCTCTTCAGAGTCTGCAGAACACTTTCCTCTCAAAACACTACTTCCTTCAAACACTTCAATCAAAACCCACTCAAACATACTGCTAAAAAAATCATTAATACATTGACAAAAACAATTCTTCCTCAAAAAGCCAAATAACTTGTATCACTTGCAGTACTTGTAGACTATTTTTAAGTTCTATTAACAGCAAATGAAAACTCCTGCAGTGCTCAAATAATGCAAATAAAATAAATAAATAAATAAATAAATAAAACGTAACTTAGTAACTGATAGCCCTTGTCTATCAGATGTCTGTATTTCAAGGCAAAATAAAAATAGTAAAAAGACAAAAACAAACAAATAAACACCACTTTTAGACTATTTCATATTCTATTCAAAGCACACTGAAAACTCTGTTTAAAGCATCAGTCAATCAATCAAATAAATGAACAAAATAATGAATGAATGAATAAAATATCTGGTTTCACTTGTCTTTGAGATGTCTTTAAAACAAACAAAAAAATAAATAATTAAATGACTTCAGCTTAAATAACCTTTTAAAGATGATATGTGCTTTTGTTAAAGCTGTCAGCCCAAATTATTTTACCTTATTTTTTAAAATAATCAGTGGAATTCCTAGTGAAACTACATTACCCATGATTCTGCAACAAAGTCTCCACCAATCAGAGAATCAAAACATGGAAACCCCGCCCCCTCCCCTGCAAATGATGCAATCAAGTGAATCTCCCTAGGACATCAGACTGCTTACATATTGTTAGAAACATGTTTACTTTGCAATGAATGTAAAATATGCTATTTCTATAAACACAACGTACATCTTCTAATCAACACTTTTATATTTCTCTGACATTTGTAATAAAATTATGGTCTTTCCATAAATGTGCCTTTTTTGTGTGATTTTCAAATACTTGTTTCCTTCAAATCAGAGTTTATAATGTGATTGACTTCAGAGCTGGTCTGATTCAAAGATTCAACTTTAAACGGAAGAATTCATCAGTCTTTTCAGTTTGAAAGTGTTGTGAAATATTACCTTTTTAATATTTTATTCAGTTGAATGTTTAAAAACAAACCAATAATGATTTCCAGTGCTGTATTAAAAAAAAAAGAAGATGTTCAGCTTTTATAATTTACATGATTCGTGTTACAGTATGTGTTTCGTATTTGAATGCAGTGATACACAAAACTATATGCCCTTTTTAGCATATGATAAAGACTGGTTCCATGCATATTTTGAAATAAAAATATTTGCAAATAACTGCAAATGTTTCATTGCATTACATTTAACTCAGCATCACTGGAAAATAGTGTGTACCGGGTGCGCTACTGAGCAAGTTTACTACAGCAGAAAATACAAACATATGAGCTGCTTATGAGATGCATACATCAAAAAATCAAGTGTTTTGAGGTCATCACAACACAGTACTGTGCCAGGAGCTGTGTTTTACTGACACTAGTAGAGCTGTTTTTCCTATGTTGATCATTTTACAATAGCTCATAGCATATGTACTGTTTTTCTTTTTTAAATCCTTCTTTATTTCCTTTACATAAAAGGACATTTGTGACCATTAGAACAGCAAAAAACTGTCCGCTGGGTCACTTCTGAACTTTATCGAGAGCTGTGTAAATGGACAGTGCACACTTGGCAAGTTTTGAGCATGCATAAGATAAGTGCTTATTAAATTCAATTATGTGTACGTTGCATATGCTATCATTGAATTTCATCAGCCAGCATGCTCTCTAGATATCTGTACTGGCATCGGCTTCAGTCAAATCCATCTACAGTGTATAGAAGTACATCTGTGGACGTAAACGCACACGTATGCTGGCCGCTGGAAGCTGATCCAACACACTGTTAATCCCACCGCTCTGTTTTGTAAGCAAATCATTATCCAGACTATTAATGGCACACTGCAGAATTCTCCCTTCCTCCCTCTCTCCCTCTCTCCCTCTCTCTGTCCTTCTCTTGCTCCCACTCAGTCTCTCTTTTCAGTCCATTTCTCCCACCTTCTCCATCTCCGTTTCTCTGCGTCTGTTTTCGGGGAACCTTTTTAATCCTTGGCTTCATTTTTCCTCCCTCTTTCTCTGTTCCAAACCCTCGTCAGCTGCCTACGGAGGCATTTTAAGGCATCGCTGATGCTGAAAGCTGATCGTAATGATGCTGACGCGCAAGAGATCTTGTTTTAGCCAAATTGTGAGGGAGCGATGAATGTATTCTTCACAGGGAAGCCAATCCCACAATGCACTGCAGTGAGCTCTGAGAAAATTGCTATAAAATTAGTATAAACCTATAATTCATTCAACAGTAAAGTGGATAAACTCTACTGAAATCAATTCTCATGCAGAGCACTACCTGTGCTGTGTGTAGAGATGCTGTCTATGTAGAGCGATCCAAATTAATCATTATTCAGAGCACTTTATGTGATTTGGAAACCCTCTAGGTTGTTTATGTACAGTATTCCAAATCAAGAACTTATAATATAGTGTATACCAAATCAAGCAATTATAATTTAGAACACTACACATGATTTGGAACATAATACAGCCACTATGCTGTCTATGTAGTGTTCCATATCAGCCACTCATAATTTAGAACATTCTACATGCCCTATATTGTCTATATAGTGCATACGAAATCAAGCAACTACAATTTAGAACACTACACATGATTTGGAACACTATGCAGTATGCTGTTTATGTAGTGTATTCCTAATGACTTGGAACCAGTTACATTCACCACACTGTCAATGCAGAGTGTTCAAAACCTTCTAAATCCACTATGCAGTCTATGTAGAGCGTTCAAAATCAGTAGCATACTATTTAGAACACTCTATATGATTTGAAATGCTATACTTTCTATTCACCGTTTGTGAAGAATGTTTCACATCGAGCACTTAGAATTTAGAGCACTCTACCTACACGATGCTGTCTATGTAGACAGAGTATTCCATACTAAGAACTTGTAATTTAGAACACTCTACTGTATATGATTTGGAACACTCTACACGCACTATACAGTCTATGTGGAGTGCTCCAAATGAGGCACTGATCATTTAAAACATTCTAGATGATTCGAAACATTCTACATGCCCTACACTTTTTCACATTAAGCACTTATGATTTAGAGCACTCTACATAGTGTAGAGCATGTATAGCGCTTTACAAAACTCTAGATAATTTGGAACATTCTATATGCACTAGGTTTTCTGTGTAGAGCATGAGTTGCCTGACAGTTAGGATGCTGCCTTTGAAGGAAGCTGTCTATGTAGGCAGTAGGCAGCGAGACAGCTCAGTAGGTTCTGGAAAAGAGCTTCAGTGTTTCTTTTCAGAAAAAAAAACTCTGTTTGAGCTAAACGTGACTGAAAACACTGGGCGCCAGCCTCCTACTGATTGTGTTAACACATTGCCTGGGCAACTTCAGCTAAACGACAGCAATGCTGAACACTTCAGACCCAGAGATCCTCTAAAGGTAAAGAGGGGGCAGAGAAAGAGAAGCAGACATTTCACAGTTAACCGCTGGGAACCGAAGAAATCAGAACATTTAGTACCACACCAGAGATGCCACACAGAACAAACAGTCAACATCAAAACTAATACTGATACTGAAGGAAAAAACCTTTCTATTTAACCATTAGCTCTTCAATTAAACATAAGAAACGCTTAAAATAGTCTTTAAAAGATGCAAGAAAGAAATATATGCATTGCTTGGAACTACATTAAAGCCCATGCTAGACCAACAGATCCAAAATACTGGCCCAACCAGTCAAACACAATTACAAAACAAACTGAACAACATTGCTTGTGAGTTCCCAGCATGCACTGCAGCACGTGCTTGCTTCTACTGTTTTGCTGTCTTTTGCTGTTTTGTAATTATTGCTAGTTATTAGTTGTGTTGAGACATTAAGAGCTCTTTTTACATTTGTATGTTCCTAAAGTTAGTATGTGATCCGTCTAAAACTACTTACTATCACTAAATTATCTTACAGCATACGTCAGATATCTTTACTTCGAAAGGCCTTCAATAACAAATATACCAAGTAGCCTATACAACTAAATATACATGATTCGTTTATTATGTTGCCAACTGATCATTTGAACAAGAAATCTGTAGTAGCCTTAATTAAATAAAAAAATGTCAAATTCAAACATAAACAAACAGTGTCACTTTAACCAACAGTTGAACTGCATTGAATTTTTAAGCTTCATTCATTCGGTTTTTGCCCTGTGTACTATTTTCAGTTTCTGACAGCTGTGTGTAAAGAGGTTTTTTTATTGAATATTGGGTCACACTTTACTTTAAGCTTCAATTCTTGCTATTAACATATCATTAACTATGACTTTTGTTTCAATAAACTCTTAATTTGCTGCTAAATAATAGTTAGTAAGGTATAAGTTTGGTATTGGCAGGACTATAGATGTAGAATATCATCCTGCAGAACATGTGCTTCATTAATACTAATAAATAGTCAATATGTTAATACCAGGCATGCTTATAAACAACTAGTTAATAGTGTGTATCGTTCCATTTACTAAAGGGTTACTAAATATTGATTGATTTGAATGCTAATGCCAATTCAGAAGGGTTTAAGCAGCCTAAATCAACACTGACTGGAAACGAGCAGCTTGAACCTTCTGCCAAACATCTCCTTTTGTGTTCCAAAGTTGGATTTTCACTTCAAGGGTTTAAAATGACATGAGAATTTACATCCTGGCTCGCCATCACTTTAAAAACAGGCACTCTCGCATAAGCGCACTTCAAAGGGCACAATGGTGTCTTCTTCGAGGTCACACCCTGTTTGATTCAACTACGAGCATTAAACCGAAACTCTGCTGTGACCTTGGAAACACATAGCATTGCGATAAACATCCAAATGCAGCACGGGTGACTCTGTAGCATGCAACAACTGCGTTTGAAGCTTCAACACGCACCCAATCTTCACTAACCATCAGCAACAGAGCGGCCTCTCGAGACTTTACTACCAAGCAAACAAACGCAAACCCCAGCTGCCTGGGCGCGATTCAGCTAACAAATCACGTAGCGGCCCTCGAAATGGTGGACGGCAAGGGGTCAAAGACCGGAGAAAGCCGAGAACATTGCAGCACAGGTCCACAGCAGAAACATTCCCTCGTCTAGACAGCGTCGAATCACACATACCACACTCCCGCGGCACCCATTCATTCCCTCAGTGTTCAGGTGCATGCGTGCGAGGTTAGGTAAGGAGATGTGTGGAGGGTGGGGTTCGGCGCTCACCATGCTCAACCCAAACCCCGCATTGGGCTGGCAGGCGGGTGTAGATCTGTCCTCCCTTTCCTTCCACGGACACACACAGCCCCTGCGATCCTCTCGCCGACGGCCAGCTCATCCACGCTTGTCTCTGGCGGAGCAGAGGGGGGGTCGGGAGGCAGCTCGGGGGAACCGCGTCAGGGAACAAGCATTCCCTGGGTAAACCTTAAAGCCCAGTCGCTTTCCAGAGGAAGCCTGGCAGATCGTCTTCCTTCCACGAGGAGAATCCAGAGAGATAGAGACAAGGAAAGAGAGAGGGAGAGGGAGAGAGAGAGAGGCTACAGCTACAGTCCATGAATGGTGCAGTGCTGCTGTTGTCATGGTAACCACTGGGGAGGAGGCTGGTGAAGTGGTGAGGGGGAGTGAGTGAGCGAGAGAGAGAGAGAGAGAGAGAGAGAGATGCTATGCAGAGAAACACTGGAGCTCTGGAATCACAGACTGGGCCGACTGGAGGCTCTGGGTCTGCTGTGACCTCATGTTACCCTTGAAAACACCGTCTCTAGTCCAGTCAGCATAACATCAGTCCATCTTCAGCTCACATACGCCCCTGCCTCTTATTTCATAATCCATTCATTCAAATGAACACGGGGTGGCCAGTCCTTAATGTGCTGTTTGTGCTCATTTTAAACGGTCAACAAGGTAGCATCTAAGTGTGTGTGCGTGTGATTATTTTTACATTTTTCTTTTTTTTTGTAATTAATTGTTAGCTTTTTATCTTATTTATTTATTTATTTTAAACATGTTTATATAGTTTGGGCTTTTTCCATCTTATCAAATTAAACTAAATAAATAAGTTAATAAATAATAATAATTATACATATGTGTGTATATATATATATATATTCCTTTTTCTAGGATTTAATTTTTTGTTAACAGTAGTAACCCAGATATGCTTTGTTAGCTGTATAAATTGTTAAAGCTGATCACTAAAAATATCCAGTAGGACCACTGACAATGTTGAAAGCAGGAAAATAAATACACACACACACACACACACACACACATATATATATATAAATAATTTTACATTAAATTCCATGCAATTTAATTTAATTTAATTTAAAATGTAATTACATTTGAATTAAAATGCAATTTCTTTTTTACTTAATTTAAATGTAATAATTAAATGAAATGAAATGAAATTAAATTAAGTTCAGTTCAATTCATTTAACACGCAACTTCTGTTCTGCTGGATTTGGTTAGGTTTAGCTTCTCGTCTCTTCTCTTCTCTGGATGAGTTGTGAGTGTCTTAATGACGGGTAGAGCTCATTAGTGACTCCTGCTGCTCTCACTAATGTGCTGTTTGAAATGATCTTGTTCTCGTTGTCTTGTTCTTAATCCAAACCTGGCATTCAGAGCACTTGAGGAATGAGCTGCTTTAAAAAGTGGCATGTTTGCTCATATATTTCTTGGTGAGCATTAATAGAACAGAGCAGGGGTTTTCAACGGGCAGCCGGTGAGACGCTGCAGGGGTCTGCCAATTGTTGTTTGATCTCAAATTAATTTCCATGAAAAATAAGCTTTTTAGAAAATCAAAGTTAACTTTAACCAAAGCTGAAGATAAGAAGCCAAGGTAGAGGTAAATACTTCATTGCATCCACATCAAAATGTTTTACACTGAAAAAGGATGAGGTCTGTAAAACTGATTTAAGCTCACTGAGGCTGCATTTATTGAATCAAAATCACAGTAAAAGCACTAATATTGTGAGATATTATTATAATTTTAACTAGTTGTAATCTATGTCAATATACTTTAATATGTAATTTATTTCTGTGATGTTCAGCTGTATTTTCAGCATCATTCCTAAATCCTAATAATATACTGATTGTCAGGATTGTCCGCTGGAGTGCCCACAAGCCCCTCCAGGGGGCACTCCACCAAGAACTGCACCAGTACCTCAGAAAATGCATCCGTGGACTGTTTATTGGTGTTTTGATTGGGAATGGGTGTGGTAACGAGCTGCATGTGTGTGAGTGAATGCGGTTCAGGTGTGAGTGTAATCAGTCCAGGGATGCATGATGGGAAATGGAGTTTCTGAGGTACTGGTGCAGTTCTTGGTGGAGTGCCCTCTGGAGGGGCTTGTGGGCACTCCAGCGGACAATCCTGACACTGATTTACTGCTCAACAAACATTTCTGATTATTATCAGTGTTGAAAACAGTTGTGCTGTATGATTTTTGTTTGTTTTTGTTGTTGTTTTACTACAGTTTTTGATAACACTACAAGGTCTTTATCACTTTAAGGTCTCCTTGTTACATGTAGTTACTATTATAATAACAATTAATTATGCATAATTAAATGCAAATAACCATAAACCAAACCCTAATCATATAGTAAGTATATGCCATTAATGAATATTTCTCAGTACTTAATTGTATAAGAAGGACACCTCAAAATAAAGTGTAACCAATAATCCTTATAGACTCAGGTTTATAAAGCATTCAGAACTCGTCCTGCTCCATCCACGTTCCTCAGGAATCAAACCCACGGCCTTGTTGTTGCCAGCACTGGATGCTCTTAAATAAAGACATCAAATATTAAAGATCAAGAAGCCTAAATGCATCAGCGATTCAAACAAACAGTTCAGCCTGGCCCAAATGTGACTTGAATGCTAGTTGGCGATCTGGCCATCTAACTTTCTGACAGCCTTGATTTCACTCTCTGCGCTGTATTTGTTCCGGTAAAACGGACAGAGATTTATGGGTTTAATATCACTCGATGTCTCTCTGTCCTCTGAATGTCAAGCACCAGCCCTGCATGATAAACGCTTCACTGTACATGCACTGTACGCCTGCACTGCATCTCCACTCCCACTCTCTTTTGGGTGGAGTGTCCCTTTAAGATTGGATCCAAAGAGGTCAGTGCTTAATAGTTCGAAATAGTCTGAAACAGAAAATAGTCATTTGTGGAGGCAGTCAACAATGAAAGACATAAAACATACATAAAAATCAGACTAAATAAGACTGTCAATCACGTAAAGCTGAAGTTCACAATAATACAGATAATAGACTAGCAGAAGTGAGAATTGCGCTAGAAAGATCATGTTCATTCTTGTGGTTTGCGCTTGCTCACAAGAGACTCAAGCTACTACAGAGTGTAAACTGCGCCGTGTCTCACCCGACCCCCGGAGACGGACCTCAGGTAATCTATTTTTGGTAAAATTCATGGATGCAGGGAGGATCTTAAGAGGAGCTACAGGTAGCGAGAACAGAAAAAGGGCTGATCATGGCGTTATAATGGTGGTATGGAGTGAGGAGGAAAAGTGGAAGCAGATCGACAGCAGAAAAGGAGGTTTAATTTCATCAGGCCAATTAATTGGCATTAAGGGAAAATGTAATTTTAGTGAGATCTATGGGGATAGCAGTAAGGTTATTGATTGTGGTAGTTAATTTGTGTCTGGAACAGGAGGTGAAGTGAGGCTCATAGTTCAGAGGGAATCCAGAGGACAATCAACAACATAAGGGCTTAAACTAAAGCAGAAAATAAGGTCAAAGGTCAGTTCCAACTGGGTCACGGAAAGCAGGAAAAATGAAAAAGCAATCCTTAATGACAATAATATATTGCAACTCAACATACAGTCATGTGTAGATAAGAAATCAAACACTGCAGACATTCACAAAATAGAGTCTTAAGAGCTGATTTCTTTTAGTGAATCAAAAACGTACTGTGACTTCAATTCTTGGTTACGCTAAGCTGGTTGTTTTCAATCAAATATAAACATACAGTTTATAAAATGTGATTGATGTTTGATTTTTGATGGCTTCTATGAGCTGATTCTTTTCAGTGAATCTCAAAATAGCCCAACTCCATAAACAAATGACTCTTACAGTATAATCTCAAAAAGATGAGTCACCGGTCTTAAACTCTATATGATTTACAGGGTGCGCTACCGAGCAAGTTTACTTCATCAGAAAAGCCAAACATATGGAGCTGGTTGACATGCGAAACACCAAAATGCATTAGTTTACAAATCATGCTCTGTGTTTTGAGCTCATAACATAGTATTCTGCAGGGAATTGTGCAAAAATCTCCTCTCATCATGATCTGTGTGAAAATGAACAACAATTTGTTGGTGTTTAACTGCCATTCGGGTTCATTTTAGCTGGAAACAGCAGTAAATTGCATGTATAGATACATATTTTTGGATGTTTGCAGAAATAGGGTAGGTAGATCCGTTGTGGAATATTGGAGTAAATCTTATATTCTAACGTTTTTAATATATTATTTGCTATTTATTCATTACCCACCTTCATAATTTTACTGTATACAGTAAATGCATTCTAAGGAATCAACAAGTTGCCTCTCAAACGCACTCCGGCCCTTTATCACAGTTTCTTTACCGCAGTACAAAATGAAAAATGCTGTCAACAGACAACACTTACAGCTCTATGAAATCTCAATAAATCAGCTAAACCTCATCGGGATGCTGTATACCTGGCTTTGTTGTGCTCAGAGGTGAACTAAGTGCCTCCCCGCAAGCATCGACAGAAGTTAATTGACGTTGCAGCTATGCACCTGAGAGAAACAGAATTCAATCCACAAAACAAAGGCCTTGTGGCATTTCCAATCAAGAAGCGCAGCACACCTCCACGGCTCCAGGGAGGAGGAGGCGCTTCGGACCCCCACCTCGCCCCGGGAGGCTTAAATCAGGATGTGATTGATCTGGTAAAAAGGTCACTGCTCTCTCGCTGGGCTTTGTTCAAATGTGAAGGTGAAGAGATGGATACAATCTGCCATTTTCTCCTTTTCTTCAGCCGTAGGTAATCACAGACAAATGGAACGAGCAAGATAAAGAAGGAGAAGAAAAGAAAGAGGACCGCTAAGAGGATGGGAGAGGGTCTTCTGTCACTTTTATTCATACGATAGCGGATGCTGCATATGAAATTATTAGGGGGGGTTACTTTTAAACAGCATTTGAACAGGCCCAAAATACAGTTCATCGCTTCTTACGCAAGCTTGATTTCATATGTTATTTCATTCAGTACTCAACAGGAAAACTTCTGCAAATAATGTTACATTGCTTCTTTTTTTTTACATTTGCTGACACTTTCAAAGTGAAATGTCCAGTGAGTGATGCTACACAAGGAAAAAAGACGAATGTGAATCTGGCAGTGTTTTATTATGTTGTTTGTTGTATGTTTCATAATATCTGGTGAGTGATGATAAACGATTAATGCTGTTTGCTTTTGAAAATAACATGAAATTAACCAGACCCTAAACCTAAGTGTTAACGAAAACAAACAGAACACATTTACTGAAGCAATCGTATCATTTTACCTGGGGTTCTACAAAGTCTTTGATCTCTTTTATAGTAAGTTGTGTTTAAAATCCTCATGTACTGTTCCCGGTCAATTTGACCCTTTTTGATATTTGAGTTGTCGGAAACATCAGTTAACTTATGTATTTTTTCTGGAAATTTTCTGACTTTTCCCCATTCAGGGTCATAAACATGCATGCAAAGTTTCAACTCGCTGATGTGTTTTGAAATGTCCAAAAAAGAAATAGTTCATACTGTTCACGGGTCAGTTTGACCCACCTATTTTTATGTTCTAAGGCCACTCTACACAACCAAAGTAATAACATACCTTGGTTAAATTTTGTTATTTTAGTTTTTTTCTATCCTATGAAGCAAAAAAAAGTAGCATTTTCCCAGTCATTTCAATACAAATAAATACTTTGTCAGCCAAAAATGGTAAAAATTTGCTTCTTTTTTTCAATCTATATGAAATACTAATAAACCCATGTTTTTTTCTCGAAATGTTGTGACTTTTCTTCATTTAGGGTCATGAACATGCAGTTTCAACATGCTGACGTGTTATGAAATATGCATGCAGAAATTTTTATACGTTTCTGATGTTGTCAATTTGACCCCATATAAAATAACAACAAATTTCTTTGTTGTATGTCAGAGCTCCTCAACTCTAGTCCTGAAGTGCATTCTACTGTCAGTGTCTTGATGAGTTTAACAACTTTTTAATTTCAAATTTGTAAAGACTGTTTAGCCTTTCAGCTGTAAGTCCCACTTTTGAGCATAGATATACAATGACTTTTCCGATAAAAATTGTTATAAACTTGACTTCCGGTGGCGTGTGCAAGATGACAGCTCAGCACTAGGCTCCGATAAAAACCTCCTATTTTCTGTCATTTCTTTCATATTGAGGAAAGATAGTTTCTTGTTTTGTCAACGTATCAGTTATACTTTAAGTATGGCAACTGGTAAAAAGTCAATGTCACCTCAAAAACAAGATACTAGCGGAAAACGCCTCAAAACGATCGAGGACGATGTGGCCTCCATTGTTAGCCGTGCAATCGAAGCGCAAAAGAAGGCTATGCGCGAAATGGTTTCCAGCATGCTAACAGAGACAATAAAGATTATTCCCTTTAATGGCTATATTAACAAGAATGGTGCTGTTCTCCGAACACTGAAAGAAGAAATGCAAAACCGACTCTGCCTGGAGGAACGAATTCTACGCTGACTACAGTCCTGAGACGGCGCAACGGAGGAAGGCATTTTCGTCCGTTAGAGCAAAGCTCCATCAGACAGGCGCTGAATCTTTCCTGATCTATCCAGCACTACTAAGAGTCACCTACAAGGGCCAAAAGCATTCGTTTGAATCTCCGGAGGACGCTGATAAATACATCGAGGGTTTAGATGGCGTGACGATACCGACGGCTCACAGATCTTTAAACCTTCAGATACAGGTACGAATGGAGGAGGAGGCCGTATAAAAACATTAGCGATGTCTGGTTAACAAATCCGTGTTATACATGGAACACATGCGTTTTCAGCTCGCACCCTTGTTATTTACCAAAGCCGAGTGGTAATCTTTTTTGTGCAAATGCATTCTGACTTCAAACATCCTTTAACAAATTTATTTATTTATTTTTATTTTTTTATTTTTTTCTTGTTTAGGGTGTTAGTCAGATACTGTTATATAATGAGTTAACGTTTAACTATTATATGACTGTTTGATAAAGATGTGTTTCAGTTCCTAGTTTAAATTTTGTGTAGTAAAATTCAGTTAGGGAGTTGTCACATGTTAGACCACAATTTTGCATTTGAATACAGTGTTTTGTAAATTTAACTTTCCTCAAGAAATCACCTTTCTCAGGGGGTTAATAAGGTGATTAGTGCTTAGACATTGCCACCCGATCGCCACAGACGTTGGCTAAATGGTGGATTTGGGAGAGGGAGGGGGCGCTCAGGCACATAAAAGCACTCAGGAATTTCAAGTTTTCTGTTTACATCTGTGAAAATTCTAACGGACATCTTTTTAGTATACTATAACTTTTATGTGTCAATTTGCGTGAGTTTCCCAATTACAGATTATGGTTAGAATAAACATTTTGTCATTGAATGTTAGGGGGTTAAATACTCCTATCAAACGTACAAAGGTTTTAGATCTTTTACATAGAAAAAAGATTCATGTAGCATTCCTCCAAGAAACCCATCTAATTGCCTCAGATAACCAAAGATTGCAAAACAGACATTATATTCCCATAGTGTCATCAAGTTGTTATTCTAAAAAGAAAGGGGTGATCATTTTACTTAAACGCAATTCTAACTTCACTGTTGAACATACAGGTTCAGATAATGATGGTAGAGTTGCATATTGTTGTACTTCAATAGAAGGAAAGAAGTTGGC
>JAUMHE010000061.1:2324943-2341552 GCA_032359235.1 Enteromius mattozi
GTAGCCTATATATATATATATATATATATGTGTGTGTGTGTTAGTTTATTTATTTTGTTGTTTTTGCTTTGTTGCCACACAAGTCTTCAGATGCTTGTTTTATGGCTTTCTGATGCAGATCTGAGTTAGTATTATAAAGGTAATCTCATATTATGATTATTCCATGTAAGCACCATATTTACTGGTGAAAGAGAAGCTTTAAGGATGCAGAGTGCTTAAAGCCACATTAAAACTATATGTTTACGGCCACATGAAGCTGTTATATTGAGGATTTTCTAAAAGCAAGGATAACATTTTGTGTAAGCTACCAACCCTAACAAAATGATAGCTGAAATGTGGTATTTTATTCACTAAAACGAGTTTAATCTTACCACACTCTGCTGTTATTTAAAGATTAAATGCACTAGAATTTTATTAAATAGTATCAAGCATTTATTGAATTTTTATGCACCTTATTTCGAAATGTACAGAATTATGTGATTTCATATGTCCTTTTCCTTACTTCATTGATACTTAACCAGTACTTACTATTTATTACAGTCTTGTTTCAGTTTCAGGCTCTAGACAGAATAAAGTCTTTTCACTGAATGTGTTAAAAATAAGTTTGGTGCTATAGTTTGTTAATAGCCTAGTTTTAACTTCTTGCGCTTAAACCTTGACATTTGTAAAAGTTATAGCTTATAGTTTATGAAGATTATCTTGATGGACAAAAGGTGTTAGTTTCATGAACTATGATTAAACACAGATCTTATTTTTTGTGATTTTCTAACACAAATGCCTATGAAAGAATCCTGTCCATCTTTTTCTTCAACGCGGAAGTCAGTATATGGGGTGACTTCCGGTTCCCTATAGATGAATAAACAAGGAGAATAAGAAAGTGCAGTAAACCGTAAAACTATCTGCACTACAAACCAGTGTTTTCATAATTAAGGTAGCCTAATACATTAAAATAATACGCCAAGACACAACAATTTTCAATATAAAGCAGCAAAACGAACTGTTCTGTACAGCTAAAAATAGCTGGACCAGACAGACCGGAAGCTAGACCCATAGAATTTACAAATGGCAGCGCCAATTTTTACTTTTTAAAAGGTGGATTGGGAACCGGTGTGATGCTAAAGTGATGTTATAGTAGTTCCCCCACTCAGTAGATAGTCTTTTAAGTGGTCTATAGTCTGACCATTAGACGTTTTATGAATTCAAAGGAGCTTGAGAATGATTCCACTCGTGGGCCAAATGTTTAAAGATCAAAGACAACATGAGACCAATCCACGTTAATATCAATTTATTATCATTTAAACTGCTTTGCGTTTATTTTTCTTCCACGTATGTAACGTGTAATGAACGTGTTTTGAGATGTACTGAAAATGTCCTCTCAGCAAAACCTCCGCTTCAACAACCTGTTAGACACAAACACACAGACAAACAGACAGAAAGAGTCCGTCCATCTCCACTCCTCAGGAGAGCCTCCTTTACCACCGCGCATGGATCCAGACCAGTTTAACCTGCCTCTGCAAATTCAGCTCTGACATTCAACATTATAATGGGATCATGAAGCAACATCACACCGTATCTCACAAACGAGTCAGTCCATTCAACGGCACAATCTCACTGGCCCTCCGAACACTGCGCCCGCATCCCCATACACTAAAGATCTGCATGCACTGTTACTTTAAACCAAGCATAAAGTAGTAGGTTATACAGAGAGAGAGAGAGAGATATCAGAGCTGGTGTTTCTCGCTTGAGTTCCTCTTGTGTTCTTCTGGGATATCTCTGAATGTGTCTGTGAAGCAGAGAGCACAGATATACAGTATATACACACACTTCATCTGCCGTTTACTGCACCTGTGCTGGAGTTTCTGCTCAGAACAACACCAGATCCGGCTCTCCACGAAAGATCAGTGATTGTAACCCGTTGCAATTAAATCAAGTCTGTTTTTATATTGTCTAAAGTCTGAGTTAAAGGATGCTCATCCCAGCGAAAAAGCCTTCAAGTCCTATTTTTTGGTGTGTTTGTGTACAAAAGTGGCAACCCCAGTGCATCCCATTCAGACGATGCATACGCACAAACAATCCCACTATTAATTATCAATACTCAGGTATTAATAACCACACACTAGACCCGATTTCTTGATTACTTTTAGAAATGCTCACATCTTTCGCAACCAGATGCTTGGAGAAACTCGAAAAACATCTTTGTGATGACATCAAATGGACGCTGGGCATTCCAGATCCGATTTCTATAATTAAACATTAGGTCTATTCTGTTCACATGTTATTTTACCAAAATGTCGATAGTCATAATTACTATAGAAAACTGTGGACACAATGCTTCAACACTTTAAATACTATATATTTATATATTTATATACACACAATAAAAGATCCAATTAGTGGGAGACTGACTCTAAAAGTCTTCGGCTGCGTCTGAAATCGATTATTCTTATAAGTCGTATGAATGTAACTCTTCTCATGTACTGTTTTCGTCTACTACGTAGTAGGGATGTATGCGATTTCGGATGCAGTCGATGATTTTTTAAAGGTAGCTTTAAGGCCCGTTCACAATAAGAACGATAATTATAACGATAATTGCAGCGGTAACATTCTGTTTTGTCGTCTGCCGCGTTAACTGCTTGAGTTCATTAAAGCAGGATGGATTCTGATTGGCTTAAATTGAAAAGAATGATTGTTCCTTTGTTATTGATCGACTTTCAAAACTTATAAAAAAGGTACCCTTAAAGCCCATTCACAATAAGAATGATGATTATAATAATAATGATGATGATAAGATTGTTTATTACGCAGTTTCTTCGTCTGCCGTGTTAAAGCAGGATGGATTCTGATTGGATGTTTTGAATTCAACAATATCATTTTTCTGCGTTCATTTTTAAAACTTATTGTTAAATAAAAGTAGCCTTAAGACCTGTTCACAATAGGAATGACAATTATAACAATTATAGCGATATCGTTCGCTTTCACGTGAACTGCTTGAGCTCATTAAACCAGGATGGATTCTGATTGGCTGTTTTGAGAGCAAACTGAACAATATTGTCGCTGTTATTGTTACAGCTGCATTGGACTCTTGATTTTCAAAACTTATCATTGGATTAAAAAAATGTAGCCGTAAGGCCTGTTCACATTAAGAACGATAATTATAATGATGATTCCGACAACATTATTCTGTTTCACGTTGACTGCTCGACTTGTTAAAGCAGGATGGATTCTGATTGGCTGTTTTGAATTCAAAGATAGCATTCTTCTGTTACAGTTACAGTGGTGCTGGACTCTTGATTTATTGTCATATTTATCGTTGTTTGCGTTAACGGGCTCAAACGTGACTGGATAACATATGAATACAAATATATTTACTACATTAATCTCATGCATTGGAGCAACTCCCACAGACGTAAACGTACTCATAAAGTCTGACCGACATAAACATTCTGTGTTCGTACTGTCGCGTAAAAACGCACAAATTCTCTCGGTCGCGCAGCATCCCTTTAAGACGTCTTAAAGGCAGTGGTGATGTTCCAAGCTAGTTTCACGCTTTTTTTCGTTTGTTTGCTTTTACCAAAAAAACAACGATGAGCAAGGAATAACCAAAGCGACAGACGAGTACGATGTGCTCTCTCTAGCGCACTCCTTACGAGTACGAGAGGTGTGATCCGTTGGAGATGTGCGAGGTGACCGAGGTGCTCCGGCTCAGCACTCCGTCCGCGCCTGCTCCTGCTCCTCCGGGGCCTCCTCCGGACGCGGTTCTGCGCAGCGGCTGAGGACTGTTCCTCAGGGCCATCAGGCTGGGGCCCCTCACCACCAGCCCTCCTCCATACATCCCCGGAGGAGCCGGAGGGCCAGAGGAGATGGAGGGAGGTGCGGGAGGAGGCGCGGGGGGGAGCAGAGCCAGGGACTGGGAGGAGGAGCGGGAGGGAAGGTGGTGGGAGAAGAGGTGAGGGTGAGGCCCCGCTCCTCCCCACTCCTTCTCGCGCTCCTTCTCTCGCTCCCGCTCCCGCTCGCGGTACAGCTGGGGAGTGCTCTGGTGGTGGTAGTGCTGGGGCAGCTGGTGCCGGCTGTGATGGGAGGCCGACGAAGACGAGGAGCGGGACGAGTGGTGCAGGGGCCCCAGGCCGTGGGAGGATGACGAGGACGACGAGTCGGCTCGGCTGGGGCCCCGGCGGGACAGCGGCGGGGCCCCGTGGCTCCAGTGGTAGCCCTGCTTGGGATGGGCCTCGGAGGGGATGCCGGTCAGGGCCAGGCTGCTGAAGCCCAGGCGGAGGCTCTCGGAGTCAAAGGCCTCGATCTCGGACGCCTGACGCTCCAGGAGGGACCGGATGCGCTCCGAGCGCTCGTTCTGCAGGGCCAGCATCTCCTCCTCGATCTGGATGAACAGAGCCACGAAAACTGCTTCTGATCGCCACAAACAATAATCATTGGCATCAACTAAAGGGTTAGTTCATCCAAAGATGAAAATTAGTCCATGTTTAACTCAGCCTCGAAGCATCTTAGGTGTATACGAGTTTGTTCTTTTAGACAAATCCGATCAGAGTTATTTTATAATATGTTCATGCTCTTTCAAGCTTTATAAAGGCACGGGTGGGTGTTTTTGTTCAAAAAGCAGTCAAATAAAGTGCATCCATACTACAATGTATGTACTTTCTGTAGTGGGTCGATGCATTTTTTTAAGAAAAACATCCATATTTAAAACGATATAAACAGTTTTTTCTCACTTTTGCTGATAATGTAGGACGTATGTGTAGCATAAGCCAAGTCAAGTCACCTTAATTTATATAGCGCTTTTAACAATACTGTGTCAAAGCAGCTTTACAGTATCAAATACGAAAATAGTGTCAGAAGCACAATAGTAAACATCCTATTTTCAGTTCACTATTGAATTCAGTGATGTCATTGTCCAGCACAGTTCAGTTTAAATAGTACCTGTGTGATCAAGTCAATGATATCGCTGGGATTTAAGAGTCCCCAACTAAGCAAGCCAGAGGAACCATAATGTGGTGACAGAATGGAGAAAAACCCCTGGTGACACCAAGCTCAGTTGGGGTCAGTTCTCCTCTGACCAGACCAAACCAGCAGTTCAGTTCCAGACTGCAGCTAAGTTAGATTGAGCAGAGGACTCGTCCGGTGCCAGTGATTAGTGACGATTAGTGATGAACGCAGAAGCGCAGAGGAGAACAAAACAAAACACTGGTCAGGAGTCAGAAACACAAAACAAGGATTTGTAAAGAAAAATGTGAGAGGATGGTCTTCTTTTGGTCAAGTAAGGAAACTTTGCTTCCTGTGCGCCGGTAAACAAACGTTGGTTTTTGTGAAACTCACAATCCCTCAGCAGTGTCTCGTGAACACATGTACGACACTCAGCGGAGGTTACACAAATCTGTTTATATAGTTTCAAATATGGATGTTTTTCTTACAGTAATGCATGGATTCACTACAGGAGGCTATTATTCACCCCTGGAGCCGACTGATGTGTGCTTTACTAAGACACCGCCTACTGCCATTATTAAACTTAAAACAGCCAGGATGATTTTTTTATACAACTCTGATTGGATTTGATTGAAAGACGAAAGTCATATCAACCTAGTATGCCTTGAGGGTGAATAAAACATGGACAAATTTTCATTTCTGGGTGAACTAAATCTTTAACATGAATCGATGCACAGCAGGTCTGCATGATTAATGAAATCTCGTCAGTAAAGCTGGTTCTATAATCAGCAGTAAAGCTCCATCACATGCTTTCAGAAGGAGCAGTATTTACTACAGAGATGTAGTTCACTGACAAGCTGCGCAAAAAAAAAAAATCACAGACGATATAATCGCGCAATAATGAAAGTAAATGTAGTAAATGCTGCTCCGTCTGAAAACACGTGAAAATACCACATTTAAAAACATGTTTTTACTCTCTTCATAACGTCAACCAAGTGTTTGAAATAAATCCTCTGAGATGATAATAATGCAATGCATTTAACACTGCTTAGAATACTATGAAATATGTTGAGTGTCTATTATTCTGTGTAAGAAGTCTTACAGTGATAAAGCCATTGCATTATTACATACTTCTTATAATGAAAATGATGATTATAATAAGTGCTCAGATAAACCATATATTGTTGTAGTCGTGTGTTTATCAGTCACGCTGAATCGATGAAAGCAGTTAAATCTTCTGTTTATTCAGCTAGTGCTATAGAGATTGTCTGGGTTTCTTCTGAGGGGTTTATTTGGAGCTTCTCTGAGACTTACTGCTGATTACAGAACTGTGCTTCACTGACGAGATACGTTAGATTAGATTTAATTTCTATTTATCGTGCAGCCCTAATGCACGGATCTTTTTGTGAATGATTACAAAGCAATTAAAATTGCTTTTACCTTGTAATGTTTAAAGCTGCTTTTTTGTTCAGAATTTACTAAATTTATGTAACAAGCGAGTACATCACAAATCTATTTTCCAAACTGTGTTTTTGGCTTGTGCTGAATCACTATGGTACACCTGTAATAAGTGTTTATTCTGGGACTATTTAGTCTGGTTCTGGCACCGCTGCGGAGGAGCCCAGTACCTGCGTGATTCGTCTCAGACATACACAGAGACAAGTAGATCCGGCTACAATGTTCTTCCGCAAGACTAACACAGTTATGTTTATTAACCGTTAGAGCAACAAAAATTACAGACTACAGCTTTAATTAAAGGAGTAATTCACTCAAAAATGAAAATTCTGTCATTAACTGCATTATTCTGTTATTAATTAGTCATTAACTCACCCTCGTGTTGTTCCAAACCTGTTAGACCTTTGTTCATCTTCAGAACACAAATTAATTAAGTTTTATTAAGATACATACGCAGCAGAAACCTGGACTGTAATAGTGCTGCAGCAGACGGGAAGAGGAGGAGAACTCTTGAATAAAGTTGTGCTTTTACCAATGTTTTTACTATGTTTGTGGATCTGGGATCATTTCAGTAGTGTTGCTGTCTATGGAGGGTCAGATAGCTCTCTGATATCATCAGAAACACATTCATTTGTGTTCTGAAGATGAACAAAGGTCTTACGGGTTTGAAGTGACATGAGGATGAGTAATTAATGACAGAATTCTCATTATTGATTGAACCGTCTCCTTTTCTGTATCATCAGCTTTAAATTCATGTTCGTTTAAAACGTTGTGCAAGTTTTTACTGGCACAGATTCATCACTTGCATAATATCATTGGCAAAAACAAAAAAAACAGACTATGTTCAATATAGTTTAAAGAAGGTTAGTGCCATCTACAATGCGCTTACTGCATGAAACCATTAAAAAAAAAAGCATTTTCAGACAATTCTGTTGAGTGTTTCAATATAATGCAATGGGTTTAAAAACATACCTACAAAAAACTAATCTAATCGAAATGCACCAATGTAAAAATTCTAACCAATGCCAATTAGCCAATCATTTTAATTTATGGCAAAAAAAATGAAGCTTAAAGAAGACATTTACCAGTGTTAAAGTTATTTGTTTATATGCCCATAAAAATGGGAGAAATATGCACAAGTAAACTTGAAAAACAAATGAATAATTGCAAAAGCTACAAGTGAATATAGACATCACTTTATAACTGTACAATATAAAACAATGGCTATTTATTTTCAGATTATATTTACCTGTGTTACATTATTTATGTTTTAAAAAATCATTTTAAAGCAGCGTTTACATCACAGCAAAGATCATTTCAATGTAATAACTATGGAAAGACGCCTGAACAGTTAAATATCCAATATCAAACGATATGGATTAATTAGTTTTTCTCAACTGATTTGACACTTTTCTCCAACGCAGTTCTCAAAACAACTAGCACAACATTATTTTAAGTGGATATGTTTGCTTTATACATGGATTGTCCTGATTAACTGATCTTTACTCTTCATTCATATCTGGAAGAAAATTTTATTGAATTTGTAAAATCCGAGAGGAATCAATGTAAGAAGGTTAAACGCTTTACTAGCTCCAGTCTCATCTCCACAGGCCTGTGTCTGGACCATCAGTGATCAACAATGTGCTTTATAAGTGACTAAAACTAAATCAAATAAACTTCAATTCTGTACTATCAACAATCACAGTACAAGACTTCATACACCCTTCAATACGTTCTGACACCTTTATTATTACTCTGAAGCAATCTGATTAATGTGTAGCGTTTAGGAACACTGTACTTCCTGTGGAGTCGTTATCAGTTCAGGGCCAATCAAAGATAATAACATGTTCATTTGATAGAATGACAGAAAGTTTAGTTTCATGTTTGTGATTTCTTTAAAACCTTATTAACTTAACTATCGTAAAAAAACAGAGCTTTGTACACATCTTGAGAAAATTATTTGTATGAAATGAATGAAAATGAACAAATACAAAGTGTTAACAGTTTTGAGAACAATAACCATGTTTCAAATGTGTCAAATTACTTGAGAAAAACTGTAATAAAATCTAATATCGAATATCATATGACATGGTGTTTACAGCGGGTAAAATTTTTCATATTTCTAAAGCTGCTGCTGACATGACATTTTCACCAGATATCAGTAACAACTAAAGTAATCCATACATACAAAGAAAACTAAATACAATAGATTGAGAGGGAAAAAGTACTGAACAAGAAGAAAGAAAGAAAGAAAGAAAGAAAGGAAAGACTCCAGCTGAAATCTATCAGTAATTCTAAAGTCAGTGGAAATGAATATGAGCTGTTTCATCACCTACAGTACCAGGATGATGAAGATGAAACAATGATCCCAAACACAGCCAAGGAAACTCTGCTAGAACAGCCAGCCAATCACCTGCCAGTCCAATAGAAGAGAAGAGCTAAAGGTCAGAGTTCATAGAAGAGAACCACTGTTTGTGTGGAAGAATGGACCAAAATCAGACCAGAGACTAGTTTCTCCAGCAGAAGCTGTCTTTACCAACAAAGACTTTTATATGAAGTATTAAATACATTTCTGAACTTATTTGTTTTGTTTTCTTTGTATGCATGGATTACTTGGGCTGTATTCCTCATCTAGTGTAAATGTCATGTCAGCAGGACCTCTAGAGATGTATTTAGTGGTAAAAGCGGTGAGGAGTGTACTAGTGGACCCTCTGTAGTTACCCGCTGCTCCAGCAGGGCTCTGCGGATGGACACCCTCTGCTCCAGCTCCTTCACCTCCCGCTCATGCTGGGTGTCCGTGTGCATCTTGATCTTGCTCTGGTAAGCGTTGAGAAGCTCCAGCTCCTGCTGCAGCTGCATCCTCAGAGCCTGGTACTCGGCCTCCTGCGTCTCGTCCAGCCGCAGCTGCACACAGAGGTCAGAGGTCAGTGGAGCGGCTCGAGCCAGGCGCACTGCCCTGACCGCTCGACCTTGTCTTACTCACTGCCTGAGTGGACAGCATGTCGTTGATGGAGTGGTCGTACTGCTCGGCCAGGATGGCCAGCTTGCGGGTCTGCTCGTCCTTCAGGCGCTTCAGCAAGGCCTTGTGGTCAGACTTGGGCGTGTTCTCCAGCAGGTGGTTCCTCAGAGCCTTGTACTGACGCGTCTGGATCTTACAGGTGTCCTGGAACTGACGCTTAATCTGCAGCTCTTTAGACTACAGAGACAGAGAAGAGCGTGGAGAAGACCAGATTGAACAACAGACGAGAGAAAGAGCCTCTGATTCAGAGCAGCACTTGATGAAGAATGATTCAAGTGAGAAGAATGAAAACTTTACCTGACATTGCAGTGTAATTCATCTGGAGAACAAAACCTGTCATAAGGGCCTATTCTTTTTAAATAGAGATTTATACAAGATTTATCTGAGTAAATAACCTTCCATCGATGTATGGTTTGTTAGGACAGGACAGTATTTGCCTGAGATATAACTACACCATGTGCCGAATTATTAGCCATGTTTTCTTTCCACAGATAAAATAAGCCGAGAAAGAGATGAGGAGGACTAATGAAATAATAGAATTAGCAAAGTTAAGAAATGACCATTGGGTGAGCAGAGTCAGAAAAAAACAGCTGGAGAAGAAAAAACACGTCAACTGCAAAAGATTGAAGAATTAATGTCAAGAATTAGTTGAGAATCCTTCAGGAACCTTTTAGTCAAGTCTTAATCCAGAACTGAAGCTCTCCAGAAGAGTATTGTGTCAGCTTCTCAGATTCTTTGCTTGGGAACAAAATCCAAAAAAAAAAAAATCTTCCAGAGTCTAGCAGTAAGTTTGAGGAGCTCATGGTCCATCTCTTATCCTTGCAGAGAGTGACTAATATGAGCTAAAACTTACTGCCAGATTCTAGAAGATCAAGGGCTTCAAGACGATGTGATGCTGTTCCTTCAAGAGTCACTCATGACTGATCTGTCCATAAAGCCTATGAGAAATCAGTCTTAATGGATTTCACAACACTTGACTGTTATTCTTATTAAACGGGGGTCTTTTTTTTAGGATTTTGTACCCAAGCGAAGTCTCTGAGACACACTGCTCTTCTGGAGACTCCAGGAAGCTTGAGTTCTGGAAAATGATGGCGCTGGAGACTAAAAGCTTCCTGAAGGATTCTCACCTAATTCTAGACATTAATTCTTCAATCTTTTGCAGTTAACATGTGTTTTTTCTTCTCCACCTGTTTTTTCTGCTGACCCAATGGTCATTCCTTAACTTTGTTAATTCTATTATTTCATTAGTATTGCATGCTTCTCAGGGGCATTTAATCATTTTATTCTTATTCTTGGCTCATTATATCTGGAGAAAGAAAACATGCCTAATAAGAGTTTTTATATATTATATCACTTATATATCACTTCTATATGATTAAATACAAAATCAAGAGTAGTTAAGATTGATGTAGTTTGGGACTGGTAAAGTGTTCTTGGAAAACAAAAACTTAAAAATGACCAGAATTTAAACTTGCCTAATAATTCAGAAGTGTGTAAATAACATCTGAAAACTGAGAAAATCACCTTTAAAGTTGTCCAAACGAAGTTCTTAGCAACTAGGACTATATATACCTTTATTTTTTTATTTATTTTTAATTTAAAGGCTAATTTATCTTCCAAATAGAAAAGTTAAACACAGAGATGCAAAAAATGAAACTTTACAACTGTACACTTGATAAAAAAAAAAAATTAAAAAAAAAAGAAAATAATGAAAATAAAATTAAAGAAATCAAGTGTGCAGATGTACAGTTTAATATTTTGCATGTATCAGTGTGAAGATACGGAGCCTTTTAAATCTCCTTTGTAATACATACGCTTATAAATCAAGAACAAAGCATTTATAGCTGTATATAGTAACTGCTTATGAATATTAACATTGGGACAATGCTTTACAAAGGATCAGCTGGCTATGTACTAATACTGACCTAATGATTCATAGTGTGCAGTTATTATAAAGTTACCAGAAAAGGTATTAATTTTGACCCATGCTGTGTATTGTTGGTTATTGCTGCAAATCTACCTGAGCTTCTGATGACTGGACATCATAAGATTTCATAATAAACATGCTTGAAATGAAAAAAATAAAGAAATTAAAGCAGCAGCAGGACCATATGAATGAAAATACAAAACTGAGATGAAGAAATCTAACAAAATATGAAATGAACCAAAGGACAATGATTATAATAAAGAAAATTTATTTCAGAAACAACAGAAATCTTTGTTTTAAAGTAAACATCCATTCATGCACAAACATAAAACCAGGATGAAACGCACACAGCGGCCTTGAAACAGACGGTGCAACGCAAAATTACTCAAATAATAATTAAGACAAACTTGTGATTTGGTTAAAAACAAACACAAAGGGAGCACAGCATATGTAAACATTAATACAAACAAAAAACAACTGGAACAAATATGGCTAAAACTGAAACGCTTCCTTTTTTTCCAAGAAACGAATTTTCTTCAAATAGACAGCATGTCATCATCACTCGTGACAAATGGTCCTTTTGATAATCTTAAGATTTCTACCAAGCATTTCAAATAAAGATGATTTGTGTGCAGTGCAAGCTATTCTTCATCATCCTCTTACATCACACTCTTTGGTTGCTATAATTTGCATATATCTTCTCCAACTTTACATTAAAATGATTGTCATAATGGCCTTTAATATGCAGTAAGAGTACTAATAAATATGAACCAACAGTGCCATGCAAACATTGAAAACTAGGGCTAACTAGGCTAGACCTCTCTTCATAAGGATATGATCAAAACACTTGTTTACATGGTAAATATGATCAGATCATTGCCTCTAGTGCAATAACACCTCTTTCTTCTAAAATCAGTAAATCCAGCTGTCTACAAACACATCTGCTCTTATACTGATCCGGCTCTGAATAACCAGATTTCACCTCAGCTCATGAGATTGAGATTTAATTCAACAACAATAATAAAGCAGTTCACTGCTGAAGTGTCAGAACTGCTTAAACAGCTTGTGATGATGGAAAGGCCCAGAGCACCTGGAACGAATCCTTCAGTAACCCTAGCGTATGATATAGAACGGCTGCGCTTTGCTTTGGCAAGGACAGATTTTCTTTCTCTAAGTATTTGATTGTGGTTTCTGAGGTCCTGCCTCTAAATCATCCAGTGAGAGGACTCTGCTTCTGAAATCATATCAAACACTGATTGTGCAACAAGATGCAGCCTAGTTTCTGTTTCTATTTCAATACAAACGTAGGAAAAAGCTTTGGCGCTTCGTCTAATGCACTTCTGAAGAGTCGGCTTGTAGTGTTGTGTGTTTGGGAGATCTATAGTGTAAAGCACTGTGTTATAATCCACTTTCAGTCGATTAATTCGGCATTTAGCATGCATGGCTTCATTGAAAGGTTTTGGTTTCACAATATAATGTCATTGTTGAAATGAAGACCCCCTTCAAAATAACATAAAATAAAAACTAAATCAAGATTGCACAGACGTGGCTTCAATCATCACCATAACACATATAGCTCTTGCTATTTGAGAATAAAATAAAAAAAAACTTTTACAAAAAGCACAATAAATCGACTGAAGCTTTCCGTTCACGGCGACAGAGCGAACGAGCCCACATCAACGCTGCATTAATCTGAAAGAAACGCTTCACCTAAAAAGATCATTCTGTCATTATTTACTCAAACCAATAAGACTTTGGTTCATTTTTAAACACAATTTGACATTTAAATGAAAACTGAAAGATTTCCGTCCCTCCACTGAAAATCCAGGTAACCAAGACTACTTAGAAGATCGAAAACCTTTATTAAGACATCAAATGATTGAGCTGATTGCTTTTATAAGACGGAATAATGATGGACAAACTCAATGTTTGTGTGTGAATGCAAAACTATACTCAATCTGTTAAAATTGATTCATATTAGTGCTGTTAAATGATTAATCACCTTCAAAATAAAGGTTTTTGGTCACATAATGTGTGTGTGTATATTTATCAGCTTTATATAAAGAGACACATACGGTGTATATTTTTTAAAAATATTTACGTTTATACATTTATATATTCAGATTCCAACATTTTATATTATATAGAAATATATTTAATATATAAACAAACATATACATGCATGTGTTTGTATTTATATATACACACATAATAAATATACACAGTACACATGCATATATTATGTAAACAAAAACTTATTTTGGAGGCGATTCATTGTGATTTGTTTAGCC
The DNA here is from genome assembly GCA_032359235.1 of Enteromius mattozi. NCBI lineage: Eukaryota > Metazoa > Chordata > Actinopteri > Cypriniformes > Cyprinidae > Enteromius > Enteromius mattozi. Next base: position 2,338,571 of record JAUMHE010000061.1, read on the forward strand.
TTTTTGGAAGTTTTTGTTGTTTACTTTAGACAGAGAGGACAAAATGTCTCAGGGTGTATGAAAAATATCTTAATTTGCGTTCCAAAGACCGACCAAAGTCTTGTTAGAGTGAGTAAATGATAAGGTACATGTGAACCCTGTCTGTTATAACTCTATCTCCAGGGCACCATCTTTCCTCTCAGACTCCTCCCTGATGGAGTTCTCCTCAGCACACTCTCCCACCTGCCCTCCTCCCTGAACATGCTCTCTCTCTCTCGCCTCCTCCTCATCCTCCTCTTCCTCTGCTCCCGGGCCGCTCGGGGCAGGAGCACCGGGAGCTTGCTGGCTCTCTCCCTGCGCAGGATCCCGAGGGCCCGGAGCCGTCTCAGCTGACTCGGAGGCAGCTCCTTCAGCAGACGCTTGGCCAGACGCAGCACCACGGAGTTAGCCAGGTCCGTCAGAGTGCCCAGCGGCCGGCGAATGAACCGGCGGCCCAAGAGAACGCACCGCGCAAACAACACCGAGGACCTGCTTTTGGCCTGATACTCGGCTCCGAGGCTCCTCAGAGGCACAGGGATTCTGGACTGCCGCCCGGCCCAGTTGCGTCCGGCTTTAGGGAACATGTCATAGAGGCTTCGCTCGGTCAGACCGCCCAGGAGCGACTGGCACACGGCAAACACCGGCCTGGGCAGACGGAACAGAACTCGCATCCAGAGGCGGTTGAGCTTGCGCGGGGCACTCTGGAGGAAGACCCTGGCCGGGCGCAGAACCAGAACCACCGCCAGATACAGGGTGAGGAAGAGCGAGGGCGAGCTGAGGAAAGAGGCCGAGATCAGGGCCACCGGGACGTAGTAGAGCCCCAAGCTCAGAGACAAGCCCAGACTGAAGAGTCCGGAGCCCCAGCAGGCCAGCGACAGGAAGGTGGAGAAGGAGAGCGAGCAGCAGGAGCGCAGGAACAGGTAAGAGAAGAAGAGAGCCAGGAAGAACAGCTCGGCCGAGAGAAGCAGAGAGGAGAGCGAAGGCAGCGGAGGAGAGCGGCGCAGGGACAGCAGGAAGACGGAGAGGAAGAGGAGGGTGAGGAGGGATGGCTGCACAGCGGCAGACAGAGACAGAACCAGGCAGATGGCATGAGAGAAGAGCGAGGGAAGAGACGGCTGAGACGAGGAAGAGGAGGGAGGCGTGTAGACCGGAGGAGGCTCCAGCTCCTCCAGAGTATCTGGGAAGTAGAACTCTGAGAGCTCGTCTGCATCACGCTCCAGGGGGCGGCGCTCAAAGGAAGGGGCGGGCATCAGCTCTGACGGACATCCGTCAGCCACACCCCTGTCCTCTTCCTCACCCTCCGATTCGCTGCCGGCGTCCCAAGGACTGCCTTCTACTTGTCTGGGATCAACCTGCTGAGCTTCATCTAACTGCTCCTGCACACATTCTCCTTCTCGCTCTACTGCTTCACTCTGCTCAGTACAAGTCTCTTCTGTTTCTGTCTCCTCAAGCTGCATCTCATCCCCGTCTATCTTTTCTCCATCTCTACTCAACTGTTCCTCAGGCCCCACCCATTCTGTTTCAAGCACCTCCCCTTCTCTAACAGTCCCCTCCCCCTCCATGTCAGGCCCCTCCCCCTCTGTGACAGGCTCCTCCCCCTCCCTCTGGCAGGCACTCACTCTCAGGCTCTTGGGCTGCTGGCGGACCTCGACAGCGTGTTTTTGCCGCAGCTCTTGCTCGCGTCTCTTGTTGTACTCCATCTGGTTAGTGAGCTCGGTCTGGTGCTGTGTGCGGATCAGATCGGCCCGAGTGTGCTGCACCAGACCCAGCTGTCTGAACTCCAGCTCCTGGGTGGACTCGTGATGCCGCAGCAGCATGGCACACTCCAGGTCCTTCAGGGTCTGCTTCTTGTTCAGGTCCTGCAGCGGGACAAACACAGGCGTGGGCTTAGAAACACATCAGTAACTAGTGGTTTTCATCAGAACGGTGTTATTTATGAAAAGTGTTGGCGGTGTGGAAGTCATTCATTCAACACCTGCATTTCCTATTAATTACCTAGATTGCAATAATTAACCAAAAATACGTTCCACTTCTCTCATCAACATTAAAGATCTCTAATATTAGTTTTGTTTGATTTAAAACATGAAAAAAACTAAACTGTGATACGGCTTTGTGTGCACGTCAAATCATAAAGTGCTCTTAATTTTGCTCTGAAAATGCAATTATAAAAAAATAAACATAAAATAATTCCACAAACTCCTGTGGGAACACTGCATGTGACTGAATCAGCCGTCTGTTGTGTATCACAGCAGAGCAGTTTTCTGAAGGAATCAAGCTCTGAGCACCTCTCTCAGCAGGTCTTGCTCCAGGTTGTGTCGAGACAGCAGCATCTTCCTCTTGTACTGGCGTCCCTGCAGCTCATAGTACTGCCTCTGTCTGCGCAGTAACCCCGCCTCCTCCTCCGCCTGCAGCTGCTGCAGACACTCCTTCTGCTGCACCAGCCACTCCTGCTTCTCCCGCTTCGGCGTGGACTGGTTCTCGCTCAGCTCCTGCTCACAGAACAACACTCGTCAGCTCCTCTGACAGACAAACAGACGATCAGTCACTCTCCTCCGTACCTCTTTGAGCTGCTCCTTGCGCTGTCTATACTGTCTCTTCTGAGACTCCAGCAGACTGCTGAGCTCCTTCTTTTGCTGACCCAAGATGTGCTGCTGGAACTTCTTCTCCTCCGTGAGAGCGGCCTTAGCCTGAGACAGGAGTGAAGGACAGAGCAGAAGAGGAGGAGGAGTGAAGGACAAAGAAGAAGAGGAGGAGGAGTGAAGGACAGAGCAGAAGAGGAGGAGGAGAAAAACAGGGCGGAGAGGAGGAGAGAGGAGGAGGAGGAGGAGGAGGGGGAGGAGAAGTGAAGGACAGAGCAGAGAGGAGGAGGAGTGAAGGACAAAGAAGAAGAGGAGGAGGAGTGAAGGACAGAGCAGAAGAGGAGGAGGAGAAAAACAGGGCGGAGAGGAGGAGGAGGAGGAGGAG
>JAUMHE010000061.1:2366963-2394681 GCA_032359235.1 Enteromius mattozi
GATGTCTGTGTGTGTGTCGTATCTGATGTCTGTGTGTGTGTCGTATCTGATGTGTGTGTGTGTGTCGTATCTGATGTCTGTGTGTGTGTCGTATCTGATGTGTGTGTGTGTGTGTGTGTGTCATATCTGATGTCTGTGTGTGTGTCGTATCTGATGTCTGTGTGTGTGTCGTATCTGATGTGTGTGTGTGTGTCGTATCTGATGTGTGTGTGTGTGTGTCGTATCTGATGTGTGTGTGTGTGTGTTTAGGCTCCGGAGCGGTGTCGGTTCTGAAGCAGGCTCACTCTAGCGCTCCTCAGAGACAACGGCTGGAGTTCTTCTGTCAGGATGAAGCGGCGTTGAAGCGTCTTCTGGAGCAGGTCAGACTCATCGAGGGCAGAGAGAGTGTCCAGTGCTCTTCAGTCAGGTCAGTGAGCGGTCAGTCTGATGTAGTGATGTACAGTAATGTGTTGGTCTCTGATACTGCTGATGTCCAGGAGTGAAGGAGGAGGTCAGCAGGTGGTTCTGACCTGTCCCAGCTCAGAGCTGACCGCTGCTGTCCAGATCCTGCTGACCGATCCACACGCCAGCAGATCCCTCAACATCACACACGTCCAGCCGGTCAGTCTACAGCAACACCGCCTCATCAGTATTACCTGTCAGGATGCTCAACTTAATCTGAGTTAATACTTCATTCAGGAAAAGTCATCACTGAAGACATTTATAATGTTACAAAGATTTCTTTGAAATAAAGGTCTACATCACAAATGGTACAAACCTAGCAACTGGTAACACAAAATGCTTGTTTTCTCTTAAAAGAAAAAACTCCACAAAATAATAATAATATAAATGAGTCTGTAATTTCATTAAACTTTAGATTAGTTCAGATGAGCAGGAGAATATTGTCCAGTGATTTAATTTCATATATCCTAAATATTTCTCTCTAGTAAACAATGCTCAGTGAGGTTGATAACAGAAGTGTGTTCTCTGGTGTGTCCAGGCTCCTCTGCCGGGCTGTGGTCAGGGACGGCTCAGTGTTCTGGACCAGCCAGTGTCCATCTCTACAGCGCTGCAGAAGATGAAGACTCACCTGGGTTTGTCTCATCTCAGACTGGCTCTGAGCGACAAGCACACACTAGGTAGTGTACCAGACCTTTAGATCGAACGCAAGGCTTTCTGTCTGAGCTGTGTGTGTGTGTGATGATTGTGTGTTTGTGTTGATCCAGACTCTCCAGTGAAGACGGTAGCAGTGTGTGCTGGATCCGGAGCTTCTGTGCTGCAGGGAGTGAAGGCAGACCTCTTCATCACTGGTACACACACACACACACACACACACACACTCTCTCTCTGCTGCAGGAGTGTGTGTGATGATCTTGTTCTCTGGTGTCAGGGGAGATGTCTCATCACGAGGTTCTGGATGCGGTCTCTTCCGGGTCCAGTGTGATTCTCAGCGATCACAGCAACAGTGAGAGAGGCTTCCTGAGCGTCTTCAGACAGAGACTGACCGCAGAACTGGACGAGACGGTCAGCGTGGTGATCTCTGAGCGAGACCGAGACCCGCTGCAGGTGATCTGAGTCCACTGTCGTTACTCACCCTCCAGTCCTAACCTTTCTTCTGCTGAACACAAAAGATAGCAAGCAAACAGGTTCTGGTCCCTATTGACTTAGACTCTATTGTTCTCTTCACTGTGGAGATGAACTGATTCATTAACCTCATTCTTCAGAATATCTGCTTCTGTGTTCAGCAGAACAACTCATACAGGTTTGGAAGGACTTGAGGAGGATTAAATGATGACAGAATTGCTGTTCTTGTGTCCCTGCTGTAAATGTTATATAAACAATAAACCTTATTAACAAAAATAGTGCCTAAAATTCTATTCACATTTGTTGTTTTAAGGTGTCTTTAACTACTGTGTTATGTCAGAATAATGAGTGATGAGGTACAGCGTACGTAAAGCATTCATGTAGTACATGGGTAAAGTTACGGATTAGTTTTGGTTAGGTTAGTGGTACGGGTAGGTTAAAGCAGTCAAAGGGTATATGTAGTGTCAACAGTGTAATTATAGAAATTAATTACAGATATAAGTACATGCAGGTGTTGTTTTATTAACAATATACAAAAGTACAATGTAAAGATGTATGTAAACAATGAGTGCTTTGAATCAAATTGTTAATTTGTGTTATTACATGGTTTTAATTCTGTTGCAACATGATATTACAATATCCCACTTCACACATTCTATTAACTAGAACTAACTACCACTGTTGGGTAGTTAACACTTTATTCTGATGTTCTACTGAATACAAGTCACTTTGCAACTACATGTCAGCGTATTCTACTAACCCTAACCTAACGGTGTACTAGTGAGAGTTAGTTAACAGTTGGTTGCAGTACAGAGTTAGTAGGGTGGGTAGCTGAAGGAGCTAATAGACAGCAGGAGGTGGAGGGTGTTTTCTGATGTAGTTAGTGAGGAGGGTGGGGTAATCAGTCATAACGCCTGTCGCTCCGACCGTGAACGCTGCTTCCATATCACTCTCCTCGTTACACACGAACAACTGCACCTGAGACAGAGAACTGAGGTCAAACCAATGCTTCTGCTTCAGACTGGACCTGTTTTTAAACAGCTGAAGAACATCATATTCACCTGCAAGCCTCTCTTGGTCAAGTGTTCAAACAACGACTTCCTCATGGTCAGCCTGAAACGCGTCAATAAACACGATAAAACATCGGACGGAGAAGTGATTTAACAGCTTTAGATGAACGTGACTTACTTCTGGAGCAGAGACACCACAAATCTTTTCTTCAGGATGGCTTCTTCTGGAATATAAGTCCTGAGAGATCACATTAGCGTTAGTGAAATGCAATGGATGTAAAACAGTTAACGAGGTGTTAAGATTAGTTTAGTAATGTATTAGGAAATGTTGAAATTAGCGGATGTTGTGAACTCATGTTAACCCTCTCTGTATAGTGTTACTGCAAAGCATATCTGAAGATGAGACTGCTAGTATGTTTGGAGAAGCTTGTATGGTTAACAGCACACTAAAGCAGAGGTGGGTTATCGTGGCACCTGTTGATAACGCTGGGCAGGTAGAAGAGCAGCAGACTCTCTCTCAGAGGAACAAAGGGAAGAAGCCCGGTGTAGAAGAGCAATAGAAGCAGTACTCCACGACTCGTGGTGAACATATAGGGCATGGACGGGTTCTGCTCACACACACAAATACATATAAGACACATATAAGCTTTAAAGGCTTGGACGTGTGTTTTAGGACAGACACATACTGTACCTGCTTATTACATTTCTTCATAACCTCGGACTCTTCAGAAGCCCAAACTGTGATGCTGTCTCTGCGATACTGCTTCACGAGATCAGACACCTACAGCAACAAAACACACTTATTCACTTCATCAGGGTTAGTGCTACAGGATAGAGAAGAGCTAAACATTACTGAGAGGAATCACAACTCCTGCTGTTTGACCAGATGGATTGAGAATCGTATGAAAACGTTCAAACAACGTTCATAAGGATAAGCCAGCAAAGTGTAGTTATAGATAGTTATGAATTTCAGTCTAACGCTAACCCTTTAATGGTCTTTAGCCTACATTTATATATATTTAATAGACTGTACTGGTAGATGGTGTAATATTAATGAAATAAAATGCCTTAAATAGACCGCACTTCTAAACACACTTAAGTAGGCTAAAATGGACTTTGTAGTAATTAGTTACTCTTTATTTTTTCCACCTTAGACATTCTGCTAGCTATAAGTAACTTTGTAACTATATGTCAACTAATTCTCATTAATTTCTCTCAGAGGAGACTGTTAGGGTAGGGTCAGGGTTAGTCGAATAAGTTGACATATACATGACAGTTTCTGATAGTCATTAAATATTTAATAAGACCATTAAGTCATTAATAGTCAATAAAATCAGTAGAAATAAAAATGTATTTTGTTCTACTATAAATGCTTGTCTGTACACTTTAACCATATATCAAACAATGCAATTCATTATAAAATGACATTTAAAAGATGTTCTATTCTACTTAAGTGGGTTAAAAATCACTCACCTAATTGCATTTGCGGTTTCATTTAATTGTAAATAACAGTGAAGTGTCCAAAGTTATTGCATTGAGCTCACGCTTACATGGTTTTTATTATATTACAGATTTCAAAAGCACTGAAAACACAGAAGATGAAACAAACTCTTATCAACTCTGAATTAAATGAGAGATTAATCTGACCTTTCTGATGAGCAAGTCGTTGTTTTCTTTGATCTCAAGCATCATTGGCATGCTGGGAAACTTCTTGAAGAGATCTTCCAGCAGGACAAACTTTCTGTCCTTCCCTGTGCTGAAGTGTCCTACACATGACAATAACATTCCATATTTCATTACAACATTATATAATAATTAGAGCTTCACCACAGAATCTAGAAGCCTAGGACAGTATTTACCAACATAAAACGTGACCTCGAGTCGCTCTTCATAGAGAGGCAGATCCTGAAACACACAAAACTGGACTCGTCACAAAGTCACAGGGAGATGGACAGAGGACTGAAGGATATAATAACTACCTGGAATCTGAGAGATGACACCGTTTTGTCGTATCCGGTTTGTCTCAGAAGGTTGTTATCGTGTGAAACCACCACACAGCCGTCCGACGTGAGATGACAGTCCATCTCCAGCATCTCAGTGCCCACAGACACAGCACTGACCACAACACAACACAGAGTTAAAGAAGAAGAGAAGACACAGCACTGACCACAACACAACACAGAGTTTTCATGAATTCACACTTCCTCATTGAGCGATTAGAATAGCGTGTTAGGCCTGCTGTTTGGGGGAGCAAGCCGGGAGCTCGGCGGACTCTGAGCCCTAGGGGATTTAGCCCTTGGCTGCAAGGGTCTGGCAGAGCTCGGCGTCAGGTGTAGTACCGAATTTTGATTATGACTCCCCTAGTATTGGTAGGTTTAGTGTTAGGTGTGGGGGAGAGGTTAGGATTAGTATTGATTTCAATGAAGGGGAGGCATAATTCTGCACAACACCGGCTCGAACCCCGCGTGTGGACCGAAGGCGGAGTAAGGGGTGGCGGGGGGAATGCAAAGAGATGCAGAAGGGAGGAAATCGTGCTTATTTAAGGCGGAGACTCTGAGTTCTGATTGGGTGAACAGCTAACAGGTTGATTGGGAATGCGGTGCTAGCCGTGGCTAGTCAATCATACGTGCTCCTCCCGAAATTTGTTTATCAACATCATAAAGAAGAAGAGAAGACACAGCCCTGATCACAACACAGAAGAAGCAGAAACTCACTGTGTGAACGCTTCCATTGTGTTTTCTATCTTCTCTCCAGATCCTGTAATCATCACAAATCATCAGTTCAGCTCTAAATCAACACTTCTGTCAATCAAAAAAGTTACGCCAGTAATTCATGACTGTCCTCAGGCCTCAGGCTCAGCTTCGGTAGCTCAGAAACACACACATGTAAACGGAGAAGAAAGGGTTGACTTGCCTCCTCGGTGTGAGATGTGTCTGCAGTAGAACTCCAGCCGTTTCTTCTTATGAAGAATCAATGGATTGCGAAGGAAATAAAGAGAAGAAACCACGTAAACCCCGAGAGCCGAGCTGAGGAGAAGAATCACGGTCAGTGCGTCCATCTCAGAACCTGTTAATCTCTGACCAGCTGAACTTTGACTCTCAGAACCCGAGAGAATAAATCGGCAGTCTGTTCTCAAGCCTGCTTTATATATGTCTTATCTGTGTAGGGTTTATGGCGCTGGTTCTGTGTAAAGAACATGTGATCGTCTGAGAGCTGGGTGTGTGGTCAGCTGTAATACTGATATCAGAACACTACAGAGACGACAAGACAGGGTTTAATCATGAGATACAGCATCAGATCTCAGACCTTATCACCCTTCCGTTCGGTCTGTGTAACTATAATACTGAATACCTTAAAAAACAACAATCTTTGTGTTTTAAGCTGTGAGTTTTATCCTTTTTCTGAACTCTTGTGGTCTGTGGTCAGCTTCAGATTTCTTCACAAGAACCAACACTTCTGACTCGACCAAAAACACACACTTCTGTTTACTGAGCATCACCAGCTCTTTCTAAGAAATCTGTGATGAATCTGGTTTATGTCATGATGGCTGGAAAATTCCCATGTCGTAATGATGTCATGTTCATTATGACGTGGCTCCAAACCGAATTAATAGGAATTTCTTACATTTATTAGATCTGAGACCAGCCTGTGATGTAAAAGCGGTCCTCGGTGAACAGAGTTAAAGATAAGGTTAAGACTACACCTTCACCAAATATTCAGCACAACACTCTCTGACCTGATCATGAACCCAGAGTATTTACTCTTAGTCATGTGACTTTCAGCAAAATCCAGAAAAAACCCAGTTTTGAAATGTCCAAGAAGTATCATGTGAACAGTCAATCATGATCAGAAGATGATTGAATACTCAAGCTCTCCGTCAGTTTACATGAAATCATGAAAGCTATAATATTTTTAACCCTTTCATCGTGTTAACAGTAAAGAAGTGACTAAAGAACTGTTCACCAACAGCTGATCCGTCCTACTTTCTACCTTTTTGTCAGTGACTTAAAAAAATTATGTCTTGAAGGAAAAAAAAAAAATTGAATGACTGACTTTTTAAGAAGCAGTGTACGCTGCCGGCCCAGGGCAAATATCTGATAAATATCTTATTAAACATGTGATAAAAACTGGGCCTTAAAAAAGAAGAAAAAAGGGGACAAAACTATTTAAATAAACAGTAAATGAAATAAATGATGTGTCATGCTGGGACTACCGTAAATGTGCTTTAACTGTGAGCTGAGATTTTACAGTAGTTCATACACTGAGAAAATATAAATATATATATAGATATATATTCTGAAGTTGATTGATTATTGGAGTACATTTTACAAGAACTAATATTTCAGTTTTTTAACTTCTTTCAAACTTCATACTTAATTGTGTTAAATGCTTGTGAACTTTTCTGGCAGTCTCTAATCTTTTCCATGCTTTTATTTAGTATAGTTCTTAAGAAAAATCATACATCTTCTATTTTACAGTAATGATGAGGTAGCTTCAGCTAACCAATAAACAGGTTTTTATTGTAGCATTTTTTTGTTTTTTTATTATTATTATTTGCACAGATTTTAAATTTTAAATAGTGTGTTTTCCACAAGTTACTGATTATAAATAGAACCATAATAGTTTGGTCGTTGTGTGTAAAGTCAAAGAATCCAAAAATACCATAATTACTATAATTTCAGGGTAAGTATCCTTTAAGACAAGAATGTGTATTGTGTTTCTCAAAACACTGATTTAGATGATAATCACAGCTCGGTCTCACCCCTTTATATTTTTTAAAGTTGCAACATTACAAACATTTCCATTAATACTCTTTGAACAAATGAACAGAGTTTGTGAGACTGAGGACCGATGTTTTCATGTCAATATTTTCATCAATGAAGCGTCACTTGAAAATAAAAGTGGATTATTGACATCTCTGGATCCATGAAGAATATGTGACATGAATCATTTCCTTTAGCCTGAGGTGTATTTCACTTTTGCTGTGAAAGGGCTTTAACATTTGTAAAGAACAAACTTTTTATCATAAAAACAAACAAACAAGCCCTGCCCAGATTTACAAAGTAACTCAAAAGTAAGGTAACACATTACTTTCCATAAAATCCACTAATGAGTGAGTTTTTTCAGGAGTAATTCATGACTGTCCTCAGGCCTCAGGCTCAGCTTCGGTAGCTCAGAAACACACACCTGGGCTCTCATAAACACATTAGCTCATCACACACTCAATAAAGTCAAGCGCTGCGGTCAGTAATGACCCGGACCCCCTTCTGAGACGACACCTCCACTTCCTTCACAAACAACAACTACAACAACACTAACTGGCTCTACTTCAGCTGAAGAACACAAAGCAGTGTCTGAAGGAGGGTTAAACATCTTCATGTCGAACAGTAATCTCTGCTCATACACTTCTGCTGGACACAGAGCCAATAATTCAAAAGCAGATGGAAAATCCTCCTGTGTTTATGTTGAAGGAGCAGGAGACGGAGAGCTTGAGCTACAGAAGTAAGCAGTGCTTTATAAAAGTGTTTTCAGAAGCATTTGTGAATCTGTCAGAAGACATCTGGATGATGTCTGAGGCTGGTGTTTATCTTTCAGAACAAACTGCAGCAGTGACCAAACTGTGTTAAACACCTCTCTGACCACCGGCCGAGCTCGGACACCTCACATCACTCCAGGCTCCTCATATTCAGCTCTGAGCCCAGACTGGACAGAGATTCAGACACAGCTGACATCCATTCTGTTTCAGTTTGAGCTTCCTCTTTCCTCTCGCTGCGGGAGAAACATGAGCTCAGTCAGCACAGGACCCGTGAGAAACACTACCAACCAACACAACACAGCATATCTGACCCTGGACCACAGAACCAGCCATTACAGAGATTTATACATCATAGTATTGAATAAATCATCCCTCCACTGATGTCTGGTTTGTTAGGAGAGGACAATATCTGTCTAAGATACAACTACGTATTAGAAAATCTGGAATCTGAGGGAGCTAAAACATCGAAATAATGAGAAAATCACCTTTAAAGTTGTTCAAATGAAGTTCTTAGCAATGTGTCTTAGCAAAGTTTTGATATATTTACAGTAGGACATTTACTAAATATCTTCATGAAACATGATCTTTACTTAATATAACTTAAGAAAAATGTATAATTTTGACCCATACAGTGTATTGTTGTCTATTTCTACAAATATACCTGAGCAGGGTCACATTTAATATATTCATTTGTTTTTCAAAACTCTTGTCATATGTAAGCGTATGGAGATGCTGTAATAATATAATATAATGTAATATATAATAATATATTTAAAGTATAGTTTAAACATACATTTAACACTTTTTAAATTGGCATTAGTTAGTGTATTATGTACAAATATGAATTAAAATGATAAAAAATAGTGTATTTAAAAATGAACAATATTAACATTAGCCTAGATTAATAAATGCTATGAAAATGTACATTGCTATTGCTAATGCGTTAATTATAATGAACTTAATTAATTTAAAACCTTTTTTATTTATAAATTATGAAACATACAGTGAATTAATAAAAAACTCTACTATTGTACTGTTGTTTTTAACTGTATTGTTTTTTCTCTTCTAGCTGCACTGCACTGTATTTTATGTATAAACATATTCTATTTTATTGTAATTTTAAATACATTTTAAATCATTAAAAAAAAATTATTTGTTTTATTGTTGTGATCTATCTATCTATCTACAATTGGATAAAATCATGAGATTATTCAAGCCTTTTTCTTGGAGAAACGTCTGAGAAGTGAAAAACTTCAGTGATAGTCTCCATTTGCTGTCTAAGAAATGTACTTTCTAAAATCTAACTTATAATTTTTCTTTCTGTGGGTGTGATGTGGATCAGTAAGATGTTAAGAGATTCACAGATAGCTGTCAGCTCAGACACTAGCTAATACAACTCAGACTAAAAACTCATTTTAGCCTTTGGAAAGGAAAACAGTTGCTGCTGAAGCAGGCATGTGCTGATGTTTTAGGTTTGATGTGCTAAACAATCTGAAACACTGTTTATTTAGCAGAGAGTGCTGGGCCTAAAGATGGAGGCTGAAGAAACAGCAGAAGATGTGTGAAGACCTCACCATTTGGTGAACGTGTGAAGGTGTGCTCACCTATATAGTGCTCAAGAGACAGATGCAGAGGCATTAGAAAAGAAGATACCGAAGAGAACAGTCATCAGCAGCAGCAAAGAAGACAGAAGACAGTATTTCTCCATTATGAGGTGTTGAGCTAAAACTGATAAAGCCAAAGCCAAGCAAGGACAGAAGCACATCTTCTAGAAACATGCTGGGTGTGGAGATGTACCCTAGTTTGGCCCTGGGCCCCCAGAGACGGAGCGACTGCTTCTACAGAGGTAAGAGCCAGAATCACAGAAGACAGCATGAAGTTAGCTTAGATACTCTTACAAATAGGATGCAAGGTAAAGGTTCCAGAAAAAAAACTTTTCAGGTTCACAAAAGTAATGTTACTTCAGTATATTGTAATATTTTAATGAGTCTTTTTTTTTTCAGTTAAAATTGTAGAGTTACTAATATGTATATCCTTTTTCTTCATTTTTATTGCAGTTTTAGGTTTACATATTTTAGTATATGAAGTTAAACTATATGAAAATGAGAAATGCTCAAGCAACTACCTTACAATAACAATAACATTTTTTATAAAGGTTTAAATAATGCTTTAGTGAACAGTCCTAAAAAGAAACCTTTTCTTATTGTGAAGAACATTTTATGGAATAAAAAGTTTCCACAGATTTTAAACCTTCATGGAACCAAAAATGCAAATAATGGATAAATAAGTTTAATGAGTGCTAAGAATATCTCAAATATCTGGTGTTGTATAGAAATGAACAGACTTGATATAATGCTCATCAAGCCATTGATAAAGGTTTCAAAAGGTTTTTTTAAAGGAATTCCATAGAATTCCCCAAACAACCTTTCAGTGAACAGTTCTTAAACAAACCATTTTAATAATCTAAAGAAACGCTATAAAGACTGCATGGATGTTAAAACATCAATGCCAATAACAAAGCGTTATTTCCAAGAGTGTGATGCTAACATACAGATGTGTCTGATCTCTGGCAGACGAAGGCCCAGCTCATGTTCTCGCTTCTCGACTGCCACCGGCCACAGAGACAGCTGGAACGCCTCAGAACCACGTCAGAATGGAGCTGGAGAACGCAGACCTGTGGAAACAGTTCAGTACGGTGGGCACCGAGATGATCGTCACTAAGAAGGGCAGGTGAGTACATCTGTATGCATCATTCTAATGGACACGTTTAACTACTTTAGTCATTTCCGTGAGTGTGAATCTTAGTGTTTGAGCATATAATGATATTCCAGGGAATTGTGTGCTTCTAATTTTATAGCATATTTCTATTCTAACGTGACAATGCCTCTGTGTATAAGGCCAGGTTCTAAAAGAAATTATTGATTGTGTCAGTATGGAAGAAACCTCTGCTGTGACTTTAAGAGCCAAATACTATATCGACAATAGTATTGGAACAGAAAAAGGCACTTCCAAAACTGTGGCAACAAAGATGGAAATATAATTCATGTTTTAAAAAACTGTATTCTTCTGTATTCAAGTTCTTCCACACTGATTCAATCAATCATTTCTTTTTGAACCTGGCCTTATACACATTGTCATGTATATAAAGGGTCCTGTCCAAACTGTTGCTATAAAATTAAAGCACACAATTCCCTAGAATATCATTATATGCTCAAACATTAAGAATTGTGAGGAAATTACAAAATTAATCAGTCCTGTTCATTAGAAGGAGGTGCCAATACTTTATATAGTGTATTGTAAAGTATATTTGTAGTAATAGACAACAACACATTGTATGGATGCCAAAAATCATTAGGATATTAAGTAAAGATCATGTTCCATGAAGATATTTAGTAAATGTCCTACAGTAAATATATCAAAACTTCATTTTTGATTAGTAATATGCATTGCTAAGAACTTCATTTGGACAATTTCAAAGATTTTCTCAATATTTAGATTTTTTTTGCACCCTCAGATTCCAGATTTTCTAATAGTTGTATCTCAGACAGATATGGTCTTATCCTAACAAACCAGACATCAATGGAGTGATTATTTTTTCAGCTTTCAGATATAAAAGCCTAACCCTAACCCACAAAAATTGACCCTTATGACCTTATGGTTTTGTGATCCAGGGTCAGATTTCATTGCTTTAACTTGTCTCTCTCTCTTCTCTTCTCCTCAGGAGAATGTTTCCTCAGCTTCGAGTCAAGCTGTCAGGACTCAACCCGTCTCTGCGCTACATTCTTCTCTTAGACATTGTTCCTGTGGATTCCTCTCGCTATCGGTTTCAGGACAGCAGCTGGCAGGTGGTCGGCGGAGCGGAGGCTCGTTTGCCGGACCGTGTCTTCATCCACCCGGACTCGCCCGCCACCGGAGAACACTGGCAGAACCGCACCATATCCTTCCACCGGGCCAAACTCACCAATAACACTCTGGACGCACAGGGATATGTGAGTAACAGTGCACCTTTCAATATCTGTATTGACATTTGCTGTAAAAGTCTACTATTTGGCTGAATATCTAAAAAATCTAAATATTGACAAAATCTCCTTTAAAGTTGTTCAAATTAAGTTCTTAGCAATAAGCTGTTAAGCACTGTGAAACGTTTATGGCATAATGACTACTTGCTCAGGAACTCTGAGGATGATTAGCATCTCTCTTTCTCCTGAAGATCATTCTCCACTCTCTGCATCGATACCAGCCGCGGGTTCATGTGATCGAGGCCCGGGACGTGCTGATGTGGGGCAGAGCCCAGCACTCCTTCAGCTTCCCTGAGACACAGTTCATTACCGTCACTGCCTACCAGAACAGCAAGGTGAAGTTAATACAAGTATTAAAAAAAATGAATACTTAACATAGTGAAGAAAGCTAAATATTTTTTTTAATTAGTACAAATAAAGTGATTGTTTTCCTAAAAAAAAAAGCTTGCTTAGTGTTTTTAATTTATTATTATTGCTTTCTTATAGATCACTGAACTGAAGATAAACTCAAATCCTTTTGCGAAGGGCTTTCGAGAGAATGGCATGAACTGCAAGAAGTAAGTTAAACACCAGAATTACCTATTAATTAACCAAATATCTTTTTTAAACACCTGGATCGAGAGCACAATATAATTTTTCTGTTTTCCTCAGACAAAGAGAGGCCAGACTAAAGAGGAAAATTACGTCCAGTCAGGAGGAATGTTTGGATATCGGTGAGAATATTTACTATCTGAATGTCCAGAAAGATTTTTTACACTGATTCTATTCGCTTCTCAAAAGAATGCTTTAGTAAAAACGTGCATGGTTTCCGAAATTTTGCTGTTCTGCTTATAAAACTCTCTGTACCCCTCTCTCAGAGTCATGTGACCCATGTGATTCCACGGAGCTCCTCCCACAGTCGGTGGAAATCCCAAGCTCCGCCCTCTCCATCATAAACACCGCCCTCCCAATGACAGACTCAGGTTTCCACACAGAAGTCCCATCTCTCCCAGATCAGAGCGTCTCTGAGCAACCCCTTGTGCTTGGACAGGCGTTCTTGAGCTCTGAGATTCCCTCTTCGATGGAGAGTCAACAGCAGACAGCCTCTGAAAACAGCGTAAACAACACACTGATGGATGGGTGAGTGCTGTCCCCTCACAGCTACACTAACAGTGGTTAATGGGCGTGTTTATTAAAGATAGCTTTATGTTTTGTTACAGGTCTGGACGAATGATGGGCCTCTCCGGATACTCCTCAGCTTTCCCTGCTCCTCAGCTCAGCTCCTCATTGCCTCAGTCGTCTTCCATCTATTCCGTGGTGTCCTCCACACAGAGCTCTGACCTGGAGCTCCCGCCGTCCTCAACCATTACATCGCCCACGTACTCCTCTATGCCTCCATCGGACTATCCCAGTCTGAACACCTCCACGACCATGCCCTCCTCTACAACCTCTCCTCCAGGCTCTTCATACCCTCTCATCTCATCCTACCACGCTCTTCTTCCAACAGAACAATCCCAGGACAACCTAAGCCCTCATACGCCCACAAATCCACCTTTCCAAACCATCCCCCCCTCTTCTTGTCCAGGTTCTAGGTTAACGATTGACCCTGGCAGAAATCAAGTGGACGATGGAGGATTAGGCTCATCCAATGCAAGGACTCCTGCAGTCCAGAACCCAGCCCAAACAGCCTTTCCCTTTCCTCCGGTGGAGTCCTCAAATGACCCCGATCCATCATCCCCTCCATGTCAGAGTCTATCCTTCCCCACAGTGCCACAGTGCAACCCAATTCACACTCCTTCCGAACCAAACATGACTCCGACTGCATTCCCCTTCCCTCCGGCAGCACAGTCCACTCCTAACCCTGTAATGACAGCTTCAAACCCGAACCCGATGCTCTTCTCCTTCCCCCATGTTCAGCAGAACCCTAGCCTCAGCCTGACCTCTACTGGACCTGCTCAAACTCTAGCGACCGGTTCTTTTCCAATTTCCCAATCCTCAACCA
The DNA here is from genome assembly GCA_032359235.1 of Enteromius mattozi. Taxonomy (NCBI): domain Eukaryota; kingdom Metazoa; phylum Chordata; class Actinopteri; order Cypriniformes; family Cyprinidae; genus Enteromius; species Enteromius mattozi. The sequence continues at coordinate 2,381,073 of JAUMHE010000061.1, forward strand.
TCCCAACAGTACCAAACCCAGTTTATCCAACAGCCGGATCTTTTCCCTTCCCTTCCACCAATGTTAGCCATCAAGGCCCCATGCAATCAGTTTCAAACGGCCTGCACACTACCGCAGCATACGCTTCATTCCCTGCTCCCAAACACAGCGCTCCTGCTCCTCTCCCAAACCCTGCTCACTCTTCTTACCCACATCCGCTCCAGAGCCTGGGTCTGCCCTCATCTAGCTCCATCCACGGTGTCCCTGCCATCCCAAACACAACCCAGATTCAGTCTGCCTTTCCCCAGTCATTCCCTAACCCCTCCTTCCCTCACATCCCAGCCCAAGCGGCAAACCCTGCTCAAATTCCCTCCCAGGCCTTTCCCTCAATCCAGAGCTCTCAGTTAATGTCTCAGTTTAACCCAGCCTCGACTCATCCGCAGTGCCCTTCCTCTTCAAACGCTTACCCCGCCGTAGCTCCCTCAGAGATAGGCAGCTTCTCGCAGCTCAATTCTGCCCCCTATCTGCCAGATGTGGTCCTGCACCCTTCTTTGCTTCCTTCCCTCGACTCCTCTGCTCCTCCATCCCTTTATAACCCTTTTCCTTCCTACTCGCTGCGTCTTTGCCAGGATCCTCGGTCCTCCCTACATTTACCCCTAAGACATATTTACAGACAGCCACAGCACGCTCATGCTCAGGGGTCTTACTTTGACCTTGGTGCAAGAGCGGTATTCTGAGAATAACAACACGTAAGAGTTTACACCTAAGTTTGCGAGGAGACGGTGATCAATCAATGACCTTGCTCTGAAGATCATGGAAGCACTGCACATTTTATGACTGCATTGGAGAGACAAATCAAAACACTGTGGTTTAAAATGAAATACTTTTAGTGTTTATGGCAGAAAAAGAACATCTCTGTTGTTCATGAGATGGTTAGAAGTTGTCTTATCCTGACTAATGCTTGATGTAATAGCTGAATAATGATGTATATTTGACCTATTTCTATTTGTATGCTTAAATGACAAAATAAAGTCTGAATGAGTTTAATTGCACTATTGTTATTATTATTCTTTATAATTGTGTGTGTATACATAATAAATTCACATTCTACAGTGGAACCAAAATGTATCTGGACACTTCTCCATACTTTAGACATCACTGCATTAGAAACCAAAATTCAAACCAAGTGTTATCTGCAAAAAAAATAAAATCTTTTCCGTAATTCTCACTATAAAGATTTTCTATGTTCTTTAACATTAATACCTTACAACACAGTGCTTTTTGTTCATGAAATGTCAAACATTAGTAAATCTAATTTATTTGGTAAAATAATTAGTAAGGCAAACAGTTAACAGTTTAGTTAGCTCTAGACACTCTATTCTCACTGAAACTTAAAGTCATGACAAAAAATTACAATATGGCTGATGCACATTATTAGTCATGATAACAAATGTGTGACTTGGGTAATAAAGATTATGAAATTAGAGAAATTTTATCCAGGCGGACGAGAAGATACCCTCACGATGAAGAGCGCTTTGAAGACTTAGAAAAAGCAGAAAAGTGCCATATAACATAATGAATCATTATTATTATTATTAGGATAACTGGGTCACTTTTACCAGTCATATCAATGCCAAAAAAAAAAGAAATAAAACTGACATTTGTCTGTTTCACACAGTATTTTAACCATCATCACTGTGTCACTATACTCACAGAGTCTATTCCAGGCCTGCATGGCATTTGCTCAGGTGTTGAGTGTGTGTGTGTGTGTTAGAAACTGAAGGAAGGCCGTTAAAGTCCAGGTGATAATGACCTCGAAACCCTCCCTCATTTTGCCACCTCCACTCGTTTCTCTTTCCTCCTTTTCCATTTGGTGTTGGACAAAGAGAGGGTTTAAAGTAAGGTCAGGTAAACAGCGCTGCGCTCAGGCACAGGTGCTGAGAGACAAACCACCTAGAAACATGTTAGAGAGGTTGTTAGGAATATTTTAATTTATGTTTTCTGTCTGTGGTTGACAATGTTCACAGTGCTCAATAATGATTTCTGAAGGATCATGTGACACTGAAGACTGGAGTAATCACAGAAATACATAACACTTTAACACATATTCACACAGAAAACAGCTGTTTAGATGGTAATAATGTTTCACAATATACTGATTTACTGCTGGGTTTTTGATCTATTAAATGCAGTCTTGGTGAGCAGAAGAGACTCTATAAAATAAATGTAAAAATCTTAATTATTCTAAACAGTGTGTTAGAAAGGCAGACTTCTTCTTTGGAATGGTTTGCCCTGGTGAATTCAATCAATCACTTTTATTTATATAGCACTTTTAACAATACAGACTGTAGCAAAGCACTGAACATTATCAAGTGAATTGTGCACAGTAACACCAGGAACATGTATTAAAAGGAGCTAATTTTGAATTCCTGATTGTTTTAAACCCACATCATCATTACTATCCACTAGAAGGCGCTATTGTTCACATCTTCTAAAGGCGAATGTCTCAGTGATTTCTCTCTATCTGGGGCCTGTGATCTTCTCTTGGAGCCTGCGGCGGAGCTCCAGTCGGAGCAGATCTCGCTCCTTGCGTATTCCCTGGAGCACGGTGCGGTTCTCCTGAGCCCTGCGCACCAGATACGGCAGCGTGTCCTCCACCGAGCCGTACGGCACCGACTTATACACCGAGAAACCCTGCTGAGCTGGAGGAGAAGAGGACCCGAGGGTCAGAACCAGAGAGCCAAGAACATCACATCACATTATCAGACAAGCTCTTCTTACCGAGAGTGAGAGAGACATGGTCACACATTCCCAGCAGCTGACCGAAACACACAGCTCCAGCATCTCTGTGAAGCCCCAGCTCCTGCATGCTGAAACACACACACACACACACACCAGTGAACATCAGCCAGCTCCACGCGGTCAGAGAGGACTGGTCAGTAACGCAGGAGTACCGTGTTGCGGCCCGCCGGACCGACTCCTCATTGTGACTGGCCACGATCATCATGAAATGCTCGGGTTTCTCTGAAATGAGCCTCAGCATGAGCTCTAGACATCCGTTATAACTGCACAGAAGACAAGACATTAAAACAGCACTTAAAATGCTCAAATTCAAGGAAACAAAATACAGTAACATCGGATTTTAATAAATACATATACAAAGCAGCAGTTATAGACATTAAAATAGATATCACAACCACATAGAGCAGTGTATATCCAGTGAAATATTTTAGAAAAAATAGTGAAGTACATAAAACAATTAAATAAAACACTGCATATTTCTTAAATATAGAAGTTTCCTGTATTTTATTCCCATGGTAACCCTGTAATTAAGTCAGTTACAATACTATAAAACCAGGAAAAAAAAAAAAGAAACCTGGTGCAGATGTTATTTATATAGCCAAAATGTAAGACGAAATTTATTAAGAATTTTATAACAGACTTAACATGACCTCAAAAATACTCATACTTTAACATGATTTTCCTTAAAAAAAAGTATTGAAAAGTAAGCTAAGGTTGTAGAATAAAAAGTAACGTGGACCACAAGCTGAAGTTGATGTTTGCACAATTATACTAAAAGTTCTTTTACTTGATAAAAGTATGAAGAGTCATTAGAAATGTGTGAATCAAATAAGACAGAGTCCAAGCATCACCTGTCATTAGTTTGCTCCCATGATTCATGGATTGGATTTGTTCGGCCTTCTTTTTCAGCTAGTTTTCTCTCTTTGTCCATGTAAGCTCCTCTGACAAGTTTAACCCCGAGACAGAAACTCTGATCGATGGACGTCTGAACGGCTTCAAGCAACAGATTCCTCGATTCCTAAAGAAGAAACAGATAAAGTACATCTATAACAACATTAGGGATATAAAATCTGCTTTTTATCCAGTAGATGGGTTTATTTAGAGTTTTTGTTTGTGATGTGAGTGACCTTCAGGTAGCACTGGTATGTGTTCCAGATCCAGGCGCTGTGATGGTTGAACTTCTTCATCATGGCCGTGGTGATGAGAGACAGGGCAGGGTTCATGTAAGTGTACTCCGCATCCATCAGAACTCGCACTTTATCAACACTCGCCTGCAAACACACAGCGTCAGCACTAACGCTCCTTCACTTCACTCGGGTTTAAGGTTTAGTACCTCTCCTATTCTGTGGAGTCTCTGGAGGCCCAGCAGTAAGTGTGTGTTTTCACTCTCGCTCAGACCAGAGAACACGACTTCCTATCGGTTACAAAGAACAACGCCTAAAGCATTGCATGCTAAATACCAGCTGATTACAATACACTTGTGACGCTCTACAGAGAAGAAAGGATCATATCTGTACCTCTCCCTCCATGGCTCTCACAAACACATTCAGATCATACTGCTCTGTCTTCAGCAGAGACGTCAGCTTCACCTGGACAGACACTCATATATATACTGATACTGCTAGAGTCAGCTGTACTGTATATAGAGACACACTCACACACAGCTCAGGGCTGACGAGAGCGGTGATCTTCAGCTGCATCATGGGATTCTTACTCCAGCCTTTGCTGTGAGACATGTGCACACACTCCAGCATGGACGCCAGGTTGTGTTCATATCGACGTTCCCTGTAGTGATCAAAGTCACAGTCAGTATTTGACAATGAAATTTGTGCTACAATCTATAGATGCAAAAAGAACAAAGGTAACCAAATTGTATATTATTAATGCAATATGAAGTATCACGCAGGTGAAGAAAAAGAAAGAAACTGCATTTCTACAAATTCATCATTCCTAGAAAATAATTGCACAAAGGGTTGTGAAATTCATGCAAATTAAAGGTAAAAAAAAAAAAAAAGCTAGAAAATTGATCATGTGGAGCTACATGTTCAGGCTCACTGGGTCCCATGGTGCAGCTCAGCCCCTGGGCTCAGAGGGCCTCACGGTGCAGCTGCATATCTGGGCTCAATGGGCCTTGTGGTGCAGCTCAGCTCCTGAGCTCAATAAAGCCTAAAATATGCTTCAGTTTTGAATTAATGCAGTTATGAATGCTTAGTGTACAAAACAAATCACACTGAAAACAAAAAAAGCATTTCACTTGGATGTTGTGCCAAAATAAAGAAGAAAAGAATCACAAGTTAATTCTGAGGTGCTGCTCTGCTGTACCTTCACACAGGGTTATAGCCAGAGTTTTTATGTTTTCTATTAGATTGAAGCATAAATTAATGACAACATGTTTTACAAGTTTTACCCGTTCACCCGGTCTTACCCGGTGCTCTCTCCCAGGTCCTCTTCGATGGGGACGGCCAGCATGGGGTGAAGCCCCAGAGAGCTCATCTTCTGCATGGAGTCTGTGATCTCATCTTCTGTTTCGCCGGCCACAAACTGAGCATACACAGACGGTCGCACGAGCATACAGAAACATCGCTGGCCCAAAATCTTCCTCGTAATGGTCATCAGCTTCGTTGGACAGCAGATAATCAGACACATTAAATGTTATCAAAGCAGCTCCTGTCATCTTCGGCAGGTTGTGACTAGTATGCACAATTTCCAACATAAATTACAGTTATAATATAGTTATAATGTTCTAACCCCTTATACGACACTACAGGATAAATAGTACATTCTACACACGGTGTCTGTTCCCAAAATATGTTAAAAATCCGTGAATAAACCAGATAATCGTAAAAGAGCAAACAAAAATAATTTTCAAACATCTCTTCTTAATGTTATATTTCCCTTCTTATCTCTAGCAAACTACACTGACATTGATATTCAAGGACAGGCATTAAGATGTTTTAGATCCCGTCTGTCTGACTATAATCTCTGTAAATAAGGAAAGAACTAATCTTACAGCGGTGAAAGTATGGAGTGCTGCAAGGATCTGTATTAGGACCTCTACTGTTTTTGTTTTACATGCTGCCTCTTGGAAATATTATTAGAAAACATGGAATTTTTTTCCACTGCTACAGAGATGATATACTGTTTATTTCTTCTAGCTCAGATGAAGTTTCTACAGAGTATGTGAAATGTCTTTAGGTCTCTGTTGAGTCGGTAAGTGTGCTTCATAAGCGGTTCATCTGTTGCTGCCTCACCTTCCCACAGTTATTAACCAGCACAGGGAACGAGCAGAGCCTGAAGACTCCGAGAGCTCGGATCAGCTCCCAGAAACTCTTCACCTTGAACGCTTGAGGATCCTCAAAGTTCAGAAAGTCATGTGCCGAGGGGTCACGGTCACGTTTGGCCTGCAGGGACTGAGAGGCAGCCACACTCTTGAGCCGCACAGATATGAAACGACTGACCGCCGGCGGACGCAGAAGAGAACTCATCTCCACTGCTCTCACACCTGATGAAGGTCGTTCTGATGAAACCTGAAGTGCTGAACTATTGATCCGTGCACAAGCTAATGTAAGAGCTGCAGAAGTGAGCCAGTACAGCAATATTGAGCAACTTCTCTTTCAGTAAACACCACGGTACATGTATTTATTCACACAGCCACCGACCAACACGTCTGGTTTCGACACAGATCTCTACAGAACAGACATCAGAGACTCCTGTAAGATACACAGACAAAACAAGAGTTTGGTGTCAAAAACCAAAAATATACCACTGCCAAAAATAAGGGAGGGAAAAAGAGTCTGAAATTGTTAAGGGAAAAAACAAATCTCTCACCTGTAATTATGGATGGCAGGACTGACATAACCTGATTCTGTGCAATGTTTCCAGAGCAAGTAAACAGAGGATGAGGGCAAATGAGCAGGACACAGAGAAGGGAGGTTCGTTTAGGCATGCTGGTTAATGACTGATGTGTCGTTTGAACTTTGGGACATTAAGGGGCAGATACTTTGTGCCCCTACTTCTGTAAAAAATGACAGAGCATCAGTGTTCACTTTTTAAAGCAACTTCGGAATACTTTGATTTGGAAATACACTATATACTTAAAAACCACTTTAAAGTCAAGTCAAGTCACTTTTATTTCTATAGCGCTTTTAACAATACAGATTGTAGCAAAGCACTGAACATTATCAAATAGAAGAAACAGAGTGATGGTAATGTATAATGACCAGATTAAACTATTTATTTACCAAATGCAGAGACGGTCTCTGTAGTCAAGACGACGATAATCACTAGAAATTAGGTGTCCCCAACTAAGCAAGTCACATCATAGCTGATTTATACCGTGAAAGAGCACTAATATTACAATTTCATGAACAACTGTTTTTTTTATTATTATTATTTTTTTGCATGCATGCATTAAAGGAAAAGCCAGAACTGATAAGCAAGGGAAGCGAGCAGATGTCAGGCTGACCTTGGATCTTGAGAAGAGGACAGATCTGGTGTTCAGCAGTGATGTGTTTGACAAAAGACTGTGCTAGACTTTGTCCTGAATGGTCAATACTAACAGACAAGAGACAAAAATGAACCCCGAACCCCTTCGACTTCTTAGTTTGCACCAGAATAAAGTCATTCTGGAGTTCTTCTGAAATGATCAGGATTCTCAGGTGTTTGTGACGTCTATCCCAGCTCTCGTCAAATCTGACTCTGGTTTTACTAGCACTACATTAATATAATTTTGATAAGACTTTCTTAAAGTGTTGTCTGTGAATAATGTTGTACATACTTTTAGTTTCCTGCAAATAATTCATTGATTTCTTGAAGTTAGTGGTCACTGTATGTTTAGTCTTCACTGGCTTGTAATGGGTCATCATATGGCTTTACAGCCTTTAGTAAATGTTTATATAGGTCAAGATAGAGATCAGCGAAGGTCTGTGGGTTTTGTGGGACAGTGTTACACACAGAAAACATGTTTTGTTTGAACACCTGCTTTCAAAAAACTGATTTCTCACGGCTAGCTTGTGACTGTAATTTAAAGCCTTTTAGCACAAAGCTGCTCAAAGATAAAATAAACGGACTACCCTAACCTGGGATCAGATTTGTGTAACAAATAACTAAAATATCCAACAATCTAATATCATCTTAATCTTTGTAAAATGAATCTTTTATGCAGCGTTTCCAATATTGCAGCAGACCAGTGGCTCTAGTACAGAGTTAAATCTGGATTACTCAGCTCGTGTTTGATGCTTCATCAAATTAAATACTGTCGGGTGTGATTGAAGCGACATGTTACTTACATGAGATCTCAGAGTGGACAGGAATTTACATATAAATAAATAAAATAATAAACAGTCATTCACACGACCAGGGGCCTGTTCCATAAACCAAGATTAGAGTATAAGCCAGGCTTATTTCAGTTAGTCTGACTTATTGCCAGTTAATTTGTATTAAAATAAGTCAAGACTATCTGCCATAAGCCTGGCTTATTTGGTAAACTTGTTTTATGGAACAGGGGCCTGGAGTTCACCTGGTAGGGATTTAATTAATCCAGAGCAGCATAAAAGGATAAAAATCACAATTACCTTTGAATTTTGATTACACAGAACAATGAAACGTAAACTCAACATTTCTGGTAAACTCACAATTAAAAGAAGTAAACTCATTAAAAAGTCAGTTGTAAGTTTGTAACTCTTGAGAGGAGGAAAAAACCTTTTTTAAGATATAAGCTTGCGTTTGCAAGAAAGTCAGAATTGTGAGCAGTTACATATTTTGTTTTTTATTCCATGACAAAATGAAGCTTTTATACATTTATCCTTAGGCAGATTTTTGTAGGAACTCGAAGACTAAATATTCCCCAGATAACGCTGCATTCACCAACAGAAAGCTGCTTGGTTTCAAAACACTTGATGAATCACTAACACAGATTTATTTTCAGACTGATTCATGTCTTTATCCTTTATGCCTTTCCTATCATTGGGAAAGGACCTTGAGATGGGAATCAAACTCAGGTCACTGCGAGCACATCTGAGCAATACACCTCTGTGTGTGTGGAGCAAATGTTTAACATCAGTTTTAAGCCTGGAAACAAATAATTGACGGAAACTCTGCTTTCATTTTATCTGAATAATCTTTATTAATTCACCAGACTGTAACAAATAACTTGAAATTTCTTCCAAGTCTACTATATCATATCACCAGAACCTGAAGGTGTTAGCTCAAGCACCAACTGTGGAGTCATTGATTTGATAATAAACCGGAGCCGTTATGTTCTGGTGTTCTGTATGCCAGCAGATCTGGATCTGGAATGAAGCGCAGCGGGTCAGTACGAGCTCTGGTTCTGGTTCCTGTATCCTCCTCGCTGGTAGTTCTGCTTCTGCTGGTACCCTCCTTTCTGATCTACAGCAGCGACACACAACAGAGACAGACGTTCAGCTTCACGAGTCACAGCGACACACGGACTTCATATCAACAGACTGAAGCTGCTTTGAGAAGGAAGGAGGAGAAAGTGAAAGGGCCTTTGGAGAGCAGAAGGAGAGCTGCCAGTGCAGAAATGAGTTTAGGAGATGAAGAAGTGAGTGAATGATGTTCATAACCACCTCGTTGGTAACCTTGCTTCTGCTGGTAACCTCCCCTCTGGTCTGGAGCTGCATAGTGAGAAGGGTTTAGAGACACAGGCGCACATGCACTTACACTTACAACAAAACATCTGACAGCAGCCGCGTCCAGCCGACACAAGCACACGAGCAGCACACTACCATACGGTCTGAGTGTGTGTGGATCAACAGAGTCTATCGTAGGTGTGTGAATGATAGTTACCTCTCTGGTAGCTCTGCTTCTGCTGATAACCACCTTTCTGATCTGTGAGAGAGAACAGAGGTTTGACTGCATCAAATATATTCCAATTAAAGTACATTCATTTAGAAAACTTATTAAAAGTGTGTGTGTATTTACATATTTCTCACACGTTTGTTTTGCTATATTTGTGACAGACTTTTTAAAGCAATCTATATTACAAACTTTCCATTAAGATCCTAAAGAATCATATTAGCTTGTGGAAAATTGCCTTTGTATGACCCCTTTAAATGAACATTGTATTTGAAGAGTTTATTTGCAAAAACAGACAACTAAGTTTTTTCAATTTTTCAAAAATCGTGTTTTTTGGTTTTATGATGTTTTTATTGTGTGTGATAGCTGTATTTTTAGTTATCTTTTATGTAATCAGTATAACCCGACTGTAGTTTGAATGAGACTGACTGAAATGCACAACGGAAAAAACTATCTGAAAATGGTCAAAAGCGGAGTTATCTTGGTTTATTTCTTCGTCTCTGACTGTGATGTTGAATCTGGAGTACCTCTGTTGAAGTATCCTCCGTAGACGCCCTGTTTGAGATCGAAGACGCGCTCGTTGTTCTCCACCAGGCCACCCAGTTTCTCAGCCAGCTGCAGGGCCATGTTCTGAAGAGATGTGGGCTCTGTTCTGTGCATCACCACCGTCTGAGTCGGCTGGTCCAGAGACGCCTGACCAAACACACTCATGAGAGAACCGCTGGACACACAGACTGACCATGCTAACTGACCTCTCTTACCATCAGCTCTTCATTGATGATCATCTTGCTGATAATGCTGTGCACTGTGGGTAAATCCAGCTCGAACATCTCTGACAGAGTCTCCATACTGAAGACCAGATGGAAAGAAAGAAGGAAAGAAAGAGATGAAGTTATGTTTTTATTTATGAACCTTATTGGCATCTCATTTTAATCTAAGAGTGAAAAAGCTCGTCAAACATTTTTCATCATACTTCTCTTCAACTAAATTAACCCTAGATTACAGATTATTTATGTCATACAATTCAGCACACTTCAGAGGATAAAGAGAGTGGACTGTGAATGCTGGGAAGCGCACCTGATGGAGTCGTACACGCTGCTGTAGGTGAACAGGTACGTGCGCAGAGACTCCTCCTGGATCTTCCTGAGCATCAGAACACAGATCACAGGTTAGCGGAGGTACAACAGCAGAGCTGAGAGCTTCTGTCAGAGGCGGCTCTCACCTGACGAGCATCTCCCGCACGCGCTGGGCTTCTGGGAACAGGTCCCACACTTTGCTGTTCATCTTCTCGTTGATGATGAAGGAGTGGCAGGTCCTCCAGTCGCCCATCTTCATGGCCTTGCTGGCGGCCACCACGTGTTCCCTCATGCTCTCGGGAGGACCTGAGGAGCACAACATCACCGATTAAACCAGAGAAGATCACCCTCTCCATTCACACACTCTCACAAACGAGAACCCTCCTGGATCAGTCAGAGTTTGTAGACTGTTTGTGAAGTAGTTTCGGCACAGTATTATTTCTGTCTCACAGTCATTCATATCACAGAAATACTGGGAGGAAAGTTTATAGTTCAGATATAAACACTGATGTACATGATAGCAATCAAAATACAGCATGTCATCTTTTAAAAGTGATAAACTGTGCTTGAAATAATGCTTGAGTTGATTGCAATGTTCCTCCACTAGGTGGCGTCATGTGAAATTCAAATCATTCAAACAAGAGAGGTGTTCAAATACAATGACAAGCAAATTATTCATGAATGAGTCGTTGAAACATTTATTCAACCCACTTTTTGATATTGAAATTTACAAAATATATTTACTTTTGCATAAAAGAAAAATGTATAATTTTGACACATACAATGTGTTATTTACTTGTACAAATATACCTGTGCTCTTATGACTGATCAAAGAAACACTTAGACTTATTTTGTAATGTTGATCTCTATCATATCTCTATAACCGTGTGGCTCTAATCACAGATTGATCAGGAGCTCTCTCTCTCACCCAGCAGCGGCTGTCTCTCGCCCACTCTCAGCTGATGGTGGAACTGTTTGCTGATCATGCGCCGGCGAGCGTCAAACTCATGAGCTGCCATGTACGGGATCTCCAGCAGCATGGCCGACACCAGATACACACACTCCAGCAGCTCCAGGTTAATGTGCATGTGGAACGGCACCTGAACACACACACACACACACACTCAGTTTCTCTCAAGTAAATTAATCCCTTTAAACTAAAGCTGTAAACTTTGTTATATTAAATTTATAACAGAAAATGTTACAATTAATTAACAGATTATTAATTTTTAAAAATAAAATGGTTTAATAGATGTATGTATATTTTACATATATATATAAAAATATAAAAAAAGCTCCTCTCTAGGATATTTTTTAACCATTAACTACCAGGCTATGAATGTTGAATAGTTCTTCTGAGGAACATTACATGATGTCACTGTTACAAGCTGTTTTATTAACATGAATATTCATTAACATGAGCACGATTCATCTCAGTACGCTCCACGGTATCTTTCATCATACCTTCTGATGTTCATTAATGTTTATTTCTTGCTATAAAGTCACGCTGCCACATTAAAGAGCATTGAGCTTCATAATAAAATTGACCATCTGAAATATAAGTCTTTGTTTTAAGTGTTACGTTTTTCTGTGGTTCTAGGATGAGAGACAACAAAAGAAATAATATCTGGTGTAAGTTCTGCATATATCATTAGAAAACCACATAAAAGAATCTAAAAAGACTAAAAGAGTTGCTATTGATTAGTCACTGATTTAAATCATCTCATTATATGTAAGTGTTTCTAATAGGACTGTGCTTCATGGACTTCAGTGGAAATGATGAAATGAAGTGATATTTAGGACATGAGCTGATGTACTGTGAGAGCGCACCTGCCGCCTCTTCTCGATCTTCTCCTGCTCGGCGTTCCTCTCCTGCATGTTCCTCATCAGCAGGCCCTGGCCCAGCAGCTCTTTGGCTCGGCCGCTCGACTGGATGTCCAGCAGGGCGTTGTGGGCATCTTTGATCATGCCCTGCCGGAAGGCACAGATGCCCAGCTGCACCATGGTCCTGTTGTAGAGGATCTGAGAGAGAGAGAGAGCAGAGGTCAGGTGGGAGTTGTGAGTGGTCAGCAGCTCCTCAGAAGGACAGGTCAGCTCACCTGGACCGGGGGGTCAGCATGCTGGATGTTGTCCTGCAGGTGGCTCATGAGCATCAGGTCTCGGGCCTGGAACCAGCGGCTGTGCAGGGCGTGATGGTAGATGTGGCAGAGGATGGCACAGGTGCGGATACGGTCGGTGCGGTCTTTAGCGTAGATGAACTTACACAAGCGGTCCATGATAACTGCGCTGTCCTCACCCTCGCTCTCCTCCTGATCCTGCTCTGACTGATGGACACACAGGTCAAAGGTCAGAACACTGACCACAACCTCAACCATCACAACTCTTCTGTTCACTGACATAAAGCTGAAATACTGGACCAAAAGACTACTGAACACTTATTTCAGTTTCTTCCTTGTGGGAAAAAAGAACTAAGTAAAATGAATAAATTAATTAAAAAACTAAATATAAATAATTGAAAGCTGTATAGCAATATTTAAAACAACAAACTAATAGAAATGACAAAAACACATGAAACAAATGGAAAAAAATGAAGCAAAATTCAAAATGTTTAGTAGCAGTAACTCTGTAGTTTATGGTGTGGTCAGCTCACCTTGCTCTCTCCCTGAAGGCCCAGGCTGCGGCGGTGAGCTTTATAGTCAAACTTATAGTAGGTGTGCATGATTCTGCGCAGATAGACTCGACACACTTCCTCCGTACTGCCTTTAGACTCCAGATACTGCAGCAGACGATCAATAATACCACACACACGACCCTCGTCCTTCAGGTTATCCACATACTCTGCAGCAGAGACAGAGAAGCGTCACACACACACACGTTGTGTTTCCATGTTTTATGGGGTCTCTCCATAGGTGTAATGGTGTTTATACTGTACAGAC
>JAUMHE010000061.1:2437557-2452924 GCA_032359235.1 Enteromius mattozi
GTGAGTGTCTGCAAGTGTCAACCACAAGTTTGAGCTGTTCTTGTTTTCTTTGTTGATTAAAACCACTTTATCAGCAATATCCAAGCCTGATGTATCATTTGTGCCAAGACGAGCATGACAGCAATATACTAACACACTGCACAACAAATCTGTATATTTGTACATATCTATGACATATACTCTTTGTCATAAAAAGGTCCAATGTTAATTTTATTGATTTTTTTTTTTCTTTTTCTATATTTTGTTGTGTACGCTCTGATAGTTACTGTGGTTTATTCTGAAGGGCTCAGCTCTAATCTCTCATTATTTTAAAGTGCTTACCCTCGAAGGGATGAAGAATGTAGAGGGACTAAAGTATTGCTTCAAGCACACTTCTGCAGCATGTTTCTGAGGTAACTACAGAGACGCTGTTTGTCCCTTAATTAAAGGAAGCTCTAAACGTAGTTTTGGGAGGACCCTAATCATTCAGTCCTGTCAATCATCATCATCATTATAAGCCTGTATTACACCTCTTCGCTTTACATGCACAGACTCAGTTCCAGGAAACTACAGCCAAATTTAAGCAGTCTACCTACTTCTAGTACACTGAACACTTTACTGTTTAATGTTTGTCCCTTCGCCCTGTATTTTTATGCAGTATATTGCTGTTGGTCTCTGAGATTTACAAAACACATTTCATTGTATTATTATAATGACACTAAAGTTTTCTTTTCTAGTAGCTCTCAGTGTGCCGTCCCAGCATCAGTTCTTCCGGCATCCCTCCACCTCCCCATCTCCTCCTCTATTTCTCTTTAGTACTGTAATGGGGTTTGAACTTGGTGCTCAAGCTGAGCCTCAGGTTTGAGGCTCTACTACAGACTGCAAGCCAAGTATGTTTACTCTTAACCACCAGATGAGCTCATGAAACCTGTGCAAAGAAGCCATCAGGTGTGCTTCGACACAGCGGCAGTGATTGTGGTTATTGCAGGTTTGTCCCGTGTGACTCACCGGGGACGGCCGGAGGAACAGTGCGCCGCAGGGCAGTGACCGTGGCCATGGCTATCTCCTGAGGAGAGTACTTGTGGGAGCAGGAGTGACCGGCGGTCACCATGTTGGGTTTCAGCAGGGTTCCCTCCAGATACACATGATGGTCAGACAGAGCCTTGTACACAGCCGCCAGGACCTTCTCTGTCACATACTGGCAGCGCTTCAGATCGTGGTCACCATCGGGCAGGATCTCAGGCTCCACAATGGGCACGATGCCATGCTGCCGGACACAACAGCAACCAGTGTTTTTAATTGTGACAGTTTTCTGATTATGAGAATTATAAGTGCCACAAAATACACATATAGCCATACAAAATTACATCAACAAAAACATATTAATTACAATTATTAAATGTGCATTCAGTAACAAATTTAATACATTCACTACTTGTACAGTCAGAAGACAAAGATAACACGAGAGCAAATGCTCTCAAGAGAATGAGTTATTGTGTAGAGCACTGTCTAAAACTCACTTGTATCTTATAGAAGTACTATTATTTACTTACATAAAATTATAATGCTACTAAAACTGAGATAAGCAATAACAAGAGTTTGTTGTCTCTAAAATGTGCATATCTAGGTTGATCCACATCGATGGATAGCAATGTTGTGATGAATATTTATAATCCATGTGGAACAGCAAAGCTAGCCCTAATGAAGCCTTTAAATCATTTTTGTTAATTATTTAATCATTTATTTATAATTCAGCATTTTTGCACAAGATGTCAGTATGTCACCTTATTGGTGATGCATACTAGAGGTCCACTTGGATCCAAAAACCCGAGACTTGAGCAGGTGCTTTTTCCAAATGCTCTTACTGTAAACTTCTTACGGTATTCTTCTTAAATATGCTGCTATTGCCAGTATTCATATACTTTTCATGAAAGCCAGCATTTCAGCACCGTGTGTAATGTAGCTTGGTAAACGTGAAAATGTGTTTATTATGAGACTGAATAAAACTTAAAAAAAGATAATTGCGACTTTTTATCTCAAAATTCTGACTTTTTTCTTTTTTGCGTGATACACACTCGCAATTTAGAATTTTTTCTCAGAATTGTGAGATATAAAGTAACAATTTTGAGAACATATCAGTCTTTTTCTGCTCAAAACTAGATAACTCGCAGTTTAAATCTCACAATTCTGAGAAAAAAAGTCAGAAAATTGAGACTTTGTATCACATAATGGTGATTTATAGTTCCATAGTTGATAATGTAAAACTCCAGACAAGTTTTGTAGTGCACACTCGTTTTTACCGCATCTCAAATCTCGTACAATCTGACATTAATGACAGAGATGAGATCGCACAGAGTGACAATTAAAAATCACACAGCGTGTGCCTGGGTTTCTATTCTAATCTCATCTGAAATCATCATTGATAAGGTGTGTACTGGATTTGATATTTTTTAAACTGTCCCAAAATACTTCAGTGGGGGATGTAAATGCATCACAAGTGGCCAAAACTTGCAGTTTGCAGTCTCTTGTGGAGAGATGATCATGATTGATGTTTTGAAACAGATGTAAAGTTGACTGAACCAGTCACGTGACTGAGCACTATGAAGCATGTTCACAGAGTTAGTCGCAGGCTGTAAAGTGCTCACCATCTGGCAGATGCTGGCGTAGCGGGCAAGGACATTGGCGTTCTCAATGATAGCCAGATGAGATGGAGTAGTGGGGGTGATCTTTAACACGCAGCGCCATTTAGCAAAGTCAGCACCATCTTTTTTATACTGAGCACAGCGCTCGTACAGCCCGTCCAGACCTGAGAAGGACACGTGTGAACATCTGTGAAAATACAGAATAAAACTCATGAAACGAAGCATATGAAGAAAGGTCATCCATACCCTGTGTGGTCGTCTCTCCGTTGGTGCCGGCCAGAGGTACAACACCCTTGTCCACCTTGATGCCGACCACCATGCCTCTCTCCTTGATCAGCTGAGAGAAAGGCTTGCCATCGTCGGTCTTCTGATAGAGCGTCTCATGGAAAAGGATGACTCCACCGATGCAGGGCTGGATGCGGTCATCTGCGGTGAAGAGCAGCTGACGGTACAGCCTTCGGTTCTCCTCTGTGTTCTCTGCGTTGATGCTCTGGAAGCGCTTTGCGACGCTGCCTAAAATGATGCACGGTAAGAAGAAAGTCAGAGAATGAGGACAGAATTCTGCATTTTGAAAGCATAAGTGTTTAATAGTTCATACCTGTGGACTCATCAGCTGCTAGAATTCCCTTTCCTGGCGCGACGATCTTCTGTGCGATATCGCTTAGCTCTTTCTTTTGATCGGGGCTCAGGAACGGATATGCGTGAGGCATCTTTACTGAAATGAGGGAAGTGAAATCAGGAACAAAGCAGACAGAAGCCAAATATATTCATGCTATAGGGGTGTAATACACTGATAGTATCAAATAATAATGTTGAACATACTAACAAAACATGTAGTACTAATTTCAGTGTCAATAATATAATTTAACAGCGGCTGTTTTCAAACATGTTTCGCAAACACTTTCCCAATTGATTGCCCACAGGTTAGTCAAACAGAGATTATTGATCCACTGCTTTGGTCAAATTTGGGCTGGAAAATTATTATTTAATTATTATTAATTAAATAATTTGGAGTCAAACCTATATGTTTGCATCACCCTAAAAAAAAAAAAGAATCCCATTGGCATCATGAATCACCAAAAGAAAATAGGTACATTTAGGCTACAAACAAATGACACCATGGTTTTCAGTCTTTATTTAACCCTTATATGGTCTTTGGGGTCAGTATGGGGTCAACTTTTCCTTAATGAAAAAAATGTTTCCCTTCATCTCAGTGGAATAAAATTTTGTGACTTTTCATCATTTTCCATTTATATTCACGTAAAATAAACTGGACTTGAATAGGTCTTTCTGAAGGTTTGTACATTTTACAAATAGAGCCAATTTAAAATGAATGGGAAATGCAAAAAAAAAAAAAAAATCACTAAACCCAGCATAAATCTGAACATTTCTACATGGAAAAGAAGGTCTAGTACTAGGGTACAAATGCAATGTAGAAAAGACATGCTCACACACACAAACACACACAAAGATGTGAAGTGGTGGGACATAATTCACAGACATGGGCGCACACACTAACACCCACAGATGTGTGCACACACACGCACCACTCACAAAGACACAAACACTTACATACACACGCGCACACACACACACACACACACTCTCACACACACATTTATTTTTAATGTCTTTTCTAATGGTAATACACACATAAATTCAGAAAATGATTAACAATTTAGTGACAAATTATCCATTTAGTGACATTTTATCAACCATCTTTCTATCAGAAATGTCAAAGCTTAAATAAAACCAAAATATCCTGAGTGTTATGATCAGCTGGATGTGCCAGTCCAGATTGGATGGCACTCCAGTCCCCCTATGTACTGTGTCTGTGTTTTTCCATTCCATGTATGAGCTATCGCCTGTGTACTCTTGTCTCCACCCACCTCATGTGTCTCCATGGTAACTGATATGTCTCGTTAGTCCCGTGTATAAATACTCCGGTTCACCAGTCATTCCCTGCTGATCATTGTATGTGGCTCGCCCCATCCTTGTAAGCGTTTCTCCTGTTTCCCATTGTTTGTTTGTTTGACTTCCCATTGCCGATCTGCTTGCCCTCTGACTACGACTCTGTTTTGCCTACGTTGCTCTGTTTGCCTACCGCTCGACCATTGCCTGTCTACACTGTGTTTTGTGAGTTTTTCTAATAATTAGATTCATGACACTGAGCTTGTGTTCACCACAGACCTTATTTCAGGCATTTAACCAAAAGCCCATTCAAACAAACAAACAAACAAACACTGATTAAATTGTTTAGTTGTTTTAGGACTCATTTGTGTGGAGCTTTATGGCTTTGTTTAAGCTGCTGCAGGAGAAAGTATTTTAATACACACATGACCTTTAATGATTACAATACCATGGTATTTCTTTGATATGACCAAACAAATTAGCATTTGAGTGTAGAATATGTAATGTGATGTAGAATAAATAATACTTTAAAAATAATAACCTACACTTGTAAAACTGGGCTTTTGATTGTTGCAGGAAGTACTGGAAGTTTCTTTTTAGGCTAAAATATCTGCTAAATAATTAATGATGACTCAAAAGGATGTTGTGATGAGGAAGTGTTTT
Organism: Enteromius mattozi; assembly: GCA_032359235.1. Lineage (NCBI taxonomy): Eukaryota > Metazoa > Chordata > Actinopteri > Cypriniformes > Cyprinidae > Enteromius > Enteromius mattozi. The sequence continues at coordinate 2,442,753 of JAUMHE010000061.1, forward strand.
GATGAACCTTTAATCTAAATACAAAGAGGGAGCTTTTTTATTTAATTAGTTTTGAACCATATATCAAAAAACTGCCTGCAATGTTCAGACATGCATGAAAGCTAAGATCCTCCTTGTTTTGAGAGAACTTCTGCTTTTATACATTAGTGTACAGGGAAATATACTGTAACATACACAAATTGATCTTTTCATTTGCACATAATGACTGTTGCTTACTCCCACTTTCTGTCCTCCTCAAGAGTTCTGTACGTGTCAAGCCTCTCTCATTGTTGACCTTTATGTGAGTTATGTAGGACGAGCTCTTTTCCTGTCACCCCTTCATCCACCGATTCCACCTTTGCCCTTTTTGACACTACTGCCTAAGTTCAGACTATATATAAACCAGTGCCTACCAGTTGCACTAGTGTTGATGTGCTGTTCGTGCACGAGAGTATAAATACATATACGCGAAAACATGCATGCATGTATAGTGTCTTTTTTTGTTGTTTCCTCTGTTAGTGAACATCAAAGGCTGCAACCAATAAAGCATTTTCAAGCAATCAAGCGTTTGATTATTTCCACACTTTAAGTGCCAAGGTTTGATACAGATGATAATATATTATTTTTTTTTTATAATTACTGATTATAATGAGTCACTGGTTATAAAAAAAAAACCTATGAAATAATAGTAATATGAGAATAATACAATAGTATAGACGGCTTCATACAGTTACACTGACCTTTGCAACACTGAGCTGAGAGAAGCTTGACAAACATTAGTTTCAATCAATCCAAATGAATTATTTTATGGTTTATTCCATTTCTGCAGTGGTTAGAACATTGGTCTCATTTTTGCCTGGAGATTTATATTACTTTAGAATATTGCCATTTTTTATCATTAAACACGTCGCTCATGTTTGATCTGACAGTGTCAGTATTGGCAGTGACACTTACTGCTATGCTGTGAGATTCGAATGGTAACAATTATGTATTTAATTTAAATGATATAAAAAAAAAAAATGTTTAATTGCTTTAAAACATCTTTATCTTGCACCAAAAGCCAACTACACATCAGAAACCTTTAGATATACAGTCAATATTTATCACTACCAGCAATATAATGGTATCAATTTTCTCAGTTCATCAGGTTAGGTGCTTTGTTGCAGTTCTGAGTTCAGTAATCAGTAAGGAAATATATAACTCTCACTTCCTCCTCTTTTTATTTTAAATGTTGTCTTCTGATAAAGCCACCACACAACCACTATCTTCCATTTCAGTTGTTATCTTATTCATACTCATTAGCACTGTGGTGGTCTTTTAATATCAAAGTCATGAATTTAGACACATTTTAAAGTAATTTTCTTACCTCTCTTACTGACAGGAGCACAGATAAAATGGAGCAACTCTTGTAGCAAGGGAAAGAGAAAGAGAAGGGGAGAGAAGAAAAGATCTGGCACAGACCACGACAGCTGCCTGTCCGATTGGTCACTGTATTTATCCTCCATTATGACCCCTCACATTCAGTTGCTCTGCTAAAATTAGCCCTCTCCTGATACTGGAGATAGGCACAACATTCCCGAACATGCAAGAGAGCGAAGGAGACCGACAGAAGGGAGCGTGTGGCGTCAGAAGCCTTTCAGTCAAGTGTGCTCTTGTGGAAATATGTCAAAAGAGAGAGAATGGCAAACACGATGCAAAATAATATAAACAAGTGTCAGAATCTACAGCACACACTGTTGTTGGAAACATCAGCTGCTGACCCTTGACCTTTCAGTGGTTTTTGAAAAGTTTAATAGTGAATGAATTAAATGCAGAATTAGTGGAATTAGGCGATACATTACAGCAGATATCTACGGAAAAGCTGGTCTGGGAATAAAAATTGCAATTCCTTTTGGTCCTACAGTGTGAAAGGAAATCACACAGCACCTTTAAAATATTTTGAATATGTATTTACTTTGGATAAATAAAAGGACACTACATTCTTCAACATTCTTTTTGAAATTGAAATATTTACCATTATACTCTTTCTGGATTTATAAGAGCATGGGGAGGTCACATGTATTGATTTAAACTTTAAACCAGGGAAATTTCCAAACTGTGATAGAAAAATATTAAATGATCAAGTGTTTGACACTGTGAGTAAAAAAGAGACAGGAAGACATAAAAAGGAAGCAAGGCATAAAAGACAGAATGCAAAAAAGAGAAATTCAGCGCTGTTCTCTTTTGCAAGTTAAAATTGCAACACCTCATCTGATGTATTTACACGCCCATGGTTTAACAAAATAAATGGTGCTATAGTAATCTCTTTTAAGGTACAAAGGTCAATAAATTCTTGTTATGCGAGTGTCAAGTCACATCTTTGTTTTCACCAAGTAACGTTCTGACTAAACAGAGAAGTACTTTCTTTTTCTCATCTTATCAGGCGGTCGGGCCATTATCTGTAAACTATCAAAGACTTTCCGCTCTGCTGGGGTTTTGTACTTCATTGTCAATGATGTTTACAGCTACTTACTAGAAGAGTTGTAAAGAAGAAGAGGCTTTTTTCTCAATTTCTATCACCACTGGAGGTTTGGTTACTTGTCACTGCCTCCTTTGGTTTGCTTAGCTGGCACTTTTTTTTGACATCACTATCGATGGCACAAATACTGTTTGAAGAGAACTGAACTTAACTGGATGATGACATCACCGAATCAACGATGAACTGACTTTAACTCAAAAATACTTCTTAGACCTGCTTTAAAGCAAAATTTTATTTTTATTCACAATGTCCACACGTTTTTTCTGTTTAACACTGTAAAGCTACTTTGTCGCAATTTGTTTTGTATGAAACACTATATAAGGTGATGATCATTCATAGTTAAGAATAATGATTTATGACAGAATCCTTCACTAAGAACTGATCAAGAGTGACTTTTTTCTTTAGAAATGGGCAGTTGGCATGATGTTAGCAGGTTCTGGAGCACCAGGCTTTGACTGGAGCGGCAGGGACTGTGAATGAGAGACTCGTGAAGTCTCTGAAGAAGGTCTGGATGGTTCCATTCAATGGCCGAAGTTGCAATCTCTTGAAACTCCAAGGTTGCTCTTAAATCTGTGGTTGAGAGAGTCCTCTCTCCTGAGTAAGCACATGGCTGGGTGTAATCTGGGGCCTGGGCAGCAGAGATGATGCAGAGACTGCCAGAAGAGAGGAGAGAGAAATGTCTGATCCAGGGCATTTCCATGAGGGTTCACATGCTTAGACATATTCACACAAAACCAACTAAACGCATTTTTTGTAAAGTTCCTTAAACAAAAAAAGAAGGGTCTCGCCCCTATTTTGATAGCTCTGCCCCACACATACGTAGCCTACGCAACCCAGACAACAATTAGCTCTGTGAAACAAAGCAGAACCAATGTTACACCGTCTACACGGGATGTGAGCGGCGCGATAAAATACTATAGAAGTCATTAGAATCAGTGATGCTGTCTATACCAGACGCAAGCAGTGCAACAAATCTCTGACAGAAAACTGCTGCGGTGTTATGTTTATAAATTTCAAATGATTTTTAACAGTTGCTTTATCACATCCAGTGTAGGTAAACTTTAGCTAGTGTCTGGTGTAGATATGGTGACTCACCTATCGAGAAGAACCGAAGCAATCTCTGCGTTTGATCGCAGGCCTTCCACTCCTTAAGTTCTCTCCAGCACTGGAATGCTGATCAGATATTTACATGGGTCCTACTTCTTGCCTTATCGTTCTACAGACATTTTCCTTTTTTGTTTTTTATCTTTCTGTCACTCGGCTCGGCTGTTCACTGAAAGCACTCTCCTCCACATCATTAGTAGACACGCCCCTTACTGCTGATTGGTTAAAAGTTTGTTTGGCTACTCTGCCCCGACTCTTTTTCAAAAATTCTTTAGAAAACATAGCTTACTCTGCCTTTCATGCCAACCCTGTTGAAAAAAACAGCATATGCTGGTTAGGTATGTTTTGAAGCTGGGATGCTAGTTTGAGCTGGTTTAAGCTGGACCAGTTTAGGACTAGCACATGCCCAGCTTCGAAACATATGATCTTATGACCTTATGGTCAAACCATTGAATCACTGACACAATAATTCAATGATTTGCTGAAAATCAGATATGTGTGATGGCTGATTTAGATTTGACAGAGCCAACAGTACACTGTACAGTTAATCTAAAACTGAAGTTACTCTGTATTAACTTCTTGTTTATCGAACTGTTGCATAATTACAAGCAACACTGCAGTCTCAGTCATGCAGTTACACAATTATATTGCGTTCAAACAACAATTTCTAGAAGTTTTTTATTTCCTGGTTCATCAAGGCCTTTGTCTGTATCTGTCTCATTTTTGTTTAGTCATTCAGATTCGTTATCTCCATTTCCTCTGCATTTTTGGCTGTCCCTCCTTAGACTCCTGCATGATTCTCAATAAAACTTGTTCTGTCTTTGTTTTTCGTATATTAGGAAATTCGCACCCTTCATTTCACCTCTGCCTTTGATCCTGATATGACCATGGATTGGGATTTCTGCCTGTTTTTGTACCTGTTTTGTGGTAAGACCAAAATATGCTATAATGTGAACTTTTTGTAGAGTAGCACCTTTAATTAAAATTCTAATGAATATGTACTTATTATCAACGAAACCATTATCAGTGTAATGGTAAACCATGATAAAAGTCTAAAAGTTTAGTATTAATGTTTCATATTTTAATGATCATTTTAATGATATTTCCTCAACAAAAAAAACAATTCTGGCTCTTTGTGTTTTTACTGCTATATGCTATTACACATCTCTTAAAGGAGAGCAGAATCTCCTGATTAAAAACCCAGGTGAGGAAGATGCAGAGAATGATTTCATATGTAAGCAGACGCATATGAAAAATAATGTGACCGTCAACAATAAACAGGATATAAATGAAAGCTGCCTCATGTTACCAAGAGAAACGTCGATCCAGGAAGTGGTTTAGGACTGTAAAGCCATACTGCATCTATTCTTACTTACATTTACGTGTTAATAAAACAAATGCTTGAAACTAGAATAAAACAGAATCTTTAGTTTAAAAGTAGAGGCTCTCTTCTTTATTCTGTCATAATGCTCAGTTATTCATACAATAAAATATGCTTTTGCAAAAAAATGCTAGCAGGAATAGTTATTATTTGAATAGAAGGAAAAGAGTAACATTTTTTATTATAAAACCTGCCTTACTGGTCAGCATTAAGCAAAGTTAGTCTCACGGAGGTGCAACATCCAGCGCAGGTTTGTGTGAAAACACAAATAAAAGTTTTATTTCTTGTTAGAGGACATGTTAAGTTGTAAGTCACCCAACCAATATTTGTTTTTGTTTAAGATATAACCATCATTTTTGATGGTATAATTTTATCTTTTGAACATTTCAAGCACATTTTAATATTATAATAATACTCTGAGATATTGACAACATTTGACAACTGTCATTTTCATATTGTTATTAGTAATTATATATAATTATCTATTTTATTGCGTTGGCTGTAAATTTGTTTATGTGTACAGTCTTGAGCTCATCATTTATCTTTAATAGGTAGGGTGACAGGGTTATAAACATTTTCATTAGTAATAAGGAAAGACACTCATCAGTGCAGGCCTTTAGAAAAACACAAAAACACTGTCTAGAAAGCAACAAGCTCTTAAAATGTTAAGACTTATTTATCCAGCACAAGTCATAACAGGTTTTCATAGAGTTGCATTGGACTGTGTTGGTGACATGTGCTAATGGTTTATTGCCAACTATAATTTCCATTTCGCAACAGTCTTTTCCATCTGATTTTGCAAAATTTGTTTCACGAGTTCGTACTTACTGGTAATTAATATAATTCAAAGCATGTTTGGCGTGCTGCCCGGGGAGAGAGCTCAGAGTTCGGTGGACTCCCGAGCCCTAGGGTTATTAACCCTACTGGGCGCGAGGAGCAAAGCGGCTCACCTCCTGGCCTGAACCCCACATGCTCCCCCTGGAGGAAAGATGAACGAATGGTGGAGGAGGGATGCTAAGAACGAGATGCCGAGGGAAGGGGGCTTGTACTATTTATTGAAAGTATCTCACGCTCTGATAGGATGACAAGATGATAAGTTGATTACGAGGAGCCAGCCGTGATTAATTACCTGAGCGTGCTCCTCCTGAAATTTGTTTGCAAACATCATTTGTCAAAAATGTTCATCTAGTGATCAAAAATATCTATTTCTATATTACATTTATAGAGTTGATGCAGTAGCTCTTATCATTAGGTTAGCTGGTGTGATTATTGATTAGTTGAACTATTTTTTGCAGAAGTATTAATTCTAAAATTGTAGTAATTCTAAGTAAAACATCTTTGTCAAAAAACCCGTCATCTGTTGGTTCAGTGCTTTTACTGAGGGATCTTTTCCATTGACTTCCATTCAGACTTTTATTTAGATATGGCAGCACTGTATTTTATATTCACAGCTTGAATTTCAGGATTAAGAAAATGTATATTGCCCCATGAATTAATCTGAGTAAAAAATTATGTGACTGTTACTAGAGTAGAAGCTGTTACTCCATTGCACCAGTGTGGCAACTTCCTCATGAGTTACCTATCTTCCTCTTCACTCTATTTGAGAACTCAAACGGTCTCTTTCTGTTTCTACAAAATCATTCAGTGATGATCAAACAATCATTTAATATGATGTTTCTTAAAAAGTATCTCCTGCTGGAATATTAATTGCACCTAAAGTGATTGATCATGGAAACTGTAAGCTTAATCAGTTTAATTGTTAAGCTCCAAAAGCCACTTTTATAATTGAAAATGAATATTTGTACATGCAGCACATAATTATTGTAATTTAAGTACAAGAGGATGATCATATTTTGGGGGTCCTCTGTAACACTCAATAATTATTAGCAGCTATGTTTCAGTCCGGTTAGGTGGGACAGAGGCTTGTTTCGTCTCCACAAGTTTTGCAAAGAGGTCCAGAAAGCTCTTCTGAAAGGCAGCCTGTTGTCGTCTGGTCTCTCGTTCTTCAGTCAGTTCTCTCGCTCGCGCCGCAGCTTCTCGTGACTCTCGCTCTGACAGCTTCTGTAAGAAACGATCGATTGCAGCGTTGGCCTCCTTCCTCCTGGCCTCCTCTAGCTCCCTCATTTCCTTCAGTGCCATAACAAGTGTGTCTCTTCTTCTCCTCTTTCCTGGCATAAAGACATAAAAAAAAATAAACCTACACTTACAGTAACAATCTGCCTTCTTTTACTACGCATAAACATTTTAACAGCACACTTTACAAACTTCCCAGAGTTATGTTGGTAATGTAATGTTAGTTAGGCTACTAGATTTGGCCACTAACTTTGTACCAATGCTTATCTTGTACATAGTAAACGCTGATATATTTATCATATTTATAGCTTTATTTAAAAGTTACTTGCCTTTTACAGAAGTGCTGGTGTCACTGGCCTCTGAATCTTTGCTTTCCACATTTCTAGTGCATGCTGGTTTGTGGCCAAGGATTGCATCCATGGATGCAAACCATTTACCTGTCCTTTGGTCAGAACTATTTAGGCTGTTGTGGTCTATAATTCTCTTGTAGTCTTGTTTCAGTTTCTTAAGCTTCTCCCGACACTGCTTGGTTGAGCGCTGGATCCCGAGCTGCTGCAGCTGTGCTGAGATGTTGCTGTACACTTTGCTGTTATGCTTTGACGACACAAACCCTCTCTGGATTTCCTCGCTGGAGAAACTTTTCAGCAAGGCTTGTACCTCACAGTCAGTCCACTTTTGTGAATACTCCATAAATGTCTAGAGTTAGATTCGGCTCAAACAGGACTGAGTGTTGTGTTTGGTCACAGCACCTCTTTGCTGCTAAAGGAACGGAGTGGTTCCTCAAACAGTTCCTGGAATGGGGATTAGGTTCTGCATTGAACCGTTTTATTAATCTGTCACTAGGGTTTAGAAAAGGGTTGTTTTTGAACAATGGGGCGAACCGTAAACCAGCAGCTTAGTGGTGTTGATCATTTTGGGTGTTTAAACAAACAGGCCAGTTTATTTCTGAAGGGCAGAGACAGTGGAATGAGTTCTGTTATATGCAGTTATGACAGCTTTTGCTCAAACTATCATAAGTGGACCTCATTGAAAAAAAAATAATACAATTTTCTTCTTCAGTATTTTTTGTTTGCTTTACAGTATAAATATCTAAACATTATAAAATCCAGATACATTTACTGGGGATGCAAATTGATGGTATTAGCGTGCATATTAGGGTTAGCACATTGGCTGTTTATTAGTACTTATAAAGTACATAGTACCTTAGTCTGTGATAAGATACCTTAACAATTACCTTAATAACTATAAATTAGAAGCAGATTAGGAGTTTATTGTAGTTAACAGTTAAACTAAAGTGTGACCAAAATGAAAAAAAATGTCTGCCAAGGGGGAAAGAAAAATAAACTAGTCTTCCCTTTGAGTTAATTCATTTCCTTACCACCGTAGCATTTTTAAGCATTAACTCACTCAATCAAAATCATAATTCTTTTCAGAAAACAAGATTAACATTATTTTGCATCTTCAGTAAATGTAGATATTTGTGCTGGAAAACAAGTATCAAATAGGATTTTTTTTTTACCACCTGTTCAATAATATATATATATATATATACTTTTTTTTCATATTTAAATATTGACAGTTGAAGACGGATTGCCAAAAAATGAACATAGATTATTTGTGTGTGTGTTATAATGGTTTTACTTTTCATCATCCAGGATTTCCGTCAGTATTGACATTCAACATCGATCCTGTGACCTGGAAATACTTCACAAGAAAAAATTATGTTGACTTTGGCTATAGAGTGATACAGAGAGATACATTTAGGTGAGAGAAAAAATATATATATTTAAAAAAATTACATATTTTGTTTCTTTACTTATTTAAGACTATTTTGTATCCAAGAAATTATTGTGTGAGTGTGGCGATGTAAGGGAGAGTACTCTTTATCTAAAACTAACAATTTAGAATATTTTGCTCCATACGGGATTTCTCCAAAACTGTTGCCCTATACGTGAAATTATACCGACTACGCCACCCCGAAATTCATTTCATCGGGGAAAATACTACACAGACACACAGGTTCGAACAAACACGGCTGAGTAAGGACATGACACCCGGATTAATTACCATAGACTTTATTAAACAATAAATAACTTGTAAATGTAAATGACACGATGACACACAGAGTGCTATATCTACTCCAGGGCTGGGGTTCCGCTTTACCAATCTCTAAAAAAAAAACAAGGCACAGCAACACACCCATACACGTGCACTCACACTTCACTGCACCCAAGGTAGTGAACACTGCACACAACAGGATACCATCACCAGCGGAAAAGAGCTCGCCCTCACGCTACAGCGGGTCACCCCAGTTCCTGGAGAAAAGAAAACATGATGTTTTATACACACAAAAAAAAGTTCAGCACTCACACACCAGTCCTATAATAGTCTGACACCAAAATATGGAAAAGAAATAAAAAAATAAACAAAGCAGACATCACACAGTTAGACTGGCCACCATTTGTAATGGTGGAGGGCTGCAGCAACAAAAAAAAAAAAAAAACACAATTAAAAAAAAACAGCAAACAGGCAATTACTCAAACAAAAAAAAGAACATTTACAAAATAAATTAGTCAAAAAACCCGAGAAAAAAAAATAAAGCATTTACAAAACAAATCAGTCAAATAGACAAGGAAAACAGAGCATTTACAAAACAACTCAGTCAGGTAAACCAAAAAAACCAAAGCATTTACAAAACAAATCAGTCAAATAAACCAAAAAAAACAGAGCATTTACAAAACAAATCAGTCAGGTAACTTTTAGAATCAATTCTTTAAAATACGGTGGCAACAGTGGAGTGCGGTCGCAAATGCTGTAACTGGATACTTAAGGCAATATACAGCCGGTACTTCGGTACCCGCATTCGTGGCGAATCAAGCCACCATGCCGGCTGAGTCTTTGAGTGTCAATATTGCAACAAATCACTTCATATATGAGAGAACACACAAGATCCAGCAGCTCACAAAAATTGTTGTTTGAAACCGGTGTAGTGCCGAATTTTGACCCCCTGCCAGATTATGACTCCCCTGTATTGGTAGGTTAATGGCGCTTTTCCACTGCATAGTACGGTACGGTACGGTTCAGTACAGCTCACTTTTGGGGGGTTTTCCACTGGGA
>JAUMHE010000061.1:2473105-2488153 GCA_032359235.1 Enteromius mattozi
GGGTTTAAATACACACACGAACTGATAAACAAAGTGAAGGCAGCTGGCAGAAACAGGTGAACAGAATGAACTAATCAAAACGTAAAGACAGGAAAGACCAAATAAGGACAGGACTAGACCAAAATCACAAAAACGGGGGAGAAACATGGCACAAGACAGACACGATACATGACAAATGCACATAATTTATAATTTAATTTAATCATTACATTTATTAATTTTTATTTTGTTACATTTATTATATTTAAGTCTCGTCTTTGTTGAATATGTACTCATTTCCTCTTTATCTAATTCTTCTTCCTCTTTAGAAAAAAATGCTTCCACCTCTTTTCACATCTGTGAACCACATTTAGCACTCACTTTAACGCATGTCTTGACTCAAGCAGCCTTCATATCTGCATTTTGTCAGGTTATGATGGACCCGAACATTTTCATCATATTGTGCATCTTTTGTGGTAAGTTTGGTGTTTTGTAAACCTTCTAGTGTTTAAAGTCTTCAGCTTTTTTGTACCATCTTGTAAGATTGTAATCAGTGGTGATAAGATAAACCTTGAATGCAATATTCATGTTGTACACCGAAATAAAATGAATGATTTTATTGTGTCTTTGTAGGAATTAAATTTAAATATTTTACAGTTTTAGTTTTACAGTGAAGTTACAGTTGTTACATTGTTGATCATAACATATAATTTTATATAACCTCAGAAGTTAGGAACCCTGGCCAACTTTTTTTAAAGTAATAGCATACACAACAGCACGACCAGTCCTGTGATATGGATGTAGATGAAAATGTCCTTTTAAGGCAAGATGAAAATCCAAGAAATGTGAACTTCCTTTTATAAATGCGTCTGTCTGCACTTGCCAGCTTAGAATGAACAAGTTCACTTTAGAAGCTAAAGATTTTATCAGGCACAGTGTTCAGCAGAGCACTTTTCGAGCTGTTATTATATTTATAATGTAGCATAGCAATGTAGTTATTCTGTATCATTATTATTTTGGTCACAATTCATTTTTAAGTATTATTTTATTTTGTGATTACTTTTGTTGATGTTACACAGTGATATGAAAAGCAGGTGTTCTAACCTATTACAGACTGTTTTATAGCATATGGATGGACCAATAAGCAAGCAGGAATGGAAATATCCCATGCATATTTTATGCATTGTAATTATGTCAAAAATGCAGTCTCTTGTGACTAACTCAGTCTTTTTTTTTATATTAATTTCTAAACACTTTAGGATCTCAGTCAGTGATGACCTTTAACATTGATCCTTCTTCCTGGAAATCGTTCACTGTACCGCAGCATGTATCCTTTGGCTATAAGGTTATACAGACAGACACATTGAGGTGAGAGCAACACAGACATTCATAATGTTTGGAAAGCACAACACTATCAGAACTCGCCACACTTCCATCAGCTGCCCAAAGAGACAGGGAGAGATTGTCCTTCCAATATCTGTGTGGATTCGTAATCAATGCTATCTTAATCATTCATATCTTTGTACATTCAGTTTACCAACATTTAAAGACTTTGCTGTGCGTCTTTCAGCACAACATTTGTCTTTCTGTCCGTATGCTTTATATAGAGAGCTAATAATAGCCATAGATTGCAATTTCTCAATGGTGCAACTTTAATTCCCATGAGTGAAATTTTATATAAACTGTTTTGAACTGGGTGGAATACCTGTTAGTTGTCCTAGACTCTGCACTGCTGTATGTTCTTAATTCAGACATGTATTAAATGTGCATCTCTGCAGCTTTCTAATGTATTTACTTTAACTTCTGGTATGACATATTTCAGATGCTTCTAAAATTACAAAACCGTATACATATTGTTTGAGCAAAATTATTGCTGGGGATTATTTGGTACTCAATGAATCTGGTAGGGACAAGTCCCTATACCCCCTGCGTTTAGGGGTAAATCTGAAATTGATGCTACTACATTAATACAGTGACGTGGGCAAACTCAGATTATAGCTTTGTGCTCCAGTGTACATAGTGATGAATTATACTATCAAAATGTTCATTAAAAAGCTTGTGTGACTTTGAGAATTGTCATTGTCGAACTGCAGCACCCCCTGTTGACAAATATGGAACTCACAACAGTAGACAGAAAAAGAACCATGAAATAAAGCTTTACACATGCAAACCTTGAAACGATTTATTCATATATGAATGATCTGCAAATTGCTTCTGTATATGTTGTATGATTTTAAAGAATAACAACTAAACTTCTAACAAAACAGTCAACTGAGGTAAGTTTATTTATTTATTTTTTTGCTTTAACGGCAGAACTTATTATGTGTAGTGATACTTGACACATTATTGGTGACACAGCTTTTCTATAAAAAAAAAAAGAAGAAAAAAAAGGGCTACAATTCTCTAAAGCCTGATAAACTGCCAGGCTCATAAATATTAATTCTGTTGTCTGTGTTTGTTCAAACAGATTAACTGAAATTAAAAACACAGATGGCCATTAGGTCCGCATCTAAGGAATATATATATATATATAATTTTGAGCAATCTCAGTTACTTAACAAAAACATACTGGCTCAGTAACATAATGTTGGCAAAATCTGAGTTTGAATAATAAAATACAACTGAAATAATGCAATTAATCCAACAAATGTTGCTTTATTGTAAAGTATTATTCTAAGGCAGCATTCACACAGCAGCAGAATACGGTTGTCAATCCTGTTTTTGAATCCTTAATACGGTTACGTTCACACACAGTTCGGTTATTTACGGGTGTGACAACTGCATTCTGTAACCGAACTCACACCTGTAAATTTAATTTTGTAAATACGACTCACAACCGTATTCTCAGAACACAGGCGCTGTGTGAACAGAACAGGACTGGACAACTAGTTGACTGTCATGTCATTCATTGTGAGAGAGAGCAGCTCCGCCACACAAACGCACGTCTACACTGTTTTTATGTGTGTTTTCGGTAACTTACAGTAACGGAGAAAAAAGCTGTGTGTGATCTGAAATTTTTATTCCATCAGTTTTCCACCGGAGCTGCTCTCCCGTCAGTTTTGTGTTCTGCGCGTGCCGCGGGATTCAAATGCTTCACTCTCCACCCAAATTTAAAAACTGCTGTCAGTTAATGAAGATTTGAAGAAAGAACCTAGCGGCTAAATTGTATGGAAGCATATGTGTAGGAAAATTCAACTTGCAATGCAATATTCAAAATGACAATGCAATATTCAAAATGACAATGTATTTCTTATTTAAATTTACATTTTCCATTAACATACTCATGTGCAAAATTTGGTGCAAAAGGAAAATTAAATAATATTATTTACATTTCCCATTTACAACAGTAATTTAATATGTCAATTGAATACTAATTTGAATGCTGTATAAGTTGCAAAATTAAAATGAAAATCTATAACCCTAATTGATTTGATATGTGTAACATGTCCAAGCAGTAGTAGCAAAATTATCATTTAAATGTTATTTGTCCTAAATGCATTTAGACTAACAGTTAGGACACTTACGATGGCATTTTCATCATGACACCGTGGGATATTTGTAGCAAAATTCAATGCGGCTTTGAAAATGCGTTCCAAGCTGACCACGCCCACCCTCCGCCAATCATTGCTTGAAGGTGGGGATTGGCGGAAGTGTGTTACGTTTAGATCGTTGGAAACATGGCGGCTGGGGATATGAAGTGGAGTGTGAAGAGAGAAATAGTGTTTTAGACGATTAGAAGATTACATTTTAATTTTGCAACTTATACAGCATTAAAATTAGTATGCAATTTACATATTAGGATTACTGTTGTAAATTGCAAATGTAAATGACATTTCATTTTCATTTTGCCCCAAATTTTGCACATGTGGGGTAATGGAAAATGTTAATTTAAATAAGAAATACATTGCCATTTTGAATATTGCATTGCCACTTTGAATATTGGATTGTCATTTTGAATATTGCATTGCCAATTTGAATATTGCATTGTCATTTTGAATATTGCATAGCAAATTGAAGTTTGCTACACATATGCTTCCATATCTATCTGTGTCAACTTCCCTTGGGTTTTACTGTCGAAGTTTGCAGGAAATTAATGGCAAAGTCAGTCACAATATATTACAACACTGACCATTCCTTCACATTTATGCATCATTCAAATTCCTTCAGAGTTGACATGAAAATTTCTCTTCATTCTTCATCAGGACACTCAAGACTCTGTCCGTGTCAACTTTCACTGGGTTTTACTTTTGAACAGTTTTTTATTTTTTTTAGTTTTTAGACAAAATTCGAAACAATGTCTACCACAATACATATAACTGGTGTGTGTTTTTTATATGATTTAAGACTGTAGTCTAAGCACGTTTACTTTGAAAAGTTTAATTGTAAATAAGACACAGGGAGACAACATTTAGATAAAATAATAATGAGAAGAAATATTTATTTGCAACAACTGTTGGAGCCTGAATGCTGCACGCACGTGCAGTGTTGTCAAGGTAACGTTTGGTCCGTCGATCCCTTCACCAAGAGAGTTCCAAACGCTTATATGAGACAGAAATGCCCTACGCTACATCCTTAAAAGAACACACTTCAAGGGCTCTGCCCATCGAAGGGAGTAGGGCATAGAGATGCTCACTTCTCTTTGAAATTCCCCCCATGCCCCCCATTTGTGTTCCCCAAACAATACCTTCTTACGTGTGACGTTATGCTGTCCGTAAGGTGCTGCTGAATTTGGTTGATATCGGGATCAAAACTGGATTATTCACTCTATGCAGGGGCTGCTTCAGTGTTTCAAATACTCTATGCCCCGCCTCTCTCTAACACATAATTTTCTACAAAGACCCCCAAGCATAGTCTACTCTGATTGGCCAGCTCATACAGTGCATTGTAATTGGACGAACCAGAATTCAAACTGTATTATGCATCATTTGGGCTGCATTATGCAAATATTACCACATCATGACATAGACATGTGGGGGGTGTTTTAATGGATTTGGATCAGCCTTCAGGGAATGATCAATATATTGAGCAAGAGTCCAGTGAGATTTGTTGTGAGGTTTTAAATGAGCAATATCTTCATTTAAACCAAAGTGCAAAATGTTTTCAAGGGCCACATTATTTATGTCCATTAAATGGACAAAAGTCCCCCACAAAAACCCTGATGAAGTGATTGCCTTGATGAAGACACAAAAGAGTGATGGCTGGTTTTATTGTGACTGGTCTAGCTTTCTGTAACATTCAGTCAACAGGAGGCAAGCTGTGATGAAACCCAAGTGCACTTTTATTAAGATCCAAGAATAAACAGACTAGGTTTGGCAAACAAGAACATAAAACATGGACAAACAAAGCTAGACAAGAGACAATGACCACATGGTTATAAATTCCAAACAATAAGGGAAAACATGACACATAATCTTGACAACCAATAAAAACAAGGCACATGCAACCGAGCAGTCAATGGAAACAAGACCTGAGGTGCATACCACGCTCGCAAACTTCCCTAAGCTCTTCCCCCTGGGGGAATCCACACTGCCATTTTGTAGTGCATTCCACTTAATGAAGTGGACGAGGGTAGTTTATATGGACAGACCCTCAATCCTGACCGAGGGAGCAAGTTTGCTTAATATGCACACTTGTTCTAAGTGATCAAGGGCTTAGGACATTCCAGTTCAGCCCTTTCCAAGGGTTCTGACGGGAGTGGGCACTCATGCAATACAATCAGTGATGTTACATCTGAGTGTGCAAGTGAAGGGCATAACAAATGGACTAAAACGCAGCCCTGAGGGAACAGGAAATCACATGATTAGACAAGAACCATGACTGCAGCAAAATTTCAAAATAAAAGACCTAACATAAGCCAACACCCAAAACAAACTGTGACATACATCAGTATTATCAGTATGCACGGTATCACATTTTCTTTAACCCTAACACATATTCTATTCTGTTTTCTTATAGTCTGATCGTGAGTGATCCTTTAATTCAAATCAGTCAAGGTGAAAGAGGGCGGATCTATAGCTGTTTGGTCACAGACAGAAGCTGCTCATCGCTGAAAATTAATGGTATTTGGGGTTTTGTATTATAATACTAACCAAAATATTATTTGCCATTTTCTACAAATAGGGTGTATAGGCTCTATGTCAGGGGTAGGCAGCGTCAGTCCTGGAGTGCTGATGTCTTGTCAATCAATCAATCAATCAATCAAGATTGTAGCAAAGCACTGAACATTATCAAATAGGAAATAGAGTGATGGTAATGTATAATGACAGCCAGAAAGACCGCGGCAAGGAACCAAAACCCCATCCATGAGAGAATGGAGAAAAAAAAAAACCTTGTGAGAAACCAGGCTTAGTTGGGGACATTTCTCCTCTGGCCGGGCGCCCAGTACCTATTTTCCAGTTCAATTTTGAGTGCATGTCAGATTGTGTAAAGGACTTATAGTGTGTGTGTGTGTGTTTGTGTGCATTTGGTTCCGGTGATCTGTCCACAGGGCTCATCTAGGTGTTCTGGTCTCCGATGAAGATCATCTCTTTGTGCTGATACACCATCTGATCTGGATACGGACTGAGAAACAGAATAAGAAAGAGAAAGATTAATATTAGCGTAGATGCCATTCTTTTTACGATGTAACGAGTACATCGTGTGCTAAGGGGAGTGTTCCCGGTTCCGGCTGACCTAATTAATGCAGCCTAACAATCCTTTAATGGATTTGATTAATAAATGTGTATTAGTGTGTACACACTATACACTTAACTTGTATAGTTTAGCTCCAACCCTAAACAAACCTTAACCAGAACAAACTAATCAAGGTCTTCAGGATTACTATGGCTACAGGCAGGTGAGGGTTTTTTTCAGGGTTGAAGCTAAACTCTGCAGGACATCAACACTCCAGGACCAATGTTGCCTACCTCTGCTCTATGTCCTGAAACACTTGAGGACTTCTTATTTTATTTTTCAACAAATTAAGGGAGACAAATATTTAACCTTCAGAAGCATCATTAGCCTGAAAAGGTTATAATAAACATCAAGTGGGCTGGGATTTGTATTTTCTAGAGACTAACAAAAAATAAACATTCGAAATGCAAGACAACCCAATTGTGCTGCTGCTAGGCAGTTTGGAGGATTATCAGTGTGCTTATTTTAAAAACAGATGAGTAACAAGATTAAATGTTTGAGCATGTTTGATAACTAAAAGAGCCTATTAGCATGTGAAATGTTCTACTCTGTAATGTAATGGTGTGGAAAAACCCAGCCTCCACAGAATATGATCAACATAGGCTTGTTCGAGATGAACTACACTAGCCTGCTAATAATCTGACAGTTCATGACCCCTTAAAGATTAGTTCTGAGTTTAGGAGTTCTCACCATTGTGTAGATGATGCCACTGTGCATATAATGGAAATATTAAAATTGAGAAAATATCATAAGCTGATATCTAAATATAGCCTTGTGTTTCAACATACCGTCACAAGTCATGCTTTTTGAAAAAAGTATAATTTTAATTGCAAAGAAAGTACTGAAGTCAGGGCATGCTCTTCACCTTTCACAGACACAACAGGCTCTCCCATCACCCAATCACAGCGCTCACTGTCACCCGAATTCTAATCACGATCACCTGACACCACCACCTGGATCCATTCACCACGCAATCAACGACCACATATAACCACACAGCACTCCTTGTCCGAGCTCGTTCTTGACAAGTGGACTCATAGTTGGCAAGACCTATCTCTGAAACTACCTATCTACCTTGTGTCATTCCCTGTGTTCTCCTCGATCTGTGTGTCCTCCCCAGGCTCCTTGGAATCCCTCGCTGTGTCTTCTCCATCTCCGAAGTGTGGTGTGTGGTTGTGGTTCCCCGTCGCTGTGTCTTCTTCGTCAGTCTGTCCTCCATCGATCACTCATTCCTGCAAGATACAAATCATTGACATTACTCCATTGATACTGCTCACTGAAATAACCTTCTTCTTTTTTACTCACCATTGTTTATCAGAAGCGATCTCTGTTACTCCTCTGCTGCCTAAAATAAAGAACTGTTCAACTTACCTTCTTTGTGTAGTCCGCTTCTTAACAGAAGCTCAGACAGAAACCGCTATCTAGGACATCTTCTGCCCCAAGAGAGCTGCCCAGTTGCCACCACATCACCCATGGGACTCTGCCATCGATCTGCTCCCGGATGCTCCAGTGCCCCACGGAAAGATATATCCATTATCCATCCCTGAGAATAAAGCCATGGAGGAGTACATTAAGGAGGCTCTTCAGAATGGTTACATCCGCCCTTCCACTTCCCCTGCTGCTTCCAGTTTCTTTTTCATCACCTAAAAGGATAGTGGGCTCCGACCTTGCATTGATTACCGTGTTCTCAACAAAGCAACAGTCCTGTTTAAATAGCCCCTTCCGCTCGTACCTGCTGCCGTCGAACGACTACGAGGTGCTAAAGTTTTAACCAAACTTGACCTAAGAAGCGCCTACAATTTGGTGAGAATTCGGAAGGGAGACGAGTGGAAGACAGCATTTATCACCCCTACCGGCCACTACAAATATTGCGTTATGCCTTATGGACTTGTTAACACACCCTCCATATTCCAAAACTTCCTGCATGAAATCTTCAGGGACTATCTCCATCAATTCCTCATCATATACATCGAAGATATTCTGATTTATTCCACAAATTTGCAAGACCATCAACTTCATGTAGCCAAAGTCCTCTCCCGTCTCAGAGAATACAACCTCTTCCTCAAAGCAGAAAAGTGTTCATTCCATCAGTCATCAGTTCAGTTCTTGAACATTGGCAATCGTGAACTGTTGGCCATCAAACTCGCCTTGGAGGAATGGAGGCACTGGCTGGAGGGTTCTGTTCATCCTTTCCAAGTCCTCACCGATCACAAAAACATGCAATACTTACTGGAAGCTAAAAGATTGAACCCTCGCCAAGCTCGTTGGGCACTTTTCTTCAATTGATTCCGATTTACCACTTCTTACCGCCCAGGCTCCAAAAACGTAAGAGCTGATGCCCTATCTAGACTGCATGCCAAGGATGAAACCCCGGAAACCCCTGAACCCATTATCTCTGATAATCTCTTTGTCTGTCCCATTCAGTGGGTTAACCCTTCAGCCACCTCTGAGCCCGTCCCTGAATCTCCGACGGACATCCCTCCGAATCTCCACTTTGTACCCCCTGCAGAAAGTACCACACTTATCCATCAACTCCATACCTCACTGGGCACTGGACATCCTGGGACCAACAAAACTCTCTCACTCCTACAAGATCGGTTTTGGTGGCCTGGGATCGGTAAGGATGTGCAGAGGTACATGAGAGGGTGTTGGGAGTCTGCAATCTCAAAGAGTCCACGCCATCTGCCATCCGGCAAACTCATGCCACTTCCCGTGCCTAACCGCCCCTGGTCACACCTAGGAGTGGACTTTATACCTGATCTGCCCCCCTCGGATGGAAATACCAGTGTCTCTGTCATCATCGATCGGTTCTCAAAGTTCTGTTGACTCCTACCCCTCAAGGGTTTACCCACTGCCTTCGAGACTGCAAGTCTTCTCTTCAACCATGTGTTCTGCTCGTTTGGCCTACCCGAAGATATCGTATCCGATCGAGGACTCCAATTCATCTCTCGGGTATGGAAGGCCTTCCTAAAGCTCCTAGGTGTGACCGTAAACCTCACTTCAGGATACCACCCTCAAGCAAATGGACAAACTGAGCGCAAGATCCAAGAGGTGGGGCATTCCTCCGTATCTTCTGCCATGGCCCCCAAAATTCCTGGAATCAGTTCCTGGGCTGGGCAGAGTACGCCCAAAACTCCCTTCGGCCAGCATCTACAGGTCTTACACCTTTTCAGTGCGTACTCGGTTTCCAGCCCCCGTTATTTCCCTGGAACGGAGAACTGTCGGATGTTCCATCTGTCGACTACTGGTTCCGGGAAAGTGAGAGAGTCTGGGACGAGGCTCACCATCATCTCCAGCGGGCAGTGCACAGGCAGAAAATTATGGCTGACCGACGCCGATCTGAAGCTCTCCCCTATCAAGTAGGTCAGATAGTCTGGCTATCCACTCGAGACATACACCTGCACCTGCCCTGCAAAAAGCTGAGTCCCAGGTTTGTTGGTCCCTTTACTATAGCGGAGCAAATCAACCCCGTCACTTTCCGCCTGCACCTACCTTCACACTACAGAATCCACCCTACATTCCATGTATCACTGTTGAAACCATACCATAACCCTGTTCATGTTCCCACAGAGCCTGGCCGTCAAGAGGAACCCCCTCCTCCTCCTCTGGTCATCGAGGAAGGATCCATTTACAAGGTTTGTGAAATCCTGAATTCCCGACGTCGTGGTGGTCGATTGGAGTATTTCATGGATTGGGAAGGGTATGGTCCAAAAGGAAGATCCTGGGTTCCTAGAGAGGATGTTCTCGACCCCATCCTACTAGAAGAATTTCACTCCAACCATCCAGACCGACCAGCACCCCGACGCAGAGGAAGGCCACCACGACGTCGGAGGGGCCCAGCCTCGGGAGGAGGCTCTGGAGGGGGCCCTGGAGGAGGGGGTAATGTCACAGACATGCCAGACTCTCCCATCACCCAATCACGGCGCTCACTGTCACCCGAATTCTAATCATGATCACCTGACACCACCACCTGGATCCATTCACCACGCAATCAATGACCACATATAACCACACAGCCCACAGCACTCCTTGTCCGAGCTCGTTCTTGACAAGTGGACTCATAGTTGGCAAGACCTATCTCTGAAATGTAAACTTACCTTTATACCTACCTTGTGTCATTCCCTGTGTTCTCCTCGATCTGTGTGTCCTCCCCAGGCTCCTTGGAATCCCTCGCTGTGTCTTCTCCGTCTCCCAAGTGTGTGTGGTGTGTGGTTGTGGTTCCCCGTCACTGTGTCTCCTTCGTCAGTCTGTCCTCCATCGATCTCTCATTCCTGCAATATACAAATCATTGACATTACTCCATTGATACTGCTCATTGAAATAACCTCCTTCTGTTTTACTCACCATTGTTTATCAGCAGAGATCACTGTTACTCCTCTGCTGCCTAAAATAAAGAACTGTTCAACTTACCTCCTTTGTGTAGTCCGCTTCTTAACATCACCCCTGTGGGATACTTTTTTCTTTTTCATGAAAAAGAACAAACTGTATTAACTGTGTTTTAATGAAGTGCCCCCAGAAGCTGTCAACATGTCTCTTGGACTTTCCATGGTTCAAGATCCACAGTCTTCAAAGCTGGTGGTAAGTTATTCAGCACACTATAGAGATCAGTTACAAATGAAGTACTGATTATAACTATTTCACACTTGCAAATATCTAAAGAACTTAAAAAGTAAAATGCATTGGTCTGAAAATGACTTTGAATTTATAAAAGGGATTACAAATGTTAAAATACATTAAATGAGATGTATCATGCTCAATATTACAGGAAAAGAACATCATTTTGTATGTGTAATATAAAATAATACATTTGTCATTTATTTGATTTATGTTATTAAGGCATGCATGTATGAGCAATATAAAATGAGTGCATTTTATTTGATCTACTTTATTTGAATAATTTTATTGAGGCATTCATGTTTAATATTTGTATCAGAGCAATAAAAGTTGTTGGAATTGTGGTCTATAATTACTAATTGATTTAGTATTCTTTTAATTCATGTTTTAATTCCATCTCACCCAGGTTTGTGGTCCAACTATTCCAAAGAAATGTGTATCAGCTACCAACTACAGAGGCATGTGCTTTATAAGTGAAAACAATGTGTTTAAACCACCAATACCAAGCCCTACATACCAAGGTAAATATGATTATCACTAAAGGAAAAAAGTTTATTACGAAAAAGAAGTTTATTCAAGTGTGCTATTAGTATACTTCTTTTAAGCAAAACAAAACAAAACAAAATAGAAAAGTATACTGAGAGAAAGCACCAGGTGGAGTGGGATCCATTTGCAGCGTTTATTAGAATAGTCGTACAGGCAAGGTCAGACAACAGCAAACAGAGTAATGGAGATAGACAGAATCAGAGTTAGTAACAATGGGCTGAGATCGGAGCAGGCGGCGAGAATCAGAGTCCAGGGAGCACAAAGGTCAGGGCAGGCAGAGAACAATCACATCACAAGTAAACAGTCCAAGGTCGATAACAGATCAAAGAATACACTGGGAAAACACTCGGTAATGACAGCCGTGGCAAATCAAGACTTTACAGTGACTGGGAGAATGAGACTGTCTTATGTGTGTGTGTCTGTGTGAGTGTGTGTGTGTGCGCACCTGGTATTTATCACCTTATGAGGACCAATTTTCCCCACAAAGATAGGAATACCAGTAAAATTTGACCTTGTGGGGACATTTGTTAGGTCCCCATGAGGAAACAAGCTTATAAATCACACAGAATGAAGTTTTTTGAAAATCTAAAAATAGTACTGACCCTACACCTAAACCTACCCCTTACAGGAAACTACAAATCAAGGACAATACCACATACAGTCTTTACAGTATAAACACCAATACACCTATGAAGAGTTAGGGTTAGGGTAGAGAGTTAGGGTTAACGCTAACCCTACACTCAAAAAATATCTTGTTGATCTAACTTAATAAAATTAGGCTTAGGCTTAATTTTTTTTTTAAACATCATTTGTTTACCTTTTTTTTTCTTTTGATATTTTACTTTTTCATATATTCATATAACAAAATATAATTAATTAAATTAATAATAAATAGGAACATAGTAGTATACTAAAAGTGTGATGCAAAGAAATTGTGATGCAGTATAAAACTACTAAACTAGTGATTTACTGAAACTATACTTCAAAGTGTACTAAAATGCTATTTAAAAGTATTTAATTAGTAAACTATCAGTATAACTTCACTTTTAGTATTATTGCAGTACAGGTGTCACGCTGTCATGTGTTTCCCTGTGTCTTTGTGATCATCTGTTCCACGTGTTCCTTGTGTTTATGTTTACATTCTGTATCCACGCGCCTTACCTTGTCTGTGACCCCACCTTCTCATCAGTGTTTACTCTCCGCCAGCTGTCAGTCCCAGGTGTCCTGTATCTTGTCTTTGATTAGTCTGTGTATTTATGTCACTTCCTGTCTCAAGTTCAATGTTGATTGTTAAAGTTATGTGAAAGTGTTTGTCTGCATTGACCTCGCGTTTTCGTCAGCCCTGTCTGTATCTTTTGTGTTTTATTAAATGTCTATCTGTTCATTTGAACTCTTGTCTCCGTGCCTCCCTTGCCGGCTGAGAAGCAAGGTCGCAACAGCCGCTCTCATCGTGACAACAGGCTACAAGTGATGATGTAAACTAGTTGGGTACTTAAAGTTTACTACTGTTGTACTTTAAGTATACTTTTATATACTAGAAAGTGGGTCAATTTAGCCCTGAGGAGTATTGAAATAGTACACTTACAAGTATACTACTAGTACACATATGTACATAGTATATTTATATTTATATTATTATTATTATTTTCACCTCTGGTTAGATGCTAACTGCATTTCATTGGCTCTGTACTCTGCAAAATGACAATGAAGTTTAATCTAATCTATTCTAATTACTACAAAAAGTATACCTAAAATATACTTGAACTTTACTTTAGATTACCAAGTCAAATAAACAGGTGCAAGGCAGGCAAACAGGTAAATGCAAGGAAACCACAGTTCATGATGCAATCCAGAAGACAGGAATAGTGGCCTCCGGTGGAGCTTATGGGCACTCAAGCTGGAGATCATGACATAAAATTATCTTAACTTTTTTTCTCATTTAATGTAACTTTACTTCAGTTTTAACTACATATGTACTTAATTCTGCTTTTCTTTATTTCCAGACTGTCCTGATCAGATTGACATAGCCTTTCTATTAGATGGATCGGGGAGTGTAGGGTGGCAGAATTTTGAGATCATGAAGGCTTTTGTGACAAATGTGATCAAACGTTTTACTGACCGGGATGCACAGGTAGGCTTAAATATTTTCAGTACTTTTTTTATGCAGATAAAAAAAGTTTAAGACATGAAGGTGTCTTTCCATGTATAAATATCTTTTGTCAGAAAAAAATGTGGCATTTATCATATAATAATGAGAAAGAATCTGTTGCTGGTTTACAGTTTGCCATTGCACAGTACTCCGATGGATGTACTATTCATTACAACTTCAATCAACTCAAAGACAGCTCTTGGGAGACTAAAGTGACAAGTATACCGTACTTTAGGGGTGGCACTTACACTGCAACAGCCATCCAAAAACTTTTGTAAGACCTTTTTGTTATTATAATTATCTGGAAAGATTTTATTTGGCCCAATGTGTATTATTTTCATGTGTATATATATAATATATACAGGTATATATGTAGTTTAAAAGTTAAAGCATTATGAGAAATACAATTGATACACTGAATTGAAGTCAACAGTAAAGACACAATAATCATGAAAAACTAGATGCTTAAATTTTCTGGAAAAAAGTGGGTTGCTATGAAGTTGTTAAAGGGTTAGTTCACCGTAAAATGAAAATTCTGTCATTAATTACTCACCCTCATGTCATTCCAAACTCATAAGACCTTCGTTCATCTTTAGAACACAAATAAAGATATTTCTGATGATATAAGAGAGCCATCCGACCCTCCATAGACAGCAACTAAACTGAAATGATCTAGATCCATAAACATTGTAAAAACACAGCTAAAACTGTCCATGTGACATCAGTTTTGAGACGCTACAAGAACACTTTTTTTCTTTTTTGCACAGAAGAACAAAAATAACATTTACTCAACCATTCTTCTCCCCCAGGTTACATCTTCCATCATTTTAGAGAGTATCACAATGCGTTGTCCTAAATGTAAACAACTGTAGATTACATTCATGCTCATGTTTTTTTCCTGGATGTAAACATCGCTGTTTACGTTAAATTCATAAGTTGGTTAAGGTCCCATATTGTCAAATCTGAAATTTCCTGGCTTTTTTCAGCTCTAGGGGCTATTAAACTACCACATAAGTCAAGTCAAGTCAAGTCACTTTTATTTATATAGCGCTTTTAACAATACAGATTGTAGCAAAGCACTGAACATT
>JAUMHE010000061.1:2570069-2582440 GCA_032359235.1 Enteromius mattozi
TATATATAAATGAACCAAGGTTGAAACAAATGAAGCTCCCAACTGTTAAAAAATATCTACTGTACTTGTACATGACTTAAACTGTACTATGTCCTGTGGTTACTTATAAACTCATAACAAAATAAACAGACTGTCACACACAATAACCCAACACACATGCTCTCCCAGCATCATAAAAGTTCATAAAAAAGTGTGTTGTGTGTGCACCTGTGTCATAAAAGGGAACATGGCCCATAGTGTGTGCATGGTGATGGAGTAGCTCCATGAAAATGGATAAAGACATTTTTAAACAATACCACATCTTGTTGGAACTTTTTTTAATTGAGTTGGAGGTTTACATTTTTTGGTAAACATCCAACTGAATTCTCTAAAATAGCTACCTGTAAAAAAAATAACTGTATCTAGTTTCCAGGCTTTAATAAGTTGGTCCCTTATAGGGGTGGGAATCTTTAGGCACTTCACGATCTGATCCGATTCCAAAACTTTAGTCAAATACATAGAATTGCGTAGCTCTGCCACTTGGGGCGCTACGAGTCAGTAAAAACATATTTTCAGCTATAACTAGACAACTGTTGGTCCAATCGGCTTAAAAATTGATATGCAGCAACTTGGTCCAAACTGGCACAAGCCTATATGAGGACATTTGTTTCTCAAAAAACATGGCCGCCATTGGCCAATGAAATTTGAGTACTTATTAGACAAGGTTAACGGAGGTCGATCGGAACGAAACTCGCTGGGCATGTTCGACTCATGGCCCTAAAGGTCTGGAAGAATTTTGAAATAAATCGGCCACTAGTTGGCGCTAATGAGTTTTTTGGCTCAGCAATCACGTGGTGTTTGACACACCCACACAATATGCATATAATTTGATAGATCTCCTCATAATGAGCAACTTTGCCTCAAGAACCATTGCTGTCAATCAAATCGTTCATGAATTATTCTCAAATATGTTATAAACCTACTTTTTCAGTGCAGTGCGGTGCAGTGGCCACATATACTCAAAAGCTTATAAAACCTAAACAAAAACACAAAACTTTATGAAACTTGGTTAAAACATGTGACATGTGAGTCTTAGCAAGCATGCAAAGTTTCATAGAGCTCAGAATGTAGCTAGCACTATAATCACTCAAAAAGGCCTCAAAAAGCATAATATTTCCAGAGCAAATGACCTTAAATCCCTCATATATTTACTTATAGACTATATCTTCATATAATATCATTGATCTCCTCATTCTGAAAAACTTTGCCTCTGGGATTAATGATGTCAATCAAACAGTTTTGACAAAAAACACTAACACTTAAACACTGTGTTCTGTAAGAAATTACAATTAATAACCACTAGATGGCAGCGGAAGACCACTACTGGGCACACAAACAGTGTTTTTTTATGTTTGCTGATGGAGACATTATAAAATCACTATTATAACATTTAAAATCACATTTATTTAAAGTTTACCATTTTGCTCATACACTTTTTTTACAATTTCGCCAGATAATCATTACAGTGAAACATGAAAATAACATATAAACTCTTTAAAAGAGAACGCTTGCAATAACTGTCACCTTTCATTTATTTCAAATATCTAAATATCTGTGTGTGTGAATGTATGCCCGTGCATGTGTGTGTCTGTGTGTTTGTATTAATATAATAGTTTCACCATTTAATTTCTGTGTGTGTGTGTGTGTGTGTGTCTGAGCCTATTGTCCATTTTTGATGTGCTTTCGATGTGTCAGCCATATACCCAGGTGTCCCTATTTAACCTCAAAGGCCTTAAAAATGCTCAAACCCCGGTAATTGCTGCTTGCAGCTATATTTTTTTGTTGCAATTGTTGATACTTTAGTCAAGTCTGGCCCTGAGGCTAATGATACACGAGGCAACTTTTTGAGCAATTTTGCAAGGCAACTTTTTCAGCAATGTTTCTTTAGCACTTTCCCACTGAGAATGGGTAACAAATTTCTATTTGGATATTTTACATCAGTCATGGGCTCTGTGTCTCACCTGCTAGTGCATTGAAAGTTGCCCATATCATAAGCCTGAAAGTTCTTTAGACTCTCCTGTTCTTTATTTATTTATTTATTGGTTACTCCTTCAGTCTAGACCCTTCTTACTTTAAACATATTATTAATTTATTGCCATTTCTTGCAAAAGTTTACATTAGTAAATTTTTAAAGACAATTTTGATGTGTAGGTTATATAAACTCTTTAAGGAACTCTTATAATTCTATTGCATATAAGACTCATGGTTTCATCGTGTGATTCTTGTAACCTTAATATGTAAACCTTTTTTTTTTTTTTTTGCATTAAAACATCACTTTAAATCCTTTAATTACTGTTGTAAGATTTAAGAGTTGGTAACAGGCACAAGGGGGCGCCAACACTTATTAATAGTGGTTTACGCGGACAGATGCCGGCGATAATCACTAACGTTACATGACTCCGTGTTCACCTTCCTCTTCTGTTGAACTGCTGCTGTGTCTCTGTCTCGGCTGTGTTCCTCTCGCTCTGTCCTCAGGCTCTGTGTCTGCTTTTACAGCACGATTGAAGGTGACAGGGACAGAGAGGAGGGGCGGGAGAGAGGATGCAGCGCGGTGTCGCCAGGGGCAACACAACACGAGGAAAAACGACTGAGAAACCGCGGAACTGAACCAGAGGAACGGACAGAACGTGCTGAAGGAAGTCACCGTTCCTCTAAAGTAGCACGACCACCTATCACAAGCAAAAAAGACGAGAAAGTTCATTTTTCTGATTACCTGAGGAAGAAAGCTATTAATTCTCCTCAGTGTAGTGTTGAGGTGCGTCTATATACCGACTGTCCCAGGATGAACTGCGCGCGTTATTTGATAAAGCTTCTCTGCTCGGCTTTGTTTTAAGGACTTGATGAATATTTGTCGTGGCATTGTTGCTATGGTGACCATCTCTTCTCCCTCCCCACCCCCCTTCCTGCCCCATTTTTAACCCCCAGCCTTAAAAACAGAAGAGGCAGAGAGGGATGGTGGGATGGGGGGTTAGTTAAAAAAATGCATGTCCTAAAGCTATATGAATCTTTGCAAGAATACACACGCGCACGGAACGGCACGGTCACGTGATTGACTCATAAATACACGCACGCACGAGAATTACCGTGGTGACACATGCACACTGTCACAAAGGCTAGTTCAAATCTCTACACAACCCACAATTCTGGTCAATATAATATAGTATCATATGTATGATATAGTAAGTGCACATAAATCATGACAAAGTCAAAATGTTGGACACATTTCTCAGTGTTTCTTATGATTAAAAAAAAAAACATTCTGATATAAAGATTTATGCTTTGCTAGTAATGATGATGATGGTGATGATAGTAATATGCCCTCATTATAAATAGCAAATAAATATGCATTAATAATAATAGTTATTTTTATTAAGATGTCTCCTCAGAAGACATAAATTTGCTTTAATACCACTTATTATTATTATTTATATGATGTTCACTGAGACATAACAAAATCTGTTTTAATACTATACTACTACTTTTATTACTAATAATAATAATTACTTGATATTGTACAACATAGTTTAGTTTAATTTAGATGTAATTGTATGTAATTTTTCTGTAATGGCTTGATAAAGCAGTTTATGAGAGAGACAGAGGTAGGGGATGTAAAGTCTTGTCAACTGGAAATAAAGTAATGTGGCATCCCCCTGTTCCCCAACCTACAGACACACACACACACACACACTGGTTTATTTATACCCTCATCCAACTCTCATTGCTCTCTCATTATTCTATCCTCAACATATAATTTATTGTGTTTATCACATTAAATAAACATTAGTAATTCTGGGAAATCTTTGTGCTTAATTCAAAGAAATTATTATTTATTTCAAAATGTGCAATTATAATCTAATGCATTCAATGAGAAAGGCCACATCAAATAAAATTGAATCAGATGTAATTGAACTGAATTAACCCATATAATTCCCTGTTTTCCCAGTTAAGGACATGTATTTTATTCTGTAGATAAACTAAAGAGATGGATTAAATCTATCTATCTATCTATCTATCTATCTACCTACCTACTGTATCTACCTATCTATCTACCTATCTGTATCTATCTAGCTATCTAGATAGATGGATAGATAGATAGATAGACTAAAACTCAAAACGGTAGATTCTGTCATGCTGAAACAAACAGACTAAAATGGATGTGTTTTTAAGTTATGAGAAGAAAGGCAAAAATTCCCACTTCAGGAATGTCCAACAAAGCTGCAATTTTTCTTCCCAAATCCAACTTTTCTTTTAACATTTGCAGGCTAATTAATATTAAACTCTGCTCTTTTCCGCCATTCCCCTCTTCTTCTTTTTCATCGCTCCATTATCTGTAGTGTTTTTTTTCTTTTTACTGCTCTCTCTCACTGGCATTAAGTTCAAACTTGACACTGATGTTGACTCACTGTGTCACTCTTCTCTCTCTCTCTCTCTCTCTCTTTAAGGGCAGAAGTGCCTGCAGATGCATTTCTATTTCTCTGTCACTCTACACACACAGTTCATTGTTAACAAAGCAAGTTGTCAGGAAAGCCTTAATAACATTTGAAAAAGAGGGACAACATTGTTGTGCTGCCGTGGATGTGCTGCTCATATGTAACAGCTGGTGAGTTGGATTTGTATTAATTTTATTAGTTCTTTCCTATAATTTCATCAGAAATGGCTGTTTTGAATCCACAAATATTGTTAAAAGGAACGCTCAAAATATTTGCGTAACAAAATAACATTTTTACACATGGTATAGTTGTTGCACTTTTTCAAAAGTACAACATTTTGTAATTAAAAAACACTAAAATGCTACAGTAAAAAAAGAAATAAAAAATATAGTGTAAAAATAGTAGTTAAATAGTAGTAAATTTACTGTAAAATTTTGTCAAATGTTTGTTTGTATGTTTTTTGTTGTTGTTTAAAAAAACCTCTTTATTTATATTTTTAAGATACTATTTATTTTTATGGTGGAAAAACAGTAAAGGGTTCTTCATAGAATTTCCTGCCTAACATCATAAATATTTGTTGTTTTTGTCAGTAATGTATATTAGGGTGTGTTATGATATTTAGCTGGTGTTTATTGTAATGTCACTTGTGTTACTCTGATGCTCTTTGTGTGAATGACCATGTGCACTGTCTGTAGTATTGACCATGTGTTATGGACAGGCCACTTATGATGCATCGTATGGCTTTCTGATATATTATAAAGGTTATTAATAATTTTTTAGGTAAAAAAACAGGTTTTGCTACTTTAAGTAGTTTGGTAAATTAATAAGACAAAAACGTCTGTGATTGTAAGTTTTAAAATATACAGTACAGAAACCAATATGCTTTTGCCTAATGCCTGAAATCACAGCATTTTTACACTAAATTTCTGGCAACCAGAACTGCCAGATTTTACCATAAATTGACTGTGATATTTTTTTACACTGTAGTTTTATTTTTGATAGGGTTAGGTTATATTTCTATATGTCTTGGCTACAAAAATACTATTAAACATGTCCTCTGTTATTGCTAAGGGGGAAACAAAATACATTCATTTGAACACATAATAAGCTTGTTTCATTAAGGTTAGTTCTCTAGGAAAACCTGCTATTAAAAGCCTATTATAGATTTTTTTAGTTACATTAAAACTTAAATATAAATCATTATTTTAAAATAATTTATGCACAAAAAACAATGTGACATATATTAAAATATCAATAGAAAATATAAATGGAAATATTTTATTTTATTATATATTTTTTATATTTCCATTTATATTTCCATATAAATGGAAATATATTCAAATATCAAACAACTGATCTCAATAGTAATTATAATGTGGACAGGTAAAATATGTTTTTCTTGAAAGTCATTGACAAAGAATATATCATGTAATATTTCATGTATGCAGTTTAATTAACCAGTTTAATTAATTTTCTAATGCATAAAGGCAAGGACACATAACGACCTAATAAATGAATAGTGTTAGTATTATTAACAACTGATGTAACAGACTCTTCATGTTTAAAATGATGCTACTGTAATTCACTTTAACACTGATTTTGTGTGAATGTAGGATTCTCTCTCATACAGTTTTTTACTTTTAAATTTTCTGTATAAAAACAGATGAGGGTCAGAAGTCATAATGCATCTTCGTGAGTCTAAATTAAATCAGTTTTTGTGTCTCTTTCCATTCTGAGGCTGTAGTGGTCAGGTACATGATGTTTGAGAGGTTGACCATGCTGAATATCCAGAGCAGTTCAAACTGGACTGAAACAAATGACTGGTACCATCAGCAGAACGCAGTTCCCAGCCAGCACAGCACTGGTGAGACACTTGACGACTGTGTATAAGACACGATAATAAGGCACTAAAATGTGTTTATTTTATTGACAAACTGGACTGAATTTCTGTTTCTGACATTTTTAAGGAAAAATGCTTATACTTAAAGGAACAGTTCACTGAAAAATTAAAAATCTGCCATCACCTGCTCCCCTCATGTCATTCCAAGTATCAATTTCTTCTGTGGAGCACAAAAAGGAAGATATTTTGAAGAATGTTGGCAACCAAACTGCTTTGGCCCCCATTGACTTCTAGACCCTGAAAGCCAAAGTGACTCAAAACATGCTTACAATATTTCTGAAAGAAAAAAAAAAAAAGTAAAATAAATAGTAAGTTGGGTATACTTTCATGTTTCACAGAAAGAAATGCAGACAAGTTTGGAACAGTATTGTTGGGTGGACTATCCCTTTAAGTGCTTAAAATTAATTTTGAAATTGAACCTGCATATATTTACTTCAACTAAAATTGTAAGTTAGTTTGTTTAAGAATGGTGCTTTTAAAGAAGCTACAATTTAAGACTTTTTTATTTGTTTAGCCATTTTGGTTACTTGCTACCACTTGTGGTTTGGTTTTGATGATTTATTATTATTGTAAATAGTAAAATACTTCTATGAACTAATCCTTAAGAATTCATATGCTTCCACAATTTCATTCTACAGATTAGAACTTGTTTTTTATATAGTTTCAGATGGATGCCTGGTGGAGACGGATGGGAGGATGACAAGTGAAAGAGGACATGTGGGAAGAGATGAGGGAGAAGAGTCTCAGCTGAGACTGCAGCTGAAGAGGAAGCTTCAGCGTAACAGAACCAGCTTCACAACAGAGCAGATCGAGGCCTTGGAGAAGGGTAAGAAAACAGACAGAAAACTAAAAAAAAATAAAAATGAAATTGCATTGAATGAAAAATAAATAAATAAAACCAAGCATTTGTTTCAAAGAAAAAACATTAATTACTAATCTTCGCTTAGAGTTTGAGAGAACACATTATCCAGATGTTTTCGCACGAGAACGACTTGCAAACAAAATCGACCTTCCAGAGGCAAGGATACAAGTATGTCACTGCCCTCGGCAACTTCACAAAAGCAGCACAATAAATATAATAGATCATTTCATATATTACATATCCTTTGGACCTTGATTGGCAGGTGTGGTTTTCCAATCGAAGAGCCAAATGGAGGCGCGAGGAGAAGCTTAGAAACCAGAGGCGGTCTGGAGGCGGGACTTCCTGTACTCAAACACATGCTTCACTGAACACATCCTTTAACTCAGCTGTCTATCATCATCCGCATGGCAACAGTGCAGGTGGGAGTGGAGATTTACATAAATGAGAAATTTGAATACTATTGGTCATTTTTTTTGCATGTGCATGGGTTCAAGTTTCTAGTGAACTTAAAGGAATAGTTCACCCAAAAATGAAGATTCTGTCATCATTTACTCACCCTCGAAGAAATTCATGCAGGTCTGGAAGTACTCAAGGGTGAGTAAATGATGACAGAATTTTCACTTTTGGGTGAACTATTCCTTTAAAAACATTTTTAAATCAGTTTGGAAATTGTTGGAATAGTTGTAATACTTTATATACCTAATTAAAATGTATTTGTTTGTTTCTGACTTCCAAAAAGCTAAAATGTAGGATTTTTATTTATTTAGCACTTTTTGGTTACTTGCAAAGGCTAATTCTTATAATTCAGTTTGTGTTCATTCATGGTGTCAATAGCCTAACTATTTTTATGAATTTATAATTATTCTTAAGAATCATATGGGGAGTTGACGATTAAAGACTGGACTGTGTTCTATGGTTTGACATTGCAAAAATGTAAAAAAATAAAATGAACACAAATAGTACAAGAAAAATATATCTTCATTCTTAGAGTTACAAATAGTATGAGGGAGGTTAATCTTCAGTGTTTTTATATTGATACGTCAACTTATATATACTCATTAATGGTTAAACTGTACCTCACCTTTTTTTCTTCTCACATCTTTGTGTCTGTTTAGCATCCGTGCTCAGTCAGAGTGACACGGCTCTCCCCAGTTACAGCTCTCTGTCGGTCTACTCCGGGGTACAGGTGAGACTCTACTGGCTGGAGAGTCACATTTCTATGTAGCAAACCATTGCACAACCTATTTACCAGGGCTTTGTGCATCTGTACTGTTATGTATTAGCGCCCTCTTGTGGTGACAATGGAACTGAAATAAGTGAAAAACGTTTTTAGAATGGAATAGTCAACTAGCTGACTACTTACTGAGTGTGTAGTAGTACTACACTGAGCAAAGTGATAGGCATTATTTAACAATAACAGTAGTATCACATAATATCACCAAACAAATCATACAATCATGTTTAATGATTAATTTCTGAATGAAAATTGTTTCAAAGTATATTCCACATCATTTTTATTGTAGTGCAGCTTGCAATGCTTATTGTTGAGCATTTTTGGCAAATATATTAATGTACTAATATTGTTTATAGTGATACAGTAGTATGCTTCTGTCCTCAATACTATTTTAAATGATTCTGTTTTTGTTTGTTTTTATTATTGGACTTTTCTTTGCAGTCGGCTCCTTCTCCATCTGTCTCCTCATACTCATGCATGCTGCCTCCGTCCCCGTCTGCCCCTCGCTCGTTTGAGACGTCGTACTCCTCTCCCCATCTACCACCTCCACCTTCAGCTAACACCAGCACAGGTGAGTCTAGCTCTTCATTTACTGTCTGTATTCAATAGCCCCTATCTATTTATTGGTTTAGTTATTTGTTTATTGGTTGTTTTAAATTTAAAAATGCCAAAAACATTAATATTTGCTTAAAATGTACTTACCTTTAGGCCACCCAAGATGTAGTTTGCTTCTTCATCTGAATAGATTTGGAGAAATTTAGTGTTCTATCACTTGCTCACTAAAGGATGCTCTGCTGTGAATGGGTGCCATCAGAATGAGAGTCTAAACAGCTGATACAAACATCACAATAATCCACAAGTATTTCACACCACTCCAGTCCATCAATCTGAGAGGTGAAAAGCTACATGTAGGAAAGAAGCATAGTAATTGATGGACTGAAGTGGTGTGGATTATGTGTATGATTGTGATGTTTATATCTGAACTCTGATTCTAACTCTGATTCTTCACTGCAAGCGATGGAGTGCTACATTTCTTCAAGTTGTTTCCGATGAAGACACAAACTCAAATACATTTAGATTTTAAGGTGATTTGTTCTTTTAATAGATAAAAAAGCATTGATTTTCTTATCTTTTTCTGCTTTAGGTTTGATTTCTCCAGGCGTTTCTGTACCTGTCCAGGTACCAGGAAATGATCAAAACATGGGGCAGTATTGGGCTAGACTGCAGTGAAAAAAAGGAAGGTAGAATAATGCATTAGAACACTTAATATGTATGTTTACACAAGTCAAAAAAATGTTCTAAACAATCCTAAGGCAAACCTAAAGGACAAAAGTCCTTGATTTGACATGCACATTTATTTTATTTTTAGATCTGATGACAGTGTGCTAGATTTGCTTCCAT
This sequence comes from Enteromius mattozi, assembly GCA_032359235.1. Lineage (NCBI taxonomy): Eukaryota > Metazoa > Chordata > Actinopteri > Cypriniformes > Cyprinidae > Enteromius > Enteromius mattozi. The sequence continues at coordinate 2,579,936 of JAUMHE010000061.1, forward strand.
TCAGTTTCAGACAAACAGGAATGTATATGATTTATACGATGAAGCATTGTGCAATGACATTTGTGCTGTTTTTTTTTTTTGGTTTGTTTTTTATTTTAGCAAATGTCGCTTCAAAATCATTGCCCAAGTTCCTGGTAGCAACTTCACAGAAATGGGAAGCATTTTATGAGGTTTTAATAACATAACTGCTGTTTCAGCTTATTTTATGGTAATTCCTCATCTCTCCTCTCTAATTTTCTTATTAAATTAATTTATTTGTTGTGATAATTATTAGCATCAGATATGTGATATATCACATTTTATGAAATGTTTATGACCTTACCCTTTCACAAACCTCAGTAAGCTTGTGACAATCAAAGCAAGTGGCGAGTTTAATCAGAGCAGGGACTGAAAGCTAGTCATATTTGCACTTAATCAATGACAATGATCAAAAGCAGAAAGCAGTGACAATCGCACCATTTATCTAAAAGAATCAATGAGTACCATATGCAAAATTTATCACCAAAACAAATCTCCAGCATATCTCACCTCGTAAGCCAAAGTATTTTTATTGAACAGTATATATTTATGACTATGAGAAAATGTTTGAATATTAGGAAACTATCTCTGTGCTGTATTATGTATGAATGCAAAGACTCTTTCTCTCTTTGTGTGTGTGTCTGTGTGTGTTTGTGTGTAAAGGAGAGAAATAAGTATTTACAATGAGGTTTGAAAGCACTATTGAAATAGCTTCTTTTGTTATACTTTTTAAACACACTTCTTTTTATTTACATTTCATCAGCATGAAAAGTGGACAAAGTCACATTAATTTCAGAATATTCAGAATCTCACTTTTTATTTAATGACAGCTACACTTAAAGGGGAATAGATCACCTAAAAAAAACAAAAATCTCCTAAAAATTTGCTCATCCTCAGGTCATCCAAGATGTAGATGAGTTTGTTTCTTCACTGGAACAGATTTGGAGAATTTGAGCATTACATAACTTGCTCTTCAGTAGATCCTCTGCAGTGAATGGGTGCCGTCAGATTGAGAGTCCAAACAGCTGATAAAAGCATCACAATAATCCACAAGTAATCCACACCACACCTATCCATCTGTTAATGAATTGTGAATTGAAAAGTTGTGTTTTTGCGAGAAACAAATCCATAATTAGTGTGTTTTAGCTTAAAACTTTTTCTTCTGGGCAGAACTCGAGTCCATAATTTACGGGCATTAATTCATGGATTTGAGTCGTGTGGATTACTGTAATGATTTATGCTTAATTTCTCCAAAACTGACTATTCCTTTAAACTGGTATTTTAAAATATTTTTATATACTAAAATCCAAGGTTGTCAATGTCATTTCTTAACCCTACTGTACTGTATGTGGATGTTGTGTTCACTCAAGAAAGTCAACCTGCTTCATGTATGCATTAAACCCTTTAATAAAATAGTTATCTTGCAATCATGAACTGTGTGTTGTAATTGTCTCAAATATTCCATTTCACCAAATAAGCGTATGAACATTTTTCACTGTATGTCTGTAAATAGTTTCACTTCTATTATTTATGTATATCCTATTTACTAGTTTTATATATTTAAATCTACAACAAAACCACTTTATTAGTCATTAGCTTTAAATAGTTTTACTGAAGCATTAGCATTTAACCCAGATTGTCTAGCCTTTTATATATATTACTCTGCATCCCTCTTCCTCCTACTTTGTCTCTCTCTCTCTCTCTCTCTCTCAAGGCATTAGCGATACAGTGTCATGCACCACTAATAGTGCTTTCAGATGCGCTCTCTGGCAGTTGGGGGGTTGGGGGAAGATGAGAGAGTAGCACTGATGGTTTGCAGGCACTTTCAAACAACAGGAAATTGACATTCTCGAGCTCACAGATATTATCTTGTGTGTTTTATACTTTGTATGATTTTGTCATCCAAAATAGAAGCGAAAAGAAATGATGTCATGACAACACAAAAAGAAAGAGGAAGCAATGAAGACATTTAGGTCATTTCAAAGTGTTAAATTTCCTTTTACAGTCATGGCCAAACTTGTTGGCACACCTGACATTTTTCCAGAAAATTTATTTCTCACAGAAAAGTATTGCATCAAAACTTGTTTTGCTATACACATTTATTCCCTTTGTGTCTATTGGAACAAAACAAAAAAGGGAAGAAAAAAAGCAAATTTGACAATGTCACACAAAACTCCAAAAATGGGCTGGACAAAATTATTGGCACCCTTAAATTAATATTTGGTTGCACACCCTTTAGAAAAAATAACTGAAATCAGTCGCTTCCTATAACCATCAATAAGCTTCTTACGCCTCTCACCTGGAATTTTGGACCACTCTTCCTTTTGCAAACTGCTCCAGGTGTCGCTTATTGAAAGAGTGCCTTTTCCCAGCAGCAATTTTAAGATCTCTCCACAGGCATTCAATGGGGTTTAGATCTGGACTCATTGCTGGCCACTTCAGAACTCTCCAGCACTTTGTTGCCATCCATTTCTGGGTGCTTTTTGA
>JAUMHE010000061.1:2582540-2597011 GCA_032359235.1 Enteromius mattozi
ATCTAGATCTCTGGAGATGGACTTGTAACCTTGAGATTGTTGATATTTTTCCACAATTTTGGTTCTCAAGTCCTCAGGCAGTTCTCTTCTCCTCTTTCTGTTGTCCATGCTTAGTGTGGCACACACAGACACACAATGCAAAGACTAAGTGAATTTCTCTCCTTTTTATCTGCTTTCAGATGTGATTTTTATATTGTCCACACCTGTTACTTGCCCCAGATGAGTTTAAAGGAGCATCGCATGCTTGAAACAATCTTATTTATCCACAATTTTGAAAGGGTGCCAATCATTTTGTCCAGCCCATTTTTGAAGTTTTGTATAACAATATGTCAAATTAGTTTTTTTTGTTTTGTTCCAATACACACAAAGGGAATAAACATGTGTATAGCAAAACGTGTTAATGCAATACTTTTCTGTGAGAAGTACTTGATGTTCTGGAAAAATGTCAGGGGTGCCAACAATTTTGGACATGATTGTAAGTCCCACATACAGTAAGTGTCCCCGCAGTTGTTCCCAAGCTGCATTCACACTCACTCTCTCTCTGTATATATATATATATATATATATATATACATATATATACACATATATATATATATTGTGGCGATCTGAGTAATTACACGACCAAGAAAATGTTGAAAAGCCCCCTGGGGGTGGATTTTATTAAAGAATATTGCTGGTGAACCGGTGAAAACAGTGGAGAGGTGCTCAGTCCTTAGTGCTCGGTGCGCTGTGCTCAGTCTTCCTTGTGCTCAGTGGGGGTGGACGATCAGTCATGGCTGCTTTCTGAGGACAAAAGAGAGGCAAGGATAGCGTCTTTGTCGAGCGGAAAGCGTTTCTCGTCTAGGCTTTGTGAGACGCGCTCTCTTATGCCCTGGCCTGATGAGCTGCAGCCATGGCTGATCGGCTAGCGTTGATCGGGTGCAGGTGGTTTGCGTTGTTTTCCAGGGTGACGCTGAGTGCTCGGTTGGCTTGCCACACCCTGGCATTGGTGTCCTTGTGGGCCATCCACTGCAGGGGTGCGTGATCGGTCATCAGGGTGAAGGCGGCCCAGCAGATAGTACCGGAGCTCCAGGACTGCCCACTTAATGGCTAGGGCCTCCTTCTGCACTGTGGCATATCGCGTCTCAGCTGGGGTCAACTTCTGACTGAGGTACATCACGGAGTGTTCCTCGCCATCCCGGACCTGGGAGAGGACCGCACCCAGGCCCGTGTCTGATGCATCCGTCTGTAGCAGGAAGGGGCAGTTGAAGTCGGGGGCTTGCAGGACAGGCTCCGAGGTGAGAGCGGCCTTGATGTCCTAGTGCCTTGTCGAGTGTGGTGTTCCATGTTATCTTCTCCGGTTGCCCCTTCCTGGTCAGGTCTGTCAGGGCAGATGCTAAGGTGGAGAAGTTAGAGAGGAAACACCTATAGTACCCCGCCAACCCCAAAAAGGCTCGTACCTGGGTCTTCATGGCTGGGCGAAGAGCGGACAGGATTGCCTCAACTTTCTTCTGTTGGGGCCATATTAGTCCACTGCCCGCCCGGAACCCCAGGTACCGAGCCTCGGCGAGGTGACGGAAGTCGTTGCAAAAGCGGAGTGTGCCGTCTGGTTTTGGGACCATCACGATTGGGCTGGACCAGGCGCTGTGTGATGGTTCAATCACCCCTAACCTTAGGATCTCGCTGATCTCATCCTCGATAGCCTGCCTCCGAGCCTCAGGAACCCGGTAGGGCCGCTGCCTCACGATGACTCCTGGTGGTGTGTGGATATCATGCTGGATGACGTTGGTCTGCCCGGGTCGAGTGGAGAACACGTCGGAGAACTGAATGAACAGATGTTGCAGCTCTGTCTTCTGGGCGGCGGAAAGGTGTTGGCCAGGGTGGAGAGCTGCTGGCTGGTCCTTGTGTATTTTTAGTTTATTTACCATTCATACTTTGTTTCTATAAACTCACAATTCTGAGAAAAAAAGTCAAAATTGTGAGATTTAAACTAAAAAAATTGCAGAAACAAAAATTTATTTCCCAATATTATTTGCATACTCAACTCTAATTTATGCTTTACTGAGCTGTTGTATAAAAGCAATGTCAAGTTATGTTCACATTTTACCAAAAAAAAATTGATTGTCAATAGTCAACCGCTCACATAGAAGTTCATTTTAAACCAAGCTTCTCATGATCAGTGCGGTGAATTTGAGAGACCAGCTTGAACATGAGCAAAAACTATGTGTGGGGGAACTTTTTCATGCTAAAATTATGAGCGTGGGAACTCTCTTAGTGAAATGAGAGCATTACACATACCAGCCTTTAATAAGCAATGCTAATGTGACCACTCAATATTACCACATATTATGAACAATATCTGTTTTGGTTTGATATGGTTATATCAAAGTCCTGTTTTTTCATCACTTACCACATTTTCTGTGTCTGACATATGTTGAAATTTGTCCTATGACTAGAAGAGTGTTTAAAAACTTCATTGTCATCAGATGTTTGAACTTCTGTTAAATACACGGGGGCCTTAAACTTCAAAGTAAAAAGTCTCCTACTTGTTTCTTAAAACATACACACACTCACACACACATCTGTAAATTTCCTGGTCCCCTGCGATCTTCCTGCCACTTCTTCCTGTCACACTATCCTGTTTTAGGTATTATTTTTGTAAAGTTTCATTTGAGTCAGTGACATCTCAATTATATATACATATATAAAACCTTAGCAAAAGTGTATTTTCACTATTGATTTTAAAAGGGGAATTATGAAATATCGCAGATCAAAGAAAAATACACATTCAGCTTTTGTGTAATAATCACACCAATGTGTTTTACTGAGGGTGACAGCTTTTAAGAAATAGAGCAATATGAGTGGTGTAACAGTTTCTTACGTTGGAAGCATCCGGTTTCTTTCAGTTATGGGTGTGTTTTGTGGGTTTTGTTGGGGTTTTTTAACTGATTTATGTCATGCAAAATCTAAGAATGGCAAAGTTTAACTTGTTTTTAATAAACACAGAATTAAATAATTAATGTTAATATTAATTATGTATATTTAATGCAGTTAAGTAATGGTTATTTCATTCAGCAGGAAGTGAGAGATTCGTATAGAGATTTTTCCAAATAGACAAACAGAGAGAGAGAGAGAGAGAAGGAGAGAGAGAAAGCACTCCTCATCGATTGGTTATAGCCCTGCCTAGTCCTTAGAGGGCTAAACTGAAGTAGCAAGATTAACGCATATAACGGTATGAGAAAATAAGCTACATTACCCTTAGAATAAAAACAGATCCTTTTAATTGTCTGCAGCTGTTTGCTTATTTTTATTCCATCCAAGCAGATGACTTTCTCAGGATATCTTTGGTTGGTTCACCTGACCTGCGCTGTGCTTGTGTTTATCTCTCCGGTTGATTTGGCTCCGATGCCGGACCAGTACTCTCGGGGTGTGGTAAGATGAGCTTTCTGCAATACTATAAGATAAATACTTTAATAAATAGGAAAACAAACACTGTACCATGTCATATAAGTGGGTTTGGGTTGTATTGTTTTTTTGATGTGGATGTGTGAGCGTACTTTTATATGTGTAAAATCCCTGTGTGCCAGATTTAAGTTTATTAGTCAGTGGAATTTCCGAGATTTGTAAAAGAAGAGAAACATGTAGGAGCCAAAATGAGTTACACAATATGAATATTAGCTTAAACTGTGAATTCAGACCTCATATTTATGCATTCCAGTGACAAATTGTAGTAAATTCAATTCTCTTCATTAGTCAATCAGCTAAGTGAGGTGTAAATAAAATGAACTTAAAACTGGGTAAATTGTTAATTGGACAGTTATACTTGATATGAAATGGAGAAAATAAGTCGGTTGACACTTTTAACACAAAAAGTGTGTTTTTAATATACTTCTTATTGTATAAATCGCTTCACCACATCTCGCCGTAATGTATAGCCTATATAAACTACAGCTGAAGAATGCAGTAGCTTGGAGGGACCTTTCCGTGTAAAAGGAACTGAGATATTTTCGAAAAGAAAAGTGTTACAGTTCACAGTTCACGCGCGACAGTTTATGACAGACAGAAAATCTCACTTTACGGTCTCTCACTTTTCTGTGAATTATTACAGGAAATATTAGTCTGAAGCTCTGTCGAAGGGAATAGGCTACGCGTGCAGTCATGAATAATTTAACAAATGTGTCTTCTCATTGGATAAGGTCAGCAACTCTACATGAGCTGATAAAAGGTTTAAAAATAAATCAAAAATAATACAAAATATTTTTTTGTACTGGCCAAAGAGTCAGTCACCAAACCACTGATGTGTAACGTAAAGCTAATAATGTCAAGCTTGTTTGTGGTAACAACAAAAAATAGCAAAAAGAAAGATATTTTAAACAGCAGAAAAGTTAAAAAAGTGACAGGATTAAAACATAAACTTTTTTTTTACATTTATTTGTATATAATGTACAGTACTTGCAGCTTTCTTGCAGCAATTTTTGACGGTTTGTTTGTTGCATACTTTCATATTTTAGTTTCCATGGTCCTAAAGTTACTATTAGCCTAATAAAATGTTACAGATTTTTTTTTTTTTTTAAGTATCATTTGTGATTTTTAGGATTGGTTAAGCAGGTATGGATATCTGCCCCCTCCGGACCCCCGCACAGGAAAGCTGCAGACTAAAGAAGGCATTGAGAGAGCCATCAGAGAAATGCAGCGTTTCGCTGGCCTCAAAGACACAGGCAAACTTGGTAAATGCAACACATGCAGGAAATGTTGTAACGGCATTGCTTCACAAGTTTTTTTTTTTTCAGTTTTTTTCTTCTGCACTGATGCCTCTGTTGGTTTTTCAAAAATCCACATTAAACCAAAACACTTAGTTTTCCATTCTTCATAAACGCAAGATATTTGGAGTGATTATTTTCCTGAGATGTAAATGGTTTTGTCAATACATTTCTAGAGAAAGAATTATTCATGGGTTTTTATTTCATGCATTGTAATGGGCTCTGTATCTCTAAAGTCTATATATTGATCTGGGACCTTCTGTGCTGTGCTTCTCAGACGATGACACCCTGAAACTGATGAACACGCCACGGTGTTCACTGCCAGACATTATAGGCTCTGAGGACATGCTGAAAAAGCGAAGGAGGAAAAGAAGATATGCGACCACTGGACTTCGCTGGAAAAAGTCTGACATCAAATGGAGGTCTGCATTGATAAACAAACACAGTCCCGCAGTCGTTTACAATAACTCCAGTCACTGACTTGTCTTTCTGCCTCTTTGTCTCACTAGCATCCTGAATTACCCATCTCTCCCTGCGTACCATCAAATCAGTGATGTGCAGAATATAATGACCTATGCCTTCAAAGCCTGGAGTGATGTCACCAACCTCAATTTTTATGCTACATCCTCGAGAGAGTATAACACAGCTGATATCAAGATTTCTTTTGTGAAATCGCTCCATGATGATGGGTATCCATTTGACGGGAAGGGAGGGACACTTGCTCATGCCTTCTTCCCAGGGGAGGCTGATATTTCTGGGGATACACATTTTGACGACGAGGAGATCTGGACCTCCTCAGGCAAGAGAATTTATTCAGTCAGTGATTAATAGATCAGTCACAATGGTCCCGATGGTTACAGAATATTTATGGATTAAGCAAATTCAGTCATTCAGTGAATTTCTGCCTGGTTATTCCACAGAAGAAAAATGCTTTTAAAGCAGATTCACATTCATAAACAGGAAACTAACAGTGGTTGTTTCCTAGATTTTTGCTTTATGTTTATGTAAAATTCACCAGTTCAGTTTTAGGTGTAAAGCAGCACTAGAGAAAGTAGTATCATTTCTCAGATCAGTTTAATTCAGTGTTGTTTCAGTTTAGATCAGTGTAAATTAGCATCATTATCCATCTCAGTTTATAGATTTTGCTTTCTTCCAACAGTCAAAGTTAAATCACTAATATTACTGAAAATGAATAGTCTTTTAAACCCCAATATATTATAATGAGATCATTTCAAGTATTACAACATTAATTTCTTTGTAATAATTATACAATGACATTTTTCCATGAATAAATATTGTTTATTGTTACTATTATTATATAATGCCATTACTTTTAGAAAATTTGAGTTAACTTTGAGTTAAAATTTAGTTATCATGGAAAATAGAAGTGAAGCACATTTCATCTAGATAAACATAATGAATAATGAAGATCAGACATATCGTTTCTTTACTGATTTTCCATGCCAAACCAGTTAAATTTTTTTTTATTAATGTACTGAACCAATTTTAACCAAGAAACAATTCTCCCTCAGAAATTGCTAGTTCATTTCACACTTAATTACAAAGAAATTTGCAAAATAATATTTCCTTTTTAGAACGTATTGTGATAATTTCTATTTTATTTACAATTTGCTGTAAAGTATGTTTAATATTAGTGTATTAATAGCTTTAATTAGCTTTGATTAACCATCTACATAGAAAAAATGTAGTTGATGTAGATGTTTATCTTGCTTTTAAGCAGCCAAATGTGGCCTCAGCTGATAAATCTCCCACTTCCAAATGTTATCATTCATAAATGAAGAGCTCCTCTTTTTATCTCTCAATCTGTTTAGAAGATAACGGAGGCACTGATTTGTTCGCGGTGGCTGTGCATGAATTCGGTCATGCCCTGGGTCTCTCTCATTCCTCCTCTCATCCATCCATCATGCAGCCATACTACCAGGGTCCTGTTGGGCATTATACATCCTACAGTCTTCCAGAAGATGATCGCTTTGCCATTCAGTCGCTCTACGGTAGGAGCATGTTCAGAAGCTTTAGTTATCTGCTCTGGTATTTGCAGCAGATCACCCCAAAATAAATATTGTGCTTACTTTCATCACCTTCAACCACGGCTTCACCCACAGCCTCTTTCGTTTTATTTGCTGTCTTTTATTAATGTCTTTGTGTGTCATTCTTTTACAAGAGTAAAATTTGGATTGTGGATATAGGATAATCCATTTTTTTCCCAGTCAGTGAGAGTTGGTCAGTGTCTGTTGGTGCAGTGTGAACATGACTATTATTTTTCATAAGATTCAAAATCCAACAGCCAACTTGACTATAGCTGTTTGTCTATATGTTGTGAAGTAGCATATATACTGAGCTGACCACTAAATCTAAATTTGTCACTGTGGTTTTGGTTGTGTCTTGACAGGAAGCAAGAGCATCTTGACAACACCATCCTCAAATCATCCTACAACACGCTTACCTAAACCGCCAAGTCCACCTCGACCCAAAATACCATCAAAGTAAGTTGTTTATCAAGACATATACAAATGTTTAAGGTCAGTGAGAGTATGCCCATATAAGTCATTATCTGTGAAATACGACCCATCAGAGCGTATACTAAAATTGCACCTCTATCGGCAACAGAACATTTGCATATCAATGTTTTGTACTATTTTATCGGCCATGTGATTCAGGGTTGGTGTAGCTCAGTTTGTAGAGAGACGCATTATAGGACGAGATGAGATCATGGATTTGAACCCAGAGAACGCATGTGCTCATAAAACCCTATAAATCATGATTTTGCACAATATTTGTAACAGGTAGGTTTAGGGGTGGGTTAGTGTGGTTATTCGTACAAATTAAACCTAGTTAAATATGTTTCATCCTCATTATTTTTACGCCCACTAGATGGCAAGTACCTTTAAAATGTAAGTATAGGTCGTAATAAGGTTGGAGCCTGTTGGAGGACAGGCTCATTTATTCAACAAGGCCACATTTAACTGATCAAAATTGACAGTAAATATCTTCACGATCCAAAAGATTAAAAAAAAATGCTGTTTGTTTGTGCTATGCCTTTGTATTCTTCTGGAAAAAAGTATTATGATTTCCACAAAATATGACGCAGCAGAACTGTTTCAAAACTAATAATAATAGGAAGAATTAGCATATTAAAATGATTTCTGAAGGATCATGTGACACTGAAGACTTATGCTAAAAAAATTCAGATTTGCAATTCAGCATTACAATAGAAAACAGTTATTTTAAATAGGAATAATATTCCACAAAATTGCTGTTTTTCCTGTCTCAAATAAATGCAGCCTTGGTTAGCAGAAGAGACTTTTTGAATGGTAGTGCAGATGCACAAATTAAAAGTGTTAATGACCTCTGTGACTTCTCTGTTTGTCTAGACCTGATCCGTCTGTCCAGAATCGTTGTGAAGGAGGTTTTGATGCGGTGGCAAACATCAGAGGAGAGGTTTTCTTTTTTAAAGGTAAAATCTAAAGACTGTTCTTTATAAGGCAAAGCTGATCTGGTTTTACATTTGTATTATTAATGTTTTGTTCATATTAGTCTGAAAGAAGACAAATTAGTGAAGCTAAATAGTCCAAATAGCATCTTGCTAATTTATTTGACACCGATGTGGGAGAGCATACAATTTGCTTTTGTTTCTTTTTCTCTAGGTCCATATTTCTGGAGAATCCAGCAGACTGGTTCTCTTGTGTCCTTACAGCCCGCTCTCATAAAAAACTTCTGGATTGGTCTTCCTCCTGACACTAACAAGATAGATGCCGTTTATGAAAGAAAAATGGATAGCAGAATCATCTTTTTTATAGGTTAGTTTATTTTTAATCAATTGGGGCGCAATGGAAGGACAAATTAATCTGAGAAGGCACATTTCTGTGAAGTGAACGTGTAACTTTTTCCACACAGGCTCACAGTACTGGGTATTTAAAAACAATGAGGCGGCTCCTGGCTACCCACGTCCGCTGTCAGAATGGAGGCTGGTCTCTCATGACGGAAGCGAGGTGAAGAGGGTGGATGCTGCCTTTATTTGGGCTCACAACGGAAAAACCTACATCTTCAGCGGTGGAGAGTTCTGGAGGTTCTCTGAAGGCCAGGGGTCTGAGAAGCGCCATATTGATGCAGGATATCCTAGAAGCGCCTCCCTCTGGAAGGGAACGCCCAGTAACCCTGATGACATCATCACCTGGAAAGACGGTAATGTAGAGAAAGTCTTATTACCTTGAGTGCATTTTCAGCTGTCGATGAAACTTTATTCACTGCAGTATTTTTGTAGGCCAATCCAAAATGTTGTGTTTTTTTCTTTTTGTCATGAAAATATAACATAAAGTGTGTTCAACACAGACCTTATTTCAAACCAAAAACCCACTGACTTTAGGACGATGGAGCTAGAAGAGCTACAGTAAAATGCTCATTTCCATCTCCATTTCCATTTTATATATATATATGTGTGTGTATATGTGTATATATATAACAATTTGTAGTATTGAATATACATTTTTGTATGTATGTGTGTGTGTGTGTGTGTGTGTGTGTGCGTGTGTGTGTATATATATATATATATATATATATATATACATACACTACAAGTCAAAAGTTTTAGTGTTTTTAATATTGTGGATACTTTTATTCAGCTAGGATGTGTTAAATTAATAAGAAGTGATGGCAAAGATTTATACTGTTAGAAAACATTTATATTTTTTAAAAATGCTGTTCTTTATAACTTTTTATTCATCAAACAATCAAACCAAAAAATATATTTGCCATCACAACTCTGATAATTCTAATAAAAAATCAGCATATTAGAATGATTTCTGACACATCATGTGACACTCTAGACTGGAGTAATGACTGATGGAAATTCAGCTTTTCATCACAGACATAAATTATATTTTAAAGTATATTAATATAGAGCCCTATTATTTTAAATAGTAAAAATATATCACAGTATTATTTTTTCCTGTATTTATGATCAAATAAATGCAGCCTTGATGAACATATGAAACATCTTTAAAAAAATATTACACATCTTCCTGTTTCCAAACTTTTGACTGGTAGTGTACATATGTATAAAAGTCTGTAAAAAAAAATATATATATATATATTTTTATATATATATATATATATATATATATATATATATAATCTTAGTAATTATATTAGTAATTTATTAATTATTTTAGTAGTTTATTGGTATTTTACAATAACGACACATGCGCTTTTTTTCTTCACTCAATATTTATATCTTCTTCACTCATTATTTGGTTGGCAATGAAGAAGACACCAGAAAAGTACATATAAACATTTATTCTCTAGCATTAACCTAGCTTTAAAATACTGAATACAGCATGACGCTGTACAGGTATGCAGTATGTTGCACAAATTTTATTTAGATTAAACTATTTGAATTAATATTTCTCCAGCGTATACATTTTATTCACAGTTTATTTCTTAACCCCTCAGGAGACGCCTGTTTCTTCAAGGGCAACTCCTATTGGATTCTGAAGAGCGGTGGATTGGACCAAGACAATGTCATTCACAAATCAACCGCAGTGGATTGGATGAAGTGTCCAGAACCATCTCCAACCACACCTCCAAAGAATCCTCGTCAAGATGAAGACTGCAACTGTGGCCTGAATGGAGCTTTACAGATGAGTGCTTCATCTTGGTTACTGTTCATCATATTACTGCTTTATCCAGGCGTCCTTATATAGGGCCTCTTGCAATAATACAACAAGAGTCATCTGCCTTATTTTGTACGGACTGTCTCAAAGCACTTAAAGTGATATCTAATATCCAAATATTACTTATAACTTTTGTTTATGTTTTGATCTATGCAGGTTTAATGTATACATACATTAAAATGATTTTTTTAGGATAAAGTTTGAGGTAGAAATGGAATTAATTTTAATTATATAAATGTATTATTTATTTTTTTGCTGCCATTCCAATGCATTGTTCAAAAAATTTAATTGTATTCCAATTGACTGTGCTTGTATTTCATCGGTGGCTATAGGAAAGATTGATTTGTCTAGGTCTTTGTCTTTGTCTAAATGAATGAATTTATGTCTTGAGGGCATGAAATACACTGCATTCTGTCTGTGGTCTGTATGATCTCTAGCTGTGATGACAAGTGAGATCCACATGGGGGCATTAACACACAGCAGAGCGAGGTTTAATACTTCATCTATTGTCTAGGGTCATCGCAAGTTCACACAACCTGGAACTAATTTTTCTGGGACATTTTAATAAAAATGTGGGTCCTACTTTGACGTTTTCTTGTCTGGGTGTAAAATTTCTTAAATTCATACAAATGCACTCCAAACCAATGATGCAATCCTCATGATATCATAGTGCAAAAAAAAAAAAGCCTTGTTAAAAGAACCATGTGTCAAGGTCAAGCTTCCTGAAGTACTTTTACTCGTTTATAAATCACTCAGTGACATAGGGCCTGAATACATTGGAGATATGCTCACTGAATATAAACCTAACATAGCACTCAGATCATTAGGATCGAGTCAGTCAGACACAAAACAAGCGGAGTCCACTTTTAGCTATTATGTTGGAACCAGCTTCCAGAATAGATCAGATATGCTAAAACATTAGCCACATTTAAATCCAGACTCAAAACCCATCTGTTTAGCTGTGCATTTATTGAATGAGCTCTGTGGTACATCCAAACTGATTGCACTATATTTTATTTATAAACATTTTCTGTTTTTTTCCCCATTTTAAATCAATTTTTAAATCATTTTAAAAATGTTTTATTGCTGTGATTTTTTTCCTTTATCTTATGTTTTTTGCTTTTTATTTCCTTTTATGAAAAGCACTTTGAGTTATGAAATGTGCTATATAAATAAACTTGCCTTGCCTTGCCTTGCCATGAGGTATCAGATAATTTGAGCATTTTTGGAGCTGATACAGGAATAAAAGGTTTTTTTGTTTTGTTTTGTTTTTGTGAACATTTTGTCAACTGGAAACACGGCCGGATCAATGCACAGGCTTAATATGGCTTCAGCCCGGGGGCCCCCAATTGGTCAAAAGAAAGAAAAAACTTAATATCCATTAGATTAAAATAAACATTTAAATAAGCGGACGCTGATTGGGTGAGGCAAATCCGCCTATATAAACGTCAGACGCACGTCACTCACGCCACAGTTGAACAACGATATTAACAGAGACAAATGTTTTATAGGCATATACAATGTGTGACCGGAAATATGACAGCGGTGCTCAAAAGCGCAAGGCGCAACGCGAAAAAGCCCATCGAGACAAAGTTCTTTTGAATAACATCCCGAAATTAACAGGTTTTTTTAAACCTGCTGAAATCCCACCTGCAAATGCAGCTAACCCTAGTTAGGTGGGATACAGCAACCTGTAGCCTAGGGGCCCCTGGCCTTGTTAATCTGGCCCTGTCTGGAAAGTCTAGTTACGGTGTCACTTTTGCCTTCAGGCAAACCTGAATGGGAAAAATCACTTTCTGCAGCAATAATTTTAAAAGAAACCAGCTTGAAAACATTCCAGGATGTGTCCAATGGGCAGAGTTCAGAACAATTATGAGATTATGAGATAAAAAGGCTGTTTAGCATTCTAGACATCATGAGGTCAGAAATACCAGATGACAATTGTGTGTGTGTAAGAGAAAGAGAGCTCCTCTAACTTACCTAAACTGAAAGTAATTAATGTCACATTGATGTCAAGTATCTGAGCTTTTGACATAATTACAATAAATGCGTCATCGCATCTATGTATTAATATATGCATGCGTTATATAACATTTTTTAACAGTAAATTCTTCAGTAAGTAGGAAATTATTTCCTAGTTTGTTTGTTTTTTCATTATTATAAAGGAGGGCTGCTCAAAATAAGCAAAGTCATAAATCGGAAAGTAGACAGGACAGTGGAGGGAGGGCTTTGATACACTATTTTCCTACCAACAGCATAATGCATGCTTCTTGAAGGGGTGTTCAAATTTTCTTTATGCCGTTCTAAAACTGCTAAGAACAGTTTTTGTCCATACAATGAAAAGAGCATAGTTTTTATTGTATGTACAGAAAAACATGACATTTTTAAAATATCTTCTTTTGTATTTTGTGAAGAAAGAAAGTCTGAAAGACAAAGTGAGTGATGACATCCCTTTAACAAACAGTTACATAAAATATTCTAAATACTTATGTAATATTATAAGCATTATATGGTCCAGTGTTATTTTAGTATCATTTTCTGTTTTCAGTTTAGTTCAATTTTAGATTAAATTTGAATTTTAGATTAATTTGTCATTTTCAGATTTTGTTTAGAATCTAGATTTTTGAATGTCTCTATAGTTGTAATTAACTGAATTAAAAAAAATTATTTAGTTAATTATTTTATTACTTCAACTTAAATTTAACATAAAGGGTTGCCTTGGCAAGTAGCTAAAAACTAAATTCATTTTTAAAAATAGTACTTTATTTCAGTTAGCTACCATTTTCTAGTAACAAAATGTTTCAATTTAGTTAATGAAAATAACCCTCTTGGTCATTATAATTAAAAATGACTGTTATTATGCTTTAAATATGTATATATATATATATATATATATATATAGTAACTTGTTACCCAACAGTGCTGTAATAAGATCATATTTCATTTGAAGATCAATGACATTGCTAGTGCTAATATCGCATTACAGGAATTGCACACTGTCAATGAAAGAACATTTTGATTAATTGCATTTTTAACAACGAACATGATCCATTTAACAATAAAAACATACAACAAAAGGCCAAGTGTGACAGTAGTTTACACCCACATTTATGTCCCCTGAAAGCAGGTAATAGAACAGTTTGTCCTTTTCTTCCTTTTGAAATGGAACCCGATCCTTCAGTGGTCTATGTAGACGCATTTAACAGTCAGCAGACTATCTGGATTTCACACCCCCTCGATTATATTTCACATACCTACAAAACAATGAAACTTGCAACACTACAATTTCCTGTCAGAAATACTCACCTCTTAATGAACTAATTTTCTCAAAAACACTGGCAGTAAATTCCATCTTTGTTCTTCAACTGATATTTAAGGTTTATTTAATAGGCTTGAATTTCTGATAAGAGCATATACATGAAAGTTTGCACAAAGAAATCCAGAGTGGAACTCGTAATTCAAGCTGTGTTGTAAAGCAGCAACATTGCACTGTAAAACCATTTAGCGCTTAATTTTTACCGTAACAGCCTTAAAATTTCGGATTTATCAGTGATCTGACATAGATAGCGATAACAATGTGCAGACATGTTTATACGATTTATTGTTCTGCTTACAAAGGTTCTGTTCCAGTGGGGCTTTGAGAGTTAGAGAAACCACAAAAATCCACAAGTAATTCACACCACTCCAGCCCAAAAGTTAACATATTGTGAAGTGAAAAGCTGCTTTCAGTGTTTCAGTGAGGAAAAAGGTTGCATTTGATCAAAATATTCATACACATTAATAACACTTTCTCCATTGAAAAATCCCACTGTCCTCTCACATCAAAATCCAATGACATATTTGTTTAGAACTATCCTGATTCAGACAAGAAGACTTTTTTTAACTGGAGAAATCAGTATTATAGATAAAGGGCAATGTAAGCCAGTGACAGGCATCAGTCGTGATCCACGCACGGATATCTGGATTCAAATATTGGGTAATGATATTGCCTTTATTGCATATGTATCGGTGTGTGATTTTTCACTGTAAACAGTCACAA
>JAUMHE010000061.1:2597111-2611994 GCA_032359235.1 Enteromius mattozi
TGAGATGAAAATAAAACTTTAGACGTGCCAATAACAACCAAAGACAATTACTTTATTGAACCTTTTCTGATAAGATGGTCATTTCTGTCCAGTCCACCCGTTTCACAGCTGTTGTTGTTTTTGTTTTTTTTGTATGGCAGTGGCATCATCAGGTATGTGATCATATTTCTAATTTGAGGCTGTATTATATCGATTCTGGCACCCAACATCACAAGAAGATATTGTAAGCTCCTTATGTAGCTGAATCTGTGCTAATTTGAATGGGCCGCCTCTAGTTTTCCCTTTGTTTTGCACCCAGGTTGCACTGTGACATAATTGTGATGTGAGATTACATTTGATCAGCCTGCCCGTGCGTCACTCAGAAAAACACATACCAATCAGAAGGGAGCCTCATGAATATTAATTATACAGGCCAAAATTGACCTGATTTTGACACACTCAAACGAAAGGCTCCAGCTGCAAGAAAACACATTTTGTAGGCTGCATACATCATCAAACCTGGTTTATTTCAGTTAACTGAGCGTTATATTCATGAGTCATACTGTAAGTATAAAACAACAATTTACACTTAATTAAGGAAAATGGTCAAGTTTATAACTGTTCATATTCTAAAAGGTCTTCTTTATGACGTATGCAGCCTACAAATGCAACCTCCAGAGGATGCAGTCTTCCGTTTAAGAAACAACCGACTTACAACTGCCCTTTTCCATGGTGAAACACTAAACACTGTCAGCCCACAAAGGACACTTTTTAAGGGAATAGTTAACCCAAAAATGAAGATTACCCCATATTTTACTCACCCCAAAGCCATTCTAGGTGTATATGACTTTCTTCTTTCAGCCAAACACAGATGGAGTTTTGAAAAAGTTTATATTGGCTCTTCTAAGCTTGGTAATGCTGGTGGATAGTGGTCATAATTTTGAAGCTCAAAATTTGAAGTTATGAAGTTAAACGAAATATCAGAAGATTTCACTATAAGAGGATAAGAGCTTGGGTTTTTTGCACAGCCTTATTTGTTTGAACCAGAGTACAACAACCAGGAACTCCGGCAGATGGAGGAGGTTGCAGAACCTCTGACAGACAGAGAGTAGGGGAGATGTGGTGGTGCTCATGCAGACAATGTGTGGCAATGCCAACAGATTTGTTGTCAAGACTGGACTATTAGTCGCCGTTGGAAGACCTTGCAGTTGATGAGACAACTGTGTCCTTTTACATTACTCAGGATTTAGGCTTTACACCATTATTGAACTGAAGTGTATAGGTGTAATATTCAGTTTACCTCATATAAACTGGACCAAGGCCTGAAGGACCCTGTCTGAGGAGTAAGAGTCGTATAATTTTTTGTAGGCATTTCATTGAAATATTAGATGATGTAATATACAGATATAAATATTACAGATGGCTCTATTGAGCCATTTTGCCACACCCACTTCTGAAACCCCTATCAGATGTAATTTTGCCATTTCAAGTTTTGTGAGTTTTCAAGCATATTTAGGCCTTCAAAAATTATATTCATTTCGGAGAAGAAGAGGAAGAAACTTAGCAATTCCAATAGGGTTTTTGCACAATTGGTGCTTGGGTCCTAAATATCACCCCTTAAACTCAACATAATTTTTAAGATTCGACTTATAGTCAGAATAGAAAAGTTCACTCAAAAATAAAAATTCTGTCATCATTTACTCACTGAATTGTCATTTTAATGTTCCTGTAAATACATTAAACTATTTAAATATAGTAACAAAGAATTGCTGTATACTGGAAGATAAGATGAGAACTTAGATGAGGTTTGTCCAAGAAATTAAGTCTCAAAAGGGGCAGGAAGTTGCTAAATTTAGCTACAAAATAGCTACAGTAAATTGGAAATACAAGAATGGATTATATTTTAAAACATATACAAATACAATGAGAAAATGTAGCCTTGATGAGCATGAAACATTTATTTCAAAGAATTCAACTGGACACCTTTTGTTTTACATTTGAAATCGAACATTTATTAAATTTTAATATATGTCATGCTTTAGGCATTTAAAACAGAGATCATCTTAAATACTATAGAATTACACACAGAATCAACGCTGAATAAAATAAAAGATAACAGCAGGTTTGTAAAAAAAAAAAAAACATAAGCAGCCTGTATGATTTCAACTTTTTCATTAATTGTTTGGGATTACAAATAATTAAATTGATAACCTAAGGACTCACATTCTCCTCACAGATAACAAATTGTGCGCTTAAACATACTGATAGTAGTGTTAGAAATACAATTGGTAGAAATATGAACAGCTATGTGTCATCGACTATAACTTGAATCTTGTATTTCCAAGTAACAAGATTCACGTGACAAAATCAAAATGTCAATCATAAATTTACAAGAGAAATAAATTCATTAAACCAGCCCATTTTGCTTAAATGTGCAGAAATAGTTATTTTTATAGCCAATGCAAACTGGACAAGAGAATTACTGCGATAAAAGATAAAGTGGATGTGGCTGCTGATGAAGGTTCTGCTGTCTGCACCACCTGAGACGACACAACTCTGCCATTCAACGGCTGAACTCCTCTGAAGTTGTTGGTGTTCAGAACTGAAGCGCTTGCATCTTTGAAAAGGACAGTTGTGCTGAAGCGTTTGATCTGTTTGTGGAAATAAAGTAAACAGAATATGTAGGATGTCATCCAGTAACAGACAGATGTGATTTTACTGAGATACTGAACCAAAGAGTTGCCTTTACTTACAAAGTCATGACTGACTTTGATGGGCTCTTTAAACACAGTCCAAATCACAGCTTCATTACAGCTTGGTGTAGTTAGAGAGCCTTGGTAACGGTAGTATTTAGTCCTGTCCACACCTTCAAGCAGACTGTCCAGTGTGATTTGATTCATGATGTCTGAGGTCTGACTGCCTAAATATACATAAAAAAAAAAAAAAGAGTCAGTATTGTGAAATTAGATTACCAAATATACCAATGGTAAAGGGTAACTTCCCCACAAAATCAAAACTTTGTCATTAATCACTTACCCCCATGTCGTTCCTAACCCATAATTAAAAAAAGATACCTATTCTTTCCATTGTGTCTAACACAGAACTGCGTACGTTGGTTGTGTATAACGGGAGCTGTCCAAAATGGTGTTACGTTGTCAAATCTTTGAATAAAATCATTATTTACGGCGTAAATAGTATGCAGAATAAAAACGAAAACTTGTGGCATAGATATGCAAAATTTTACTGCCTATCATATGCATGCCAATAAATTTGGTATCATATGCACATGAAAACTGCCTGTTATATGCACGCCAAACCCATGTGTGTCATATGCCAAAATAAATTTTTTCGTATAAATACCACAAGTTTGTTTTTTTTATTTGGTGTACTATTTGTTCGCATTTTCATGAGACTGGACTGGACAGTCATAAGCCTCCCTGTTTTCATCAAAAATATCTTAAATTGTGTTTCAAAGATGAACAAAGCCTTTTACGGGTTTGGAACGACATGGTGGTAAGTGATTAATGACACAATTTTCATTTTGGGATGGAGTAACCCGTTCAAATATTCACAAAAACATGAAAGTCAGTGTGGTTGTTTTGGACCCCACTGACTTTCACTGTACGGACAAAGAGTTGAAACAATCTTCAAAATATCTTTGGAATGACATAACAGTGGATAAATGACAAAAAAATTATTTTTGGCTGAACTAAGTAATCGCTCAAAGAACTGCTGACTCAAGATGCTTCTTAACTATTTTTGTGTACCTGAAGTGCTGATGCTTGTCAAATATGATGTTAGGATATCCCAGCTTTTTGTTTTGTTCGCTTCACTGGTTCCCTGTTAAAGAAGTTAAAGAAAACAAAAACATAATACATAAGCATGTGCACACAACCTAGTCACTTAAGTGTGTATTTTCCTCTGGATTTAATAAATGGCATGCTCACATCAATGAAGAAACCAAGAACAGCCAATCCTGCGCTGTCTTTGGCAGCTAGAGCCGCTGAGACATTCCCGTTGTATTTTGAATGAACATTTACAATGTGCAGCTATGAGACACATAAAAACACATGCAGTGAATGATCTCATAAACTTTTTGGCACGGTTCTGTAAAAGGTTCTTTATAGTAGAAAAAGGTTCTTCACGGAACCCAAATGGTTCTTCTATTGCATCACTGTGAAAACCCTCCCATACTCAGGCTTTGAGGGGAAATATTTGAAACAATGCAGTGCTTTTGCAAAGAAAATCCAACTGTTTGTACCTCCATTGGGTATTGTTTGCCATCCACGGTGTGTTCGGAACCAGGCGAGGAGCTGCCATTACCCCAGTGGAGATGGAATTGTTTGGTGTTGTATACGCCTGGAAGATCACCTCCTTGCACTTTCATTTTTTCGTCATCCAAGTAGACTACCACTGTGAAGACAATGGACATATTACACCAAATTTATACCACACAGCTGGCACATAGGTTAATGCTGCTCAGAAATAGCATTTACACTGCAATTACAACTCTGCACCAGCTGGCACACACTGTAGATGCATGCTTAATTTAGTCTGGCTTTTATGCAACATTGCGTCTTCACATTGAATTGTATGCAGGCACAAAACAGCCCTAACATAGCTCTGTATTTAAATATAAGGTCCAGGATATGTTATGCACTGATACCAAACCTCACCAATAACTGCTGTGCACTCAACTACTGTTCCTCTACTAACTTTTGGCAGGTTACATTCTCATGCAACACAAAGAGGCATCAAATAACTTTTATCCTTCTGTTATCTAACAGTATATCACCTACATCTCTACTAGCTCGCACTTTTGTATTTTTTTGTGCAACCTTTTTAATGTGATGCTTCTCATGTTACCGTTTCCTAAGGATTGGTTTCGTAAGTGGGTATTCCTCATTTGGAAGTTATTGCTAAATGATTTTAGCAACTATATTTTGTAAAGATGATCAAATCTGTGCATTGAAATGAATACAAGTAATATCAGCAGTGATCCTTACCGGAGTCGCCCGAGTTTACGATTGACATGAAGGTGGAGTTGTCATCAAAACTAGTGAAGTTAAATGAGGTCAGGTTAGGATTTCCCTGGACCATTGTAGTCACAATATTAATGGGAGATTGCTTGGATCCATTGCAATAATTTGTGGCAATCTTGGGCCAGGTGGTAAAATCTATTACAAATCAAGAGTCCAAAATAAAAATCAATTCAGAATAAGTTTTTAAAATATTAATATTTAAAATTTACAATAAATTTATTATACGTTTTTTGTCAATATGAAATATTTCAGTATGCAGAAATAAGTAAGGAAATAAAATAATAATACAATTAATTAATTTATTAATCACACTTACTGCATGCTGGCTTGTGATAGCACCATGCTGTTTAGGGTGAAATGACATCATTAACAAAAAAAAAAATCAATGGAATTTCCTATCTTACAAAATAAAACAATATATTCAACTGAGGTTGAACTTCAGTAACACTCACCCACTGAAGAGTCCGCAGTGAAGACGATGGGACACAGAAGAGCAGCAAAGCAAGTTACCAGCAAGACAATCATCTGCATAAAAACAATAAAATGGTGAAAAAATTCTGCTAACAGAATTTAACTTGAAAATGAAATCAATCAGATAATGTATGACTCTGGTCTTACCTCTTTGACTTGATTCACCTGTCTGTGTGCAGAAATATAATGAGCTGGCTTCATTCCCGCCTTTAGTACTCTTCACTGCTCACCTGTAGTGGGAGGGTCACTTTCATCAGTTCATCTGCTGACGAAGGACTACATTCCTGTCTGTAACTCACATGTCACATTGCTAGGCGTCGTTTATCTTCGCAGATATCTTACAAATCCATAGCCGTCACTTTAATTCAATCTTATCTTATAGTTTTACATCTCAGCATCGCATCGGTCATGTTCTCTAAATCTCTCGTGATGAAGGGTGAAAATGAAACTCACTACAACATGCTTTCCTTTCCAGTCTTTAAATTGAATATGAATAACTTTGTGGCTTTCAAATATCTGCTAAATAATTGAAATAGGTAAATGTTAGTAAATTGCACTGGTTTAAGTTAACGTGGCTATTTAAAAAGGTGCTTTCATAAGGTTTCTTAAAAACAAGGATTCATTGGTAGCAGCATTAACCAACCATTTAGTTATGAATGAGTTATGAAATAGGCTATAATTCTAATTTTAACCATCAGTATCGTTATAACAACCGTATCATCATTTTATGATGTCGTACCAAACATAATCACTCTTCCGTAGCATGCAAAGGTGGAATAATATAAACAGAAACCATTAGCCTGTATTGTTACTGTCAATCATCCTCGCTATTCTTTGGAGGTTATTGTAAAGGGCGTTTACAGTATCACATGTTCAGATGAATGACATCAGTTCATTTAAACTATCCTACATGATTCTGTGTTTGCTTTTCTTTTCACTTTAAAAGAAGATAATATTTAAACCGATCGCGTGAGAAAACATTTGTATTTCATAGTAAGTAATGGCAATACAATTTGTATTTAAAAATAAAGAAAGAAATGAATTAAGAAATTAAAGGCCCACTGTTAGTGGGACGTATTGTACAAAAATACAGGTTTATACCAATTAGCTAGCTACCGATGACGGTCAAAGAAGCTCTTTGAACTAGCCTATTTTGTTGAGGATACATTAAGCTGAATTAATCTACAATGTACACTTATGGCTTTTGTTTGAATACCTGAGATACAAAAGTGCAATAGTATAGGATATAGCTATTATATAATAAGAAACTGTTCTTTTAGCAGTAATTACAGACAGTTGCTCATTTTAAGGATAGGCACAAAATTCCACAGCGCAAAGGTGTCCCACCTCAGCCAAATTATATGCATGTTAACATACTTTGAATCCTGTTCATATTCAAAATAATGCTGGGATGATCCATTAAACTGACTAATCTATTAATAGTAAACTAATCTATCATGAAACCAGAAATGCCATAATTTAAGGCTCACCCAAGGCATCTGCTTGTGCATAATCCCATTCTAAAAGGCAGTTTTCTGCACTGGCAGTCATTCAAAAGTAGCTGTATACAATATACACTCTTAAACAAAATATCACAATATAATTACAAACCAAATTTCAAAGCATTTTTGTAATTTTAGGTTTAGTCATACAGAAACAGGATGAAC
Source organism: Enteromius mattozi (assembly GCA_032359235.1). Classification (NCBI taxonomy): domain Eukaryota; kingdom Metazoa; phylum Chordata; class Actinopteri; order Cypriniformes; family Cyprinidae; genus Enteromius; species Enteromius mattozi. The sequence continues at coordinate 2,604,271 of JAUMHE010000061.1, forward strand.
AGGAGCACATAAAACTTTCTTTCATAATAATACATAATATCAGCAACATGGCTCTCTGAATATAATTTTGATATCTTTTAGCCTCTTGGCTTATTGACTGCAAATTCCTCTGACGACTGAAAACTATTTAAAAAATGTCCACCTGTAATCAGCTCCTCTTACCTAATGCTCTCTGTATTTTATTGGTACCTCTAAGGTTTTCTGTATATCATGATCCCATTAGCCCTGCTGGCAGATGCTGCAACTCCCACCATCTGATTTTAAAAGCGGCACTGACTGCAAAGATGAGCTTTTTAAACACTGCGATATAAATATGTGATATAAGTATTTTTTTTTTTTTAAATAAATATAAAGCTTTTTTAATAGAATAAATCTTTTACTATAATTAAAGTATTTTTTTTACCTAATGTAAATTTTAAGTGAATTTGCAGACGTTAATTTGCTGATTGGGTTAACTCTGAAAGTGTCTCTGGAAAAATAGGAATGAGAAACCCTGTTCTAACAAACTTACCTAACAAAACAAGACACACCTGGAAACAATTTACATGCATACTTTAATGAATACTTTCATAACGTCATGCAGAGTCATTGAAAAATGTGCAAAAGAAGTATATCTTTGAAACTGTCAGTAAGGTCCCATGATGAACCAGCTATCTCACAAGATGCTGTGCATTTTTGTAGGGCTGTTGTGACATCATAAAAGTCTCTTTCTGTAAAAACCTCTGAGCAAGATTTGTCATGGAGTCACGTTACATTTATATTTTTATTATAATCATTATAATGATTATATGCAGGAAATTACATTTTTATCTAATTTACATGATCCATTATTAATTTTTAAAGGGTCCATCAGATGCAAAATTCACTTTACAAGTTGTTTGAACATAAATTTGAGTTGGAAGTGTGTGCACACATCCATCCTATAATGATAAAAATCCACCTAGTGTTTTTTAAATCCCTATTTTAAAATCCCCTTTCTCAAATCAGGCAGTTCATGAGATTCCTGTCAGAATGACATAGTTTGTCACAAGCCCCTCCCAAGATAGTTGATTGACAAGAACATCTAACCTGAGACCCACCCTGAGTGAGCTGTAAATAGCAGTGTTGCCAAGTCCGCGGTTTTCCCATTGGAAAATCGGGATTGTAATTGGGCTGCTTTAACATGCATTGGGTTGTTTTTCATGTCCACGGGAGAAGCGACACCAATAAAATGATATTTAGCCCATGGAATGCAAATTTTATCAGGGAATCCTCCTCAAAAAGCAACTGGCCTATTTTTGTAAAGCAATTGGGCGGGTTTTGTTGCGAAATCCTGGTCATCAGTCTGCCATTGCGGTGCAGGGGAAGACAAGGTGTCTCTGATTAAGAGATTGAGGTGTTGTGTTGTTGGAAGTAATAATGAATATAGCAGTCGTCATTTACTCCAGACTTCTGAGCCACCGAAGACGCAGAGGATTATTGTTACTTTCATTTTAAAGGGAATAAAGCAATCCCTGATCTGCCTAATTGTGTCTATGTTCGTGCAAATCATTCGTGATCCAGCTTTATCCACAGAAGATGTGAAGAGTTTTCATTAATCTTTGTTAGTCATTCAGTTTTGTGGCTGAAGTTTACAGTCTGCTCCATAGGTATATATCCCTAGATGCCTCATTAGTGACTGTTTCTATGTCATCTGCTATTTTTGGAATGGTCTGCAAACCTTTTGACTGTGTGTATATCTTTGAATATTCATTGATTATTTTGGTAAACGGCATAAAGTTGTGTGTCAATGTATCTGGAGTGGTTAAATAGGGAATCTACGCCTATCTATGGTCTACTTTTCACCCCATGGAAGAAAAGGGTGGGGTCAGCAGAGCTCATTAGCATTTAAAGCAACATGGACTAGAATGGCCTGCTGTAAACAGAGCTGATTTTGACAGGGTAAAGAATGTGTTTTTTACAGTACCATTGAGAAATTTTAAAAAAGTATGTTCTAGATTTTTCATTAAGACCCTAAAGTATCATACTTGTGTAAAATAGGCAATGACTCTTTAAACATTTGACTTTATTTGTTATCATGTCTCTGAATTCAGTTTGTGGTCAGAAAGCTTAATTTTTGTTCTAGTTATTTCCACCACAGCCACAACGTTTTAAAACAACGAACTCACAGTTTTCCCTGGACTTCTTTTCTTATTACTATTAGTCTTTGTCTCCTCTTTCATTCTTTTCTTTTCGTTTGTATAAGGGCATACAAAAGGAATAAGGTCATGTGGTTTCAATTGTTGTTTTTCACAGTGGAGCGCAGGTTTTAAATGACCCATAAATACGTTTGTGGGTGTGTAACCTGTTATTAAACTGTTGCTTATTCAACTTGTCTTGATTAAACATGCAGCACCCTCCATTATTGGCACCCTTGGTAAACAACCAGCAAATAAAAAGATGTTTGCTGTTCATTCTATCTGTATTTCATTTAGTCTTTTGAGAAAATGTAATCACCTTCAGGGCATCCAAAATGTAGATGAGTTTTTGTTTTAAGTGTTTTTTTAATCGGAACAGATTTAGCATTATATTAAGTGCTCACCAACTGATTCGCCGCAGTTAATAGGTGCCGTCAGAATTAACAACTAATACAAAAAACACACACAAGCGGCATGCTGCATTAATTTGTGTTATTATAGCAAATTTTAATTTTTAGGTGACCTGTTCCTTTAAATGAATAAATGAATGCATGTCATGAATAGATTAAAATGCAATGCAAAATATAAATAAGTTAAATAAATAAGTTAAATAATATAAATAAGCATTCTCTAGTCTAAATCACAGTTAGTGACTTTTAAAAGAAGGCTAAATGCAATATTCATATAACTAAAGTTGATGCTTCCTTTTTTTCTTTATTTTTTTCTCAAATATAACAACATATAACAGTGATGTTCCAATACTTTTTAAAATTAAATTCGCAATAAATTGCATTGCTTTTTCCTTTGTATTTAAACTGTGTGCATAATTTTTAGCTTGGCCCCTGAATTGCCTGACGCTGTAGGATGTTCTCATCTGTTACCTGTGGTAAATAAGAAGAAATAGTCAGGGCTGGTTAATTATAGCTCTCTGATTCCTGTTATTAATGGCTCACACTACACTGCATACATTAGAAATGAACAATCACCTGCGGTGAGAGCAGTGGAAGAATAGACCACACGATTGTTCAGAGGATGCTGCGGCCGGTACACGTTGTTGAAAGAAATTTTTGTCGGGAATCTAAGCAGCTGCAGAACAAAAAAGCCACAAAGTCAAACAATATCATGGCATCTTTCATCATTTTACTGATCGTACTGATTTAGCAGATGCGCGTGTACATGGTCACATGCTCAGGTCACAAGGCCACTGCACCTGCTGCCAAAGGAATTCAGTTGAAATGTGTAGGATTCTGTAAGAGATGAGTGTGATAAGAGACGACGACATTACAGATGCAAAACAGAGATACAAGAGCGGCTGAAAAGAGGGAAGGATATGGGGTCGATGGAGGCTAGACAATGCGACAGTAATATGACAGTAAGATTGAACAAATGATATACATCTCCTGAGCAGAGTATGCATGACTGGGTTGTCAATCAAAGCTATGGTTATGGAGATTATGAACATACAGGTTTCCTCTTTATAGTAGAGACTGTGATTATGCATTCTCAGAGTTATTAACACTATAAGTTTTTTATGTTTTATAAGTCAAAGTTGTTATATGTTAATATTTCAATTTATAATAAGTAACACTTTAGATTTAAACTGGCTAACACTGTTGCATGAGTGTTTGTGTGCGATAGCAAATTTGACACCTTCCTCTTTTCTGACCACCATAATGCCATGTTTAGTTTTGGTTTAGTTCAGCTCTGTTTAGTTTGTCTTACTGCTATTCTTTCACAGTGTTCATTGCTTTAAAACACCTGTTCCCTGTTCTGTTGATTATTCTTCCTTGTAAATAAAGTATAAGACTTCAGTTCATTCAGTCCTTGTAGTGTCGTATGTTTTTGTGATTTTGTCTATGTTTGCCCTGTGTTTTCTTGAGTGTTTGAAAAATAATAAAAAAGTAAAGAACTGTGAAAATGGCATGGTAAAAACCTGTTAAATGGTTAATGGTAAATTCCTGTAAAATTGACAGGAAAAACACGGAAATTGACATTGCCAGAATTCCCTGCATTGCAGTTTTTTAAATTACTTTGTTTTCTCTTTGTTTTTTTTCTTATCAGTTATGTTTATTAGGGTTGCATGTTACATATAATGTTGTTAAATGAATGTTTATTGCACATTTGAGTTTAATGAGTCTCACCATGATGGTGTTTAGTGTTTGTGTGAATGACTCTGAGCACCTTCTATATATGTTCATATTTTAAAGCTGCTTGTGATGGGCTTTGGTTCATCATGTGACTTTCTCATCTCCACCTGCATTTGGAGCTTATCAGTGTATTTCAAAGCTACAAAAGAGTTTTCAGTACTGTAATAGGTTGGTATGTTAACATTATATCAGTTAATAAAATTACAATATTTAAATGGAAATTTAACTTGAAACTGTAAAAACTAAAATGTTGTTACTGATATTTTTACAGTCGAATTCCGGTAACCACAGCTGCTGTTTTTTTACCGTAAATTTTACAGATTTTTTTTTCAGTGTAAGTTATCTGTCATAGTGCGTGATGCACACTAATTCACTTAAAAAAATTATATTATTTTCTATTTTTCTTTTCCTTTTTTTTGAAATGCATAAAACCAGACATTTTTAATGCAAAAATAATATTTGTTGTAGTTTCTGTTCACTGCTACTCATCGACTTCTGCTTCTAAGAACCCTGGAAATGTGAAAAGGGTCCTTTGCAACTAGAAAAATAAGGTTAAAACTTTATTTAAAACTTTATAAGCAATAAACAGAAAAATAAGAATAACAATTACATTATATGTCCAAAGTTTTAATTCGATATGAGATACTTAAAAGGGAAATATAAGAAAAAAAAAAATCTAAAATAAAATGAAGGAAAATCAATACATTTTAACTGTGTGCCACTCTGTGAATAATATGTAATCATATATCCCATAACAAGTAACTGTATTCTGTTTATGAGCATTTTAAAATTTAATTTAATGTAATTATGAGTACTTAAATCTGCTCTGATGTATACTACCATTGGGGTCATTTTTTTTATTCAGAAAGGATTTACTAAACTGATTTAAAGTTATTTATCTATTTTAAACATTTATTTATTCTTATTGTTTTTTATTTTAATCGCTATATTAGAATGATTTCTGAGGAATAATGGGACACTAAACATAGTAGTAATGACTGCCAAGATATTCAGCTTAGCATCACAGGAATAAATCATTTTTTTGAAATATATTACAATAGAAAACATATATTTTAAATAGTAAAAATACTTCACATTACTGGTTGTACTGTACTTTTAAAGAAGTAAATGCAACATTGATGTGCGTTGCAATTAGGGCTTGGTAATACTGCATTAAAGTCCTTTGATCAAAGTTGTGGAATTGAAAATGAATTTGCTTGTACCAGATCTCTTCTGATCCTAATCGGGTCCTTGAAGATGGTCCAAACCACAGCTTCATCACAGGGAGGGGTGGTCAGAGAGCCATTGTAGCGGTAGTACTTGCTGAGATCAACCCCCTTTAACAGCTGATGCATAGAAAAGGGCTCCATAAGTCTGACTTTGTCTCCTAGCAGTGAAATAAAAGTAAGAAAATATTCTCAATTGTGTGGAATCCTATTGAAATGACTGATTCAGTCACGGAAATATGACAACACCTTATACACATTGATATTTAAGTATATGAAGTACTTTTCTGACAAGGGACATTATAAAGGTTAGGATAGTTCTCAAGTTCTCAAGTAATAATGCAAATGTATAATGCAAAAATATATAGTTAAAGTATACAAGTTATTTATATTATTAAACTGATGTCTGGCTGAAAATTTTTATTTTACCCTTTCTTGGTATTTTTTGGAGATAGTCGGTGAAGCTTTCCCAGACTTGTGGCGTCTCCTTTTCTTTTTCCTTTTTGTTGCCTTCCTGAAGATAAAGATTTGACTGGAATTTATCACTTTACCTTATATGTAATATCTTCTAAAATTTCTCTGAGATGTTTAACAAACAGTTATAGGTTGGGTAACTATGCAACTAGAAAATCAAACTTAAATGTATATAAGATATGTTCCTCCGTTCCTTGTGTTTTATCTACTTTTTTGTTGTTGTTTGTTTGCCCCCAAACTGAACTGAGACAGAAGCAGAGTATAAGCATTACATTTAGTTGTCTTATGACACTGGAAATACCCCTTTATAATTAGCTAACCACAATTGCTTGGCAAGCATTAGCTCAATAATAGACATCATCAGCAGGGTTATTACACAGGTAGTAGAACCAAAACCAAAATCATAAAAATGTTACATTAAATACATAAAAATAAAATATTAATATTATATAAATATTATTTTAGATAGGTACCAAAGCAACATTTATTATTTTCATTTAGTTTAACTTGATGTATACTAAAATAACTAAAACTGAAATATATATATATATATAAATAAACTATATCAAAATATTAAAAACAAAACAAAAACACTATAATAGTATACCTTTTTTGTATTAAAATGACACTAGTCATCAGCAAACTAGATCAAATTACTTACAAAAGACGGGAAATAAATAAGACTTCAGACTTTCAGTCTTTTCTCTTTCAAAAAAAAAAAAAAAAAAAGACAGACAGATATGGCAAAACTTGTTTTTAAATTGTCGGTTGAAATAGTAATACCTCCCTCTAGTGGATATGTCATGTAAATGCGACTCACAATGAAAAAGCCCAGCACAGCAAAGCCGTCTTGAAGATTTGTTGCGGTGCTGTCATTAACATCACTTCTCCGGCTTACGATGTGCATCTGCACAGGGAAATGTGACACGTGAGTATTAATGCAAATGCTAATGCAAGCGACATTTTCAAAACTCGATAGGTCCCACTGTCTTTATTTCTTGCAGGCCTCATCTCTGACCTCTAGAGGCGATCTGTGTCCGTTCAGAGAGTGCTCGGATCCCGGATGGCGCATCAGGTCTTTTGCACCCCAGTGGAAGTGGAACTGCAGGACGGTGTATTTGTGCTTCAGACCTCCTCCTCGAACTCCCACAGCTCCTGCCTTCAGCTCACATTCAACTGCAGGGAAACATGGAGGAGGAGGCGGGTAAGACACGCAGTGTGTTTTCATAGATAGGCTATACTCTTGATTCACCTGTGTGTCCGTTATTCTTCAGCATCTTCATGGTGTGTGGAAGACCAAAGTTAATCAGGTCAAAAGATCCCAGCTCTTGGTTTTTAATGACTTTCTGGGTGTCGATGTTGATTGGAGACTGTTTATACCCATTGCATTTGGGATAGTGTTCACCCCAATGTGGGAGAGAGTTTTCTTATTTAAAAAAAAAAAATAAATAAGTACGCAAGGAAAAGACCATTTATTTGCATAGCACACTTCAAATTAACAATATAGACAGAAAGATGATGACACAACAAAATAAAAACAGATGTGTGTGTATATATATATATACTGTATATATACAGTACTGTGCAAAAGTCTTAGGCCACTAATATTTTCACCAACAAAAAATGGTTTTAAGTGAATGGTTCTCTATCTTTTGCGGTAGCGTGTCAGTTGGAAATATCAGTTTACATTTCCAAACATTATTTTAGTCATTAATTGTAAT
>JAUMHE010000061.1:2613560-2625077 GCA_032359235.1 Enteromius mattozi
TTCTTTTTTAATAAATCTGCAAAAATGTCAACAATTCTGTGTTTTTCTGTCAATATGGGGTGCTGTGTGTACATTGAAAAAAAAAAAAAGAACAAATTATCTTAGCAAATGGCTGCACTATAACAAAGAGTGAAAAATTTAAGGGGTTCTGAATACTTTCCGTACCCACTGTGTATATATATATGTGTGTGTGTGTGTGTGTGTGTGATGCACATATAAAGAAATACTTTTAAACATTGAATTAAAAGTTATAAAAATATAATGTTGCTCACCACAGCCAAAGTAGCACCAATCTAAAAATAAATTTGTAAGAGAAAGGAAACAAGGTCAGCTCTATATACTACTTTAGACTCTTTTTCATACTGGATTGAGCTGAAAGTGAGAGTTGCGAAATAAGAGGCACGCTAGAATTAACTGTTGTAGATTTTGCCTGACTCCTATATAATCCTGTGTTCTTGGAAATGTTGTTCTTATAAATGAATGTATGATTCTATCATTTACAACAAAAATATAGCTGATTCAACCAACACAAGAAGAAAGTAACAGAAAATACTCACCTTTTGCAATGCTGATGTCTGACAATAAAACAGTGACCACACATGTCATGAGAAGCATCTGCTTGTTAGAAATAAGCATATTTCTATATTAAATCAGAAGATCTGCGAGTAACATTACATTTAATTCTTAAAACATTTTACCTATTGAAATGTATTCAAAACATTCTTTTTAGTGTGCCAGCTTACCGTTGCACAAGCTTCAATGTCTATATTTTTGAACAGATCACAGTACAGCAACAGGTTAGGCTACTCAGGCTGTCGATGCCTCTGAATGTTTGTATTGACTAGTCCGGAAAAAGAAAAAAAAACATGTAAAGGAAATTGGTTCAGGGTCACAGTTTTCACACATATAGCCATACATATATATATATATATATGAATAAATTCATACCTCATTTTACATTTAATTCAGGGGGGTTTTTTTTGTTTGTTTTTGTTTTTTGCCTTTTCGCTTTAGTAAAACTCTTTGTACACCAAAAATGTTCAGACATAAGAGCAAACACTTCTGTTAAACTAGTCTCCATTACATGACTATTAGACAAGCCATGAAACCAGAAGAACTTTCCACACTCTAACTAGGTTTTCACACCTTAAGAATGTGGTTTCTGTTGTATGAGCATGACAAAGTGCTGCAGTTAGTCATCTAGTTCCATTCATCTCTAGCAGTGCCTGTTGAAGGACAGTATGTGCAATGAACATATATTTTTGCATCTCATGTGGATGTAATATGTCATTTCTTGTGTGTGTTCAATTTCCCAACATCCCAACATTTAATTTAGGACGTTCCCAACAACGTCCTAAATTAGAGTGATAGCTGTCCCAAAAAATGTAATTCTGTCATAATTTACTCGCCGTCAAGTTGTTGTAACCAAACAGTTGCTGGTTTCCATTGACTTTCATAATATATAAAAACAAATACCATGGAAGTCAGTGGAGACCAGATACTGTTTGGTTAGCCATTTTCTTCAAAATATGTGTGTTCAGCAGAAGAAAGAAATGTTCGGAACAACTTGTGTTTTGTTCTCTTTATTCACACACTCATAAATTATACAGGTTTCTTTAAATAATTGACACTGATTAATCTGAAACCAGAAATACATTTTATGATTTGAGTGTACAGACAGAACTAACATATTCATGTTGACCTGAACTTTTATGACTTTTGTTGTTTTACTTAAGTTACTCCATATACAATGCCATCAAAACTATTCATTTATTTTACATTTTGTTATGTTGCATCCTTAAACTCCTTTAAATGACTTTTCCCCCCACATCAATCCACACTCCATACACCATAATGACAAAGCAAAAACAGAACTGTCACAACTTCGTAAATTAAAAAAAAAAAAATGAAATTAAGATAAGTACATTGCATAAGTATTCATACCCTTAACTCATACTTTTGGTTATGATGCGACAAACACATCAGCATTTGGCAAATATCTGCCATTCTTCACCTCGCCTATTCAACTCTCTAGCTCTGTCAGGTTGGATGGGGGAAAAAGCACATTTTCAGGTTTCCCTGAAATATTTGATTGGGTTTAATCCCAGGACATTCACAGAGTTGTCTATTAACCGCTCTTGCTGTGTGCTTAGGGTCATTGTCCCGTTGGAATGTGAAGATTCTGCCCAGCTTTTCTTCTACTTTGATGACTCCCTCAGTGCCTGCTGCTGAAAAACAAATCTAACTTATTTAGAGTGACCATCAGCTTCTTGGTCACCAATTTAGAAAAGGTCCTTTTCCATCAGTTGCTCAGTTTGGTCAGGAGACCAGCTCTAGGAAGAGTTCTAGTTGTTTCAGACGTCTTCCATTATGAATGATGAAAGTTACATGTGAACCTTCAATGAAGCAGAATTTTTTCTGAACTCTTCCTCAGATGTGTGGCTTAAAACAAACCTGTTTCAGAGCTCTACATGCAGTTCTTTTGACCTCAGGACTTGGTTTTTGCTCTGATATGCAATTTCAGCTGTTAGACCTTTTATTAAGGTTCCATCCTTCCAAATCATACCTTATTTAATTTATGTATGTATGGAGTGTAGAATGATGTTGGAAAAAAATCAATTTAAAGCAATTTAACATAAGGCAGCAACATAACAAAGCTTGAATACTTTTGCAAGACGCTGTACACATTCAAAAGTTTGGGGTCAGTGAGATTTTATGTTTTGAAAGAAGAGTCTTATGTTCACCAAGACTGCATTTATTTGATAAAAAATACAGCAGTAATATTGTGAAATATTATATAAGTACTAAATGAGATCGTTTGCACATAACCATATTTGTTATTCATTTAATGCAACCTGTAAAGTCACCTTTAAAGTGCCATTAAATGGTAAACATTAGGGTCCTGGCATTTCCTCTCTTATATTTATAATAGTTTGTCCACTCTCATCGCTGGTCTCAGAGTGGAAGTCTGCAGATCTTGAGAGTCATATAGACAGGCCTACAAATGAATGATTTAAACGGTAGTCTGTAGTTCTTCTGTTTACCAAGAGATGCAGTTGTGAAGAATGAACTGAATGGATTCAGAGCAATGTGGTCACCGTCCTGTAGGTGAAGTGGAGGACAAAAAACACACAAATAAGGCTCAAATAAAATAAAACTACAACTACGCTGATAAAAAGTATGAATGCATTTATAATGTGATTATTCTGCATGTATTGTTTTGAACATATGTTGCATCCTTACTGGTAGAGAGAACCACTTAGTACATCAAGAATTCCACCTAAAAACAAACAAACATTCCAAAAATATCATCCAAAAAAGACAAGAGTAATTACATAGCATATATAATGCTAACAAATAATAGTGTTTGGTTCAGCGTAAGCTAAGTCAACTTTGATACTCTCAGATTAATCAAGAGTGTGCATCCTATTAATAGCAGCATCATACCTGGCTGGCAGACTGTTTCACAGATCACAGGACAAACGTAACAGTAGGAACAATCCTGTTGAAGAAGAAGATAAGAGGTCATTTTGTTTTTGTTAAATGAGGTGTCGTGTTCAGTGTTGGTGAGCGTGATTTCACCATGTACATATTCATCTTTATATAGATCAGTGAATTTGATATTATGATGCCATGTAGTTACCAGTTTTAGCTACTTTTAATTGAAAGCAGTTGGCAACACTGGTAGTGTTCAGGTGTCCACATACAGATTTATCATTATAAATTTTGATTTTATTAAGAAAGAAGACCTACTTCACAGTGATTGCAGTGTGCTGACGTGTCCCCTTCCTCACAGGGACATTTGTCACAAGTACCGCAGTGCTGAGAGGAAAGAGAGAGGCGACAGAGATAGAGTAGTAAGCTGCACCTCTGCTTTTTACTGGGGAGGTTTAGGAAGGGATAGCACCAGATTTATACTTAGAGACTGGGACATGTGTAAGTAATGTAAGTGCAGTGTGTGGTTGAAGCATTACCTCACAGACTGAGCAAAGGGCACAGAAAGAGCCTGAGCTATACTGTATATCCTTTGTGGAGACCAACTCTTCCGCCTCTACATATTCCTCATTGTCAGTTTCTAGAAGAGAGAGAGATCAAGTTCAACAAAGATCCTAATATTCCTGTCAAAAACAATAACCGTAAAAGCTTGTAATCCAGGTCTTTTGTATACTGATTTGAAAATGACAAGAATATGAAGGAGAGAAAGGTTGCTTGTTTTGGTGTTCTGTTGCAGGTCTATTATGACTCCTACCTCTGAACTTTCAGTTGCCCTATATTGTGCTCTCTCATTGGCTATAGATCATCACCAATGTCATTTTCAGTCAAAACTAATTTTACACTGCAGGACTGAGTCACTCACATCTCACAAGCATCAGTGAGCATCAGTGTTTCTCTCAGATATATGACTTTCTTCTTTCAGACGAATCCAATCATAGTCATATTAAAAAAATGTCCTGGCTCTTCATGCAGTGGTTCTGTGTTTTTGCTCAACAGTCCTAAAGAAGTCCAAAAAAGAGCATACGTCAATAATACAAAGTGCCTCCTGAAGTGAATTAACGTGTTTTTGTTAGAAAAAAATCACTATTTTTAAACATTATAAACAGTTTTCTCTAGCTTGCGCTAACTGTTTTATATGCAAGTCGTTCCGGCAGATGATGCAGTTTACAGTGGTGTTGTGCATTTAACCAGCTAATTAAAAAAAAGTGTTCTTAAAATTATTTTAACTTTAATACATTTTAATAAATAATTAGGTTCTGTATTTTGAAGTACCCATGATAATAATATAGTGCATATTCACTATCATAATATATCGCATTGCCGAATACCGGTACAAGTCGAGCTGGAATGTTATTTATTATTTCAATTTCTTAGAAAATGACAGAACATCAGAAAGCTAAGACTTGATGAACATGATTTGTAGCGTGAGAGCCCTGTGGCTTGTTGGAAATATCAACAGTAATAAAGAGGTGTGGGTCTTTGCAAAGGGGCAATTAATGGGTGATAAAGATTCTTCCTTTTGTAAAAACATGCAAATCAAGTATCCACATTTCCAGCAAGTGAGGACACTAGCAAGGTGGCACCTACAGCAGGGTTGTCAAATTCTGTTCCTAGAGTGCCAACTTCAAGCAAAGCTTAGGTCCAGCCCTAATTAAACACACCTGAACCAGCTAATCTGGATCACTAGACACTTCCAGGCAGGTGTGTTGGAGATGAACTTTGTAGGATAGTGCCCCTCCAGTAGCAGAAATGGACACCCCTGGCATTCCTTAATACTCCATCTTACTACCTCCTTGAGGTTTACCATAGGGAGACATGCACTCCAATGGACCTACACTCACAGTCTTCCTCTAACTGTTGGAACTGTCAGTTGGTGGTCAGCAAGTCTGATATTATCCTTGCCTTGGCCAGTTAGTCAAACCTCTTAAATTGTTTTGGTCTTGCAGACATGGATCTGCAGACAACGTGGCAATTCCCTCAATTCCTACAAACTTTGTCTCCAACTTAGGAATTTCATTCCTCTCTCTTCTCGCTTCAATAACTCATCCTTAGAATATCAATTACTGCTACTAATACTGCCAAAGTTCACAATGTCTTTGATGGTAGTCACATTGACTTTAATATCCACCTGGGAAAACCCCAACCAGCTGACTTCCTAGAATTTCTGGCCTCATATTTCGCTGCTGCACACAATACAAGCAAACAGGCTCACCCATGTCCTTAACAGTAATCTTGTCACTTTTTTTACATTTCTCTAAACATCTTTTTCTTCAGTTGTCTGTCATTCTCTCTGAGTCACCACTGACTTGATCACGTATCAATCTCTCATTTCCATTTTCTCCTTTATTTGTTTCTGCTGCCAAGGTCACTTACTACTACAAGATCAGCAACACTTCAAACACCTGCAGACTATTTACAGGATCTTGTACATGAGATCTCTTCTATCACATCAATGCATCACTTACTACTGGCTACTTCCCCACTATTTAACCATGCTTGGATAACTTAACCGCACAACATTTGAAACCTACTGAACAGACTAGTGCTGTCAACATTTCTGTCAAGTTCTTGAAAAATTTGTGTTTAGTCAGCTCTAAGGTTTCCTGCTGAAAATATGTGTCAAAGTCATATTGGCTAATCACTTTGGTGCAGAGTTTGGTGCTTGGTCCTTTCTTTTTCTTAATATACTGTATACTTTCTTTTCTGTTTCCTTTCTGCTCTTGACTTATCATTTTTGAACACTGCAGGTAGACGTGTTTACCTAATTTATCTACTATAATCTCTATTCTTGCTCTATTCTAACTTTATAAGAAATGCATGCTGTAAATTTGTGCAATTACAACGAAGCAAGACAACTTGAATTATTCTGTTTACTGTACATTAACTCAAAGTCTCCCACCATCTAGCATCAAAATAAGCAAGCCACCCAAGGCCATATGACCATAAACAAAACAATTAATTCAAGTGTCCCTTTTCTGATGTCCCTTTCTCAATGTGCCCTTCATAGGGGTGCAAAAATGGAATTTGTTTACTCATCTTACAGCAGTTAGTTATGGGAAAGCTAGTTGGCATTTGCCACTGAGACAGATAGGGTTGCTTTGTTTGTTCCTTTTTAGATGGCAGCTAAAACTCAGATGCACTTTGGTGCTTATGAATTTTATATTGATAACAAACTCTAGGTTTACGTGTTAGGGTTAGGTTAGTAAATGTAACGCATACACCATTTGTTAGGTTCATATCAACAACATTCAGCCAGAAAGGACTTAAAGTGGTTGGAATATTTCAGCTGCTGTAGCTGTTCTGATATAGTGAGCTATTTTAGGGCCAGTGCGTGACTTCATAGACTCACTGAGAGGCATTCACAGGACTTTGCATATCTAACAATGGCTCTTTTCCAAGACCTAGTGAGATGCCAACATAGACAGCATTTTAACCCTATGAAGCCTATTGTATCACATCTGATACGGAAATTTGTAAGAGCTCTAAATTAACATGATCACAATCTTGTAAAGCTGAAAAAACCTGTTATACACTACCTACTACATGCCTTTTTCTTGTCTGATTGATAGTTTATACTACTTTAGCAAATACATGGCTTTTTAGTATGATTGTAAAAATGTCTACCTTCGGGTTTTGGAACGTTTCATTTGCGTTGAAGTACATTATTAGTATTAATGATTGACAAATTGTTGTAGTATTAAAATTTATAAGAGTAAACATTACTCAGGAACTTATATATACCTTAAAATAAGGTATATATTATCATTAGTATTATTTTTTTATTATCGTTTTTAAAGAGTTAGTATCCGGTGTATATTGCATACATTGCATTCACAGAATGCTGTCCAAAATGGGACTACGGTAGAGTTTAGATTCTCTGCCTGAGCCCGAGCCCAGACTTGACCCGGCCCGACCCGGCTGCCACTATCTTCGGGCCGGGCCGGGCCGGGCCATGATCAAGCATTTGTGTTTTTTTGGGGTTTTTTTTATCATTACTTAATTAGCCTAATTGGGTGGAGAGCTATGCCATAATTAGAAATATATGAATATTTTAGCAAAGTCGGCCTAAGCAACATGTGTAGGTCTACAAAGTTGCACAATTTGCAACGCGTGTCATGCGCAGCAACGCTCTAGCTCCTTCGACAGCGTCTCCTCCACTGGCACACATAACACCGGGCCTGCTGTGCTGTATTGTGCATAGCTTAAGTGCAACATGGAGCTTGAAGACGTACAGAAAAAAATAAAAACGGAAGAATTTACTTTGAGCAAGTTTGGAGGAAAGAGGTATGGAAACATTTTCTGTGTTTATCATTGTTTACGTTTTTTTTGGCTACGTTTCTTCATTCTGATCCATTTGGGATCTATTCTGAATAAACAAACAATGCAGTTTACATGCTTTGTCCTTGTTGCATTATTCATTTCACAAGTTCGCGCTTCCTTATGATATACAATTTAAGCGTGTTTGGCGTGCTGTCCAGGGAGGCCGGGAGGTCGACGAACACCGAGCCCTAGTTGTTTGAACCCTAGCGTGGGCTGAAATCGACTCGAACTCCGCTCCCCCCCCCCAGGTAGGAAGACACGGAATGAGGCAGAGAAGGGGTGGAGGAGGGATGCGTAACAAGATGTGGAGGGGAAGGAAAAGGGCTTATTTAAGGGGAAGGCTCATGGTTTTGATTGGACGAGACGAAATTAGATTGATTAGGAAATGCGGTTCCAGCCGGCTAATCATGCGTACGCGCTCCTCCCGAAATTTGTTTATCAACAGCACTAAGATAAATCTAGTAGTTCAAACAACTCAGAATTGTAGTTGAGAACGTCTGTAATAAGGGCCCATGTATTAAGAAATAGTCTGGTTTAAATCGGGTTTCGAACTCATAATTACAGTTAATGTGTCGGACCGGGTCGGGCTCGGACACAAGGTGCACGGGCACGGGTAGGATCGGGTTTCATTTTTTGGGCAGATCAAAGCTCTACGCTACGGTGACATTACGGCACTGAATCTTTGAATAAAGTCATAATTTTTGTTTTCTTTCCATACAAAAAGTATTCTCATAGCTTCATAATATTACAGTTGAACCACTGATGGAAGATGGAGCATTCAGATGACGTCTTTCATACTCTTTTGCACCTTGACAGTGGCAATAGTTTGGCAGTCATCCTAAATAACTTAAATTGTGTTCTGAAGACAAACAAAGCTTTTACAGGTTTGGAACGACATGGGGTAAGTGATTAATGAAAAAGTTTTAGTTTTGGGGTGGAGTCATAAGTAAGAAGACTACATGTCAGTAAAATTTCTAATTGAAGTTTCTGAAGCTTTTTTCATGGAAATATATACTCTACAAATATTCAGTCTAAGTAAAAACACTTAACATTGATTGTGAAGGCTATTTAATTATTTATTCAGAAGTTACCTTCAACAATATCTTCAACTATGGTCTCTTCCTCTCCAACCTCCTCATTATCTTCATCAGAAGTTTCCTTCTCCTCATCTGCCTCTTCCTCTTCCTCATCTGGTGCTCCCTCATCCTCAGCTGCTGTTTCTTCTTCCTCGGTTATCTGTTGTGTTGAATCCTCTTCTTCTGATAATCCTTCCTCTATTTCTTCCTCCTCTTCTTCTGATACGTCTACTTCTTCTTCTGTGTATTCCCCCTCTTCTTCATCTGCTGCTTCCTCTTCATCCATTACTCCTTCTGCCAGATCATCATCCTCTGCTACTTCTTCGTCCTCCTCTTCATCTATTACTCCTTCTGCCACATCATCTTCGTCTGCTACTTCCTCTTCATCCAATCCGTCTTCTGCTTCATTCATATTGTCATCTTCTGCTACTTCTGCTTCATTAGTTATCTCCTCTTCTGATGTCACCTCTTCCTCAGAAGCATCCTCTCCATCGTCTCCATCTTCAGTTCCCTCTCCTTCCCCATCCTCATCTGCTTCTACATCTCCACCCTCCTCCTCACCAGCCACCTCCTCTCTCTCACCTCCAGTAGGGTCCAGAGCACTCAGCACCTCGGGTTCCTCACTTGGCAGCCTTTCTTCAGCTTGTACAGAATCCCTGAACGGTCCAGTGCAAAGCAGAGCTACGATAAGCCCCAACAGCCAGCTACGTGAAGCTACCATCTTGCAGTCGCTCCCTTACACAAGTACAGTTACACAGTTTATAAAAATGTTTTTGTATCCAGCAGTTTTCTTATGGGGTTCAAAGATCCAAGATCTTTGGACCAAGTACTTGGAAGAGCAGTCGCTGGATCCACCAGAGGGAATTAGAGAGGTAGCTGAGTGACCGAGTGGGGGCTGGTCTCTGTTGTGCGGTCACATGTACACTCGCACCATTCAGAGAATGGTGTAGAACAGAGGAACATACTGAGATGATTGACAGGGCCAAATGCACAAGACACACTCCTAATGCCCTTTATTATACTTCTTTGTCTATGTGAGAGGAAATCAGATATATAGAAGTGCTCATGAGTAATGAAATATTATAGGAAGGCACAAATCAACTTTAGGACCAACATTACACAAACGTAGATCCAACTGAGCGAAGCCAGTCCCATTTTGACCCTCCTTAGGCCTGGCTGGGTCTGGTGGGTGGGAAGCTATATAAAGAGGCTTTCAATAGTAGCAGTACACTGCATGATCTGACCTTCAATAGATCACTCAGCCGCTGAAACTCCATCCCTCGCTCACTCACTCACGCTTTCCCTATATCGGGTCCTTTTCTAAAGGTCACCTCTATACAACTTAATCTCTGCATACCCTGTTATCTACTGCTGTCTGCACCTGCTACCATTAACGTCACCAGATGGTGAAAATGAACTGGATTTGTATTCACCTTCAGGGTTTTCACATCTTAACACTCTATTTAGGTTCCTCGCAGAATTCTTTCCTGATTCATATTGGAAAACTACAGCAGTTTTAGTCCACAAAAACAAGAACACGTATAGTATATACTTTCTTTGGGGAGTGCTGTCAATCGATTAATCACATCCAAAATACAAGTTTTTGTTCACATAGTACATGTGTGTGTACTGTTTAAATTTATTATGTATATATAAATACACACACACACATGTTTATATTTAAAATAAAATATTTTGTATATCTACACACAGATATTATGGAAATAAAAACTTTTGACTTTTCACGTTTGACAGCACTAATTTTAATTTAAGTGTTGCAAGGCATGCTTGTTTTCTGTCTTTGACATAGAATGCAACACATGCTGGTTTGCTGGTGCTAAAAACAAATAATTTCAAAACCGTTTTTGTTTAATTTATTTGCTGTGTTCGACCAGTTTTCACATAGGTACCTAGAGGTACTTAGAGACCAGAAAAGGACAACAGTTCAATGAAAGTTAGAATCTGCAATGGGGCAGCTTATTAGTTGCTTAGCAAATCATATACTTAAATTCATGACTGCATCTCGGTGATCCATGAACCAGTGCCAATATGGTTTTTTAACATAGACATTTTTAATTATACATTTCTATATCTTGGTTTTTATGGGGTTTTCAGGGATCCTCAAGTGTGTGTTTATAAATGATTCAATTATTAATAATGGTTGAGTAAATTGCATTTGCTCTTTTTATCTTTTGATTTACACCCATGCTACATTTATTGAAGTTTGATTTAAGGCACATGTATTAAGAATGGTTGGTGAGCCCCTCCCTCATCAAAAAATTGTAACAGGCAGCTTCTTTAAAGAAAGGAGAGCAATTACGGTGTGTGTATGACTCATTCTTTAATTGTGGGTACATTTGGTGTCCCCGTCTGTCACCATCAAACTCTGTTACCTAGGTAGATTAACAATGCTGACAATAGTGTAACAGAATTGACATTTTTATTTTATTTTTTCCAAAAACTCCACTTTCTGGCATGAATGCAAAGAAAACATGACACTAAAAAAAACATAATAATTAATAAATAATAAAAACATGAGCTTTAGATAGCCCAATGTGAGATCAGTAATAAATTCTGTTTTCCTTTTGATATTGTGGTAACAGAGTTGATGTTTTAAAAATAACTC
>JAUMHE010000061.1:2625177-2646590 GCA_032359235.1 Enteromius mattozi
CACCAATTTAAAGGCAAAATATGGTTTGGTAACAGAGTTGATGCAAGATTTAGGGACACACATTTTTCTAAAAAAATTTTAAATCATTTAATGTTGTATAATTAAGTAAGTAACTATTAAGGGCTTTTATAAAAAATGAATAAAATGTTACCAATAGAAAAGTACT
Organism: Enteromius mattozi; assembly: GCA_032359235.1. Classification (NCBI taxonomy): domain Eukaryota; kingdom Metazoa; phylum Chordata; class Actinopteri; order Cypriniformes; family Cyprinidae; genus Enteromius; species Enteromius mattozi. The sequence continues at coordinate 2,625,344 of JAUMHE010000061.1, forward strand.
ATAAAATATTTTGATTGCACATTGATACATGATGGAAAAAATACACTGACTAATTTAGACAAGAAGAAATCGTGATTTTCAGCTATTTAAGACACTTTTAAAATAAATTGTTGTATTGTTATGGACTGTAACATCTTGTAATTCATAACAATTAGTAAATAATAATAATAAATTAAAATAATAAATATAACCATTTGAAAAAATGTATTTTTTTATAATTTGGAATAGATTTGTTATGTAGTTTGGGTAATTTCAGACAGTTTATGTTTAATCTTTGAACAATATGAGACAAAATGCAAATATATATAATTTAAAGTATGTAATTTTTGTTTGGTAATTATGCATTTATTAGTAATTTATTAACTATTAACTATTGTAATCTATTTTACCAGATTCCACTGCCAAGAAAAGTAAAACAAATGCTTGCCATAATTCCATAAGACCCTGAACCTGAGCCAGCAACCATACGCTACTCTAAATTTTCCCTTTGCAAAGACCTGCCCCCCTTAGTTACTGTTTCTATGTCCAACAAACCATGGCACTTTTATGCAATGTCACATTCTCATGAAGTGAAAATACATCATGGAGACACTGACAATATGTAGACATACAAGACAGAGCAGATAAGTATTTTTGGTTTTTTTAAGTGATCCAACAACAAATACTATCTTGTGGCTCTTTAATGTATCATGAAACAAATTAATAAAAGAATACATAATATACAGACACTTCATAGTGGAGTTTGAAAGATTAATATAGATTTAATAGATAACATTTTCAAGAGGAACACTTGCAAAAAAGAGGCAGCTTTGCATTTACGCTAATTTGACCATCAGTGTCACCAGCATATAAGTTTTGAGCATTTTAATAATAAACAACCAATTCAACTGGCTTAAAGTCTTGAAAGCTGTTTCTCTCAAATTTTAATCCTTGGCTGTCACATAACTAAAACCTATTGCCATTTTTTATGTGACACACTGTCCCACCCAAACTTCCTGTTTCAATAGATAATTTATTAACACAGGATCAACAAGTACAGAGAGTTCATTGAAATAGCTTTAGTTTTGGAAGGGTGAGGGGTTGGCGAAGAGAGAACATGGTGAAGGATCTTTGTTGCCCCTGAAATCCGAGATGCAAACTTGAACACGCAATCTATTAATCTCCTCTCTGTCTGCGGATTCAGTTCTGCTGAGGTTGCCAAAACAGTACAATCCTTTAAATAGTTGCATCAGATGTTGTGGTTTCAAAAATGGATATTAAAAGTGTCATACAAAAAAATGAATACAATATCACAAAAAAGACAATGAAGAACTCATAAGAAATATCATCACAAAATTAAACATATAAACATCAAAAAACAGACCCAACCAAAATCTAAAAAAAAAACAATTATATTATGAATATATCTAATTAAAATGTAAACAGTCCTTGCAGCATTCCAGTTCCATAACTGCAGTCATAATTATAGATTTTTAATTTGTTTGGTTTCTTAGATGTTAAAACATCCCTGTTGAACATTAGACTTATTTCATGCACTGTAACATGTGTGTGTCAAGATACATTATGTGCCAACACTACATAATCAATAAATGCAAGTTGTTCATAGTTTTTGTCCAAAAAATAAATACAATATTCTTGCTTTGTTCTTACTGCAGCTTTTAAAGGGATAGTCCACTCTCAAGTTTCAATCCAACAGTTGCCGGTCCCCATTGACATCAATAGTATTTTTTTTTTTCATACTATGGAAGTCAATGTGGACCAGCAACTGTTTAGTCACCACTCTTCTTTTATGTTCAGCAGAAGAAATAAATATAGATTTGTAACAACTTAAGCATGAGTAAATGCTGACAGAATTTTTTTTTCTGGGTGAACTGTCCCTTTAAGACATTAATCAAAAACATTTCTTTATTTTTCTTTTAAACAATGTTATAGCTGTATAAAATAAGATTCTATGAAGACAGTTACCCAGACCTTATAATAAATCCTAACTATAAAAGTCATCTATGAATGTAACATGACATAATTGACCTTACAGTGAGTTCAAGGACATTCTGTGCCCTGTTCTCTTCCCACAATCACACTGAAAACCAGGACAGGTCATTTGGGAGCACTAAACTTGTGAGAGTAGAATGAGCCATTGTCAGGATGACCAGTTTAAAAATGGAAACCAGAACAATACAGGCCGTTTTTTGACAGGTCAATGGCCCGCATCTCAAAGGCTCTCTGCAGCTTCTTGGTTCAGTGAGGGTGAGACACAGAAGATGAATACAGGAATGTAGCCTTTTTTTTTTTCATTTCTCAATGGAGGCTGAAATGACTGCTGATGACAAAAAGATGACCTATCAGTTTAGGCTGGAAATTAATGAATAATAACAGTGGCAAATATATCCACCCAAAGCTGTGGTTCTCAACTGGATTGACTGGACATCACACTTGATGTTCTCTAACTGAATAATTACACAGTTAATCATATTTTACACACTGTGTAATTTCCAGACAGAAATTTACAGCATTTCACAATTAAACTGACAAAATAAAAGCTAAGGTTTTAAAAGTTCGAGGTTTTGAATGTTTAAAGGTGAAGAATTTAAGACATGCATATTAGTATTATAACTTAATAATAATAACAGTTAAAATCATTATATGACAATATAATTCTAATAAAAAATCTTACGCAGACACAAAGACAGATAGATAAATAATTTTAGGATAAATAGTATATATATGTGTGTGTGTTTACTTACATATCACGTGACTATTAATATCAGAAAACCATGAAAAAGCAAATATGCTGTTAAATTATAGAAATATTTACTTAAAATTGGGAACTTCAAGTATTTATTTATTTATTTGATCCCTTAAATTGTCACTTATTACTCCTACATGCTATTTTTGAATCTTTTATTTTTGTGAGCCACCAGTTGAGAAACACTATACTATAGTATATGAGTTTTGTGCCAGAAGCAGGTGTACCTTTGCGAGTCGGGTGTGCTTTAGGGCTCTTCACTGTACTGCTCTGAGACAGAGCTTCCATAATCCACTGAAGAGAAGACGTGCAGAACTCCATCTGTATACAGGAACGTACATCCATCAACAACAGCTACATATAGTCTATATGCAGCTTAATACAGATATCATGTGCCCTTACATCTGATTCTAGAGCTCGCAGTCTGCGGTCAACATCTCTGATCTCACCAACCTGTTTAATGACACCATCCACTCTGAAACACACATCACACCAACATTCTGCTTTAATCTGAGGAACAACAAGCTCTTCATCACATTTAGATTTTTTTTATCCCACTCAGATTGATAGTTTATACTTTTTAGCAAGTAAAAGGCCTTTTAATATAATTGCAGAAATATCCACCTTCAGCCCATGGTTCACCTGTCTTTTTGTTTTGAAATCTTCAGACAAGTAAACATAATAATAACATTTATATTGTTAGTAATACAGTATTTGAATATGAACACTTAGCTTTACTTGATTATCCATGAATTGTTTTTGAAATGATAAAATATCAAATTGAAAGGTATTAAACATGACACTTCAGAGGCCTGTTTCATAAAACAAGTAATCTGGTTTCGTCTGTGTGTGTGAAATAAACCTGGCTTATTTGGTAAACTTGTTTTATGAAACAGGCCCCAGGTTCATCTCTCAATCATCATTGTATTATGTTGCTTTAAATATTTTAAAACTACAGAGTTAATATTGATATTAATGTAATTTTACATCGTACTTTTATAAAGAGATTACATTACAAGCTACAAGAATTTTAACTTACTTTTGGGCATATAAATATTACCATCTGCCACCATCACAAAATTTTTTATTATTTGTTTTTCTTATGCTCACTTATTCTCAGTCACAATAAGCTTCAATTTCTTTCTCATAATATATGATCCGTAAAAGATTGATTTATACTAAACATAAAATGTATGTATATATACATATATGTGTGTGTGTGTGTGTATATATATATATTTACAGGGTGCGATTTGTCAAAGCAGAGGGGGGATACTTTTTTCTTTGATAAATCATGATAAATCATAAATGATCATATGATACTGTAAATCCGTCTTTTTAGACAAGTAAGTGTTTAATACGACGAAAATTGTATCAACAGAGCTTTTTATGAAACTCAGAGTCAGTTAAACTATTGTGTCGCAAAATGATTCGAAGCGCTCCAATCGGATCACGTATCGTGACTCATTTGATTCAAAACTGGACTTAAAACGAGCTTTTCGCAAATCATTTGATTCAAAACGGGACTTCATATTACGTTTCGCAAATCATTGTATCCCCGCCAGGGATAAAAATAATTCAGCAGAGGCAGAGATGCATAGACCAGAGGGAGGGATTTCTTCCCCAATCCCCCCCTTCAAATCGCACCCTGTATATATGTATATTCAACACTAAATTCTTATTTCAGGCGAACAATGTTTTTCACTCACTTAGCAGTCATGCGCTTTAGCCTCTCAGAGTCTGTCCCTCTTTGTTTTTTGCTCTCGAGAGACAGAAAATTCTCCTTCTGCAAGGTCTCCCATTTCACCATCTTGTTAGCTTCTCTACCCTTCAAATCCAACGCTATTATAAAAGTCAAATGTGCAATTTTCACTTTACGTCACATTTCAAATTTATCATGTCTGCTTAAACTGCAGGTTCATTTCTAACTTTACCAAATCGTTGGATTTTGGTGGATGGCACTCTGCGTAAGTTTCTTTTGATTAAGAGGTTGATGTGTGATAGGATGATGAAGGGTGGAGCCAGAGTTGGACGGGAATGATACTCCACTATCAGATTATAACGCTGAAACTTCCAGTACGTGTCGCTGCGCTCCTGAACCTTAGAGAAGGTGTAGCTGCAGAAACAGACACAAAGACAAGAGAAATACATGCATGGCTGGATAAGTCGGTGACTACATGCAGCAGATAGATGAAAATGAATAGGGAAACAAATACCTGAATGTTGCGATGAGCAGGTTGACTAGTAGGATGTTGGTGACTAGTAGGAATATGACCAGCAAAACTACCACAAGCCAGTTGTGGCTGGTGTCTCTACATGGCTCTTTGCCTTCATTAATCAGTGTCAGATTATCTGTGCAGTCTCTATCCCAATACTTCCCAGCTTAACACACACAGATACAATATAGTCAGTGGATGCTAACAAAGTTAATTAAATATTTTTAACTAGTTGCAAACAAATTACTCATCCTCAGGCCATCACTCAATGGGATGCTCTGCAGTGAATGGGTGCCGTCAGAATGAGAGTCCAAACAGCTCATAAAAAACATCACAATAATCCACAAGTAATCCACACCACTCCAGTCCATCAATGAACATCTTGTGAAGTAAAAAGCGATGTGTTTGTAAGAAACAAATCCATCATTAAAGCATTTTGCTGTTTTGTGTCCTCTATCCACAACACCACTTTCTCCAGTGAAAAGGTCATTTTCTTCCAACCACATTTCACAACCACAGTTCAAGAAATGTTTATAGGCAAAAACAGTCCAAAGCAGTTCTAAACAAATTAGTTGGTGAATTTTGATGTTAGAGGACAAGGGGACTTTTTCATTGGAGGAAGCATTATTATAAATTATGGACAATTTTGATTAGAAACAACATTGTTAAGATGAAAAATTATAATAAAGGAATTGTTAAATACAAACATGCAGCTTTTTGCTTCTCAGGATGTTAATTGATGGACTGGAGTTACTTGTTTGTTATTGGGATGTTTTTGTCAGCTGGAATCTCATTCTGACGGCACCCATTCAATCGATTGGATCCAATTAAGAAACAAACTCATCTACATTTTAAGTGAGCACGTTTTCAGCAAATTTTCATTTTTAGGTGAACTGTTCCTTTAAGTGTAAACCAGAAGTGAACATACTGTCTATTTCTTCCACAGGAATCTGTCCAAATATATGCAAATAAGGTCTGTACAAGACTCGTCGAAACGCTCTGTCAGGGCTTGGGTCGTATTGGTACAGTAGAGCTTGATTGGCCACTCCATACGCACTCAGCCACACCAGCAGGAAGAATAAGAAGAAGAAGGCATCCTTTATCTGTGGTACATTCATAAGAAATAAAAAGAGAAGCGAGATGTGAAAGGTTTCCAGTTGTTGTTGTTTTTAATCATTTAATTTCATGCTTTTTTTAAAAAAAAATCTTTATAACAGTTTACACAATAGGATTTTAGAAGTATTTTAGGCTTTTAAAGTGCTCCTATTATGGATTTTTGAAGTGCAGTGTGTAACACAGCTCTAAATAAATGAAAACATCCTACAAAAGTGCACCAATCTGAAAGTGCACCATTTATAAAGTAGCTGTCTCTCAAAAGAAAGAGTCGAAGAAATGGAACGAGTCATTTTTAAACAAGTCTTTTTTAAAATGAGTCCCAAGCCATTTCATATTGGCATCAGCATGACACATTAGCATATTGCCCGCCCATTTGTTGGTCTGTAAAAGCTCACATACACTGCTTTAAATAAAATGGACCAGTCACTGGAGGGGTTTGGAAAAATGAATCGTTGAATGAATCGTTTGGGAGTCGTTGAACAAAATAAGGTAAAAATAAATGCATATTATAAAAAAATCTTTTTTGATCTTGCATGCATGTCATCCTGTTGTTGGGAACACTCAAAACCAAAGTATGAACCATTCAAAACCCATAATAGGGGCAATTTAAAAAAATGAAATAAATGTATATTTTCAGGATGGTCGCTATAGGAATGGTCTTGGACTGCATGGATAATGCTTTTTTGCTAGATGGCATTTATAGAGCTTCATTTTCAATTTGATAACCTCTCTATTTGTCTCACCATTTTGCCAAGTATGATGATTTTGGGACCCAGCTGTCGGTGAATGGCGAAAATGTGGATGAGTCGGAGCGTGAAGACCATGTAGTCCATACACAATATACCACGTCCCATGTTGAACGACCAACTGAACATCCTGAGAAGGACACAAAAGTACACAAGCATATATCTTCAGCATCATGACTCTTACTCGAAAACTGTTGCTAAATATTTTTTTGGACTGTCAAGCATTACCTGCAGCACAATCCAGCGATGAAGAGGGAGATGGCAAGAACATCAACCTTATTCCACATATCTTGAGCATACACCATCAACCTCTGACCAAACGTCTTACTGCCCACAATGAATGTCTGAGAGGGGAATAAGAACAAAAGAGAATTAAACATTATAATTGACTAAAAGATTGTAGAAAGATTGTTCTTTCTTTGTATCACTTGTTTGATTTATTGTACAAGGTAAACCAGGAAGTGATTTGAGAAATGCAGCAGCTACCTCTCGAATCTCCTCGCAGACGATCGTGAACACCCAGAAATACAGCACATACTCAGAAACGGCAGGGCCTTCGGGCGGAGGCGGCTTGAAGTCCACCAATAGCACGTAGGCGTACAGAAACAGGAAGAGGAAGTACATCAAAACGTTGCCGATGAATGAAGTGACGGGGGCGTACCAGAACTGCTTCCAGCGGGAAACCCAAAATGGCTGCTTCTTGGGTTGGAAATGTATAGCAGTACCTGCTTACAGGAAGAAGTAAACGGGGTAGGCAATGAGAAAGAGCTATTTCAGCTAACCTGATCGAGGGCCAAAACCAAAACTCATACTGGTGGGTTTTAAAATGAACAAACAGACCTTTTCCTGGTCGCCTGATGTTATTTGAGTCCTCGTGATCGCCTTCACTGTTGAGTATTGGAAGAAGATAATAGATAAAGACATCTTTTTTCTAAAGAGATCTTATCGGGATCATCGTATCGCAGCAAATAAAACCTAATTTACTGTTTTTTGATTTCAGCGAAGGAGAAGACGGTCTCTCCGTAATTACAGTCTGTTGCTGAAGGTGGAGGTGCCATCATTGATCTCTCTTTCTCTGCATTCTCTGCTTTCCTATAAAGAAGATGTTTATAATAAAGTTCGTAATTTATTTGCTCAGAGAATCTATCCAGGCATTCTCCATGTGTTACTTATTTTTAATAATTTTTTTCCCCCACTAATTAAAAGTCAATTTATTCCTTATTGTACTATTCAGGTCTTTTTACCCAGATGAGGGTTATTTTTTTATTGTTTATGTTTAATGTTTATTTGTATTCTATCAATTGTTTAATTCAAAATGCCTTTTAGTTTCCCCACAACACAGCAAAAACAGTTACTGTAAGTATATATTTTTTATTAAAATTTAGAATGTCAAGAAATGTATTTACTCTATTTCAGTTTGGGTCAAATTTGTGCAAATATTAGAAATAGATTTAATGAATTCTGTTATAGTTTGTATCATCAGAATATCCCAACTGCAGTTTGATTGAGATTAACTGAAATGCACAATGAACAAAAAACACTGACTGATTAAAAATAGATCTGGTTTTCCAAACAAACTCTTCATATATATACACTGCTCAAACAAATAAAGGGAACACAATGTAACTCCAAGTCAACTCCAAATCCAGACCTCCATGGGTTAATAAATTTGATTTCCATTGATAATTTTTGTGTGATTTTGTTGTCAGCACATTCAACTATGTAAAGAGCGAAGTATTTCATACGAATATTTCATTCATTCAGATCTAGGATGTGTTATTTTAGTGTTCCCTTTATTTTTTTGAGCAGTGTATATGGCATGACGTTTTTTATATTTTAAAAGATGGGTTTGAGAAGTCTTGACAGGTAAGTAACCTGTCAAAAAGTTAATTTTCTCTCTATTAAGCATCTCTATCTAGTTTCAATGAACAGTTCAATTTCTTAAAAATGCTGACAATTGTTTCTTGTCCGTTTTTAGCAGGGTTAAACAGGTCATTATAGTAAATGCAAAAAAGTATAGTGATAATGTAAGATGCAAGGAAATTTTCATTGCTTCTGTACTGACTTGAAATTGATGAGGTTGGTGTAGACGAGAGGAGGAAAGATCATCATCAGCGAGAGTTTCCAGAGCTCTGTTCCTCTTTCAATGTCACCCCACCAGATCTGAGACAGCAGAGACTAAAACAAGAGACTGTTTAAGAAAAACACTCTTCCTTACCTTATTTCAAGAGAAACCGTGACTACACTGTAAAAAAAATACTGTGAAATCTTGTAAAAATATTATGGAAAAAACTGTTAATAGGTTAACAGTAAGTTACCGTACTATATACAGAGAAAAACTGTAAAACATAATTTTAATTGTACAGTTTTTAGAAGTAAATAGAACAAATCAAATGTATAATTTATAGTCAAAAACTTTAAACTAATTTTCCCAGAATTCTTTGCTTAAACAATCATGTTTAATATCAGTAATGCACATTAGGGCTTTATGTTAAATCTTCTGTTGTTTAATGAATGTTTATTACATTATTTAAGTGGCATGTGTGTTATCATGATGGTGTTTTGGGTTTGCATGAATGACAACCACAGCAACCACAGCTGCCAAAATTGTATTTATTTAATTATTTAAAGTAATTATGTGATGTTGATAAAAAAATTTCTGGAGGAGCACGCACGCATGATTAGCCACGGCTGGATCCGCGTCCTGTAATCAATCTATTAATCTTCTTCCAATCAAATCCGCAAGCCGCCTCCTTAAATAAGCACACTTCCCTCCCTTCCTTATCTCGTTATGCATCCCTCCTCCACCCCATCTCCGCCTCGTCCTTCACCTTCCTACACCGGGGGGCACGCGGGGTCGAGCCGGACCCCGAGCCCAGCCCTCGCAGGGTTCAAACTACCAGGGCTCTGGATCCGCCAATCTCTCGGCTCGCCCCCTGGACAGCACGCCAAACACCCTTATTATTATTATCATAAGGAAGCACGAACTCGTGAACTGTACATCTTTTAACAGACATTTTCTGGTGCCTCTGCTGCCAGAAAATAACAGATGTTTTTTACAGTGTATCTGCACACTGACAGACCTGTACTCCATCATGACTGAAGAAATAACGGGCGTCAGCTGCCAGGGCCATCTTCAGGCAGGTGGCGTCACCCCACAGAGGTGACTTGCGGATCAGCAGCTTGTAGGAATAACTTGCTTTGGCTTGGTAGCACGTGCTAAACACATCTGTCAAAACAGTTACAGTGGAGAGAAGCTTGAACTTTCTTTTACCACTGGGTTTTATAAGATTCAAAAAGCAAAGACTTTCACACGTCCTACCATGAGCCATGCACTCAAACTTCATGGCCAACTCCTTCATGGAGAGCTTAGCTTCTGTCTCAATCTCCAGTTTAGACAGCTCCCTCAATATTTTGCATCCTCCCAGAGCTGTCAGAACCGTCTCACCGCACTGAGAGAGAAGAGCAGCACAGATGAGCACAATAAACTTGTGATAATAAAGGTTCCAAAAGGGTTGTTTTTTGAGGGATTTATTTTTATAAATTTTATTTTATTTTTTTTGCATTGATGCAGTATTAAGCACTTTTAAATGTAAAAAATCTAAAGAACCTTTTAAACTATAAAGAACGTTTTGCACAGTAAAAATGTTCCATAGACGTTAAAATGTTCTTTATGAAACCACAGACAACAATAAAAAACCTATTTTTAAGAAAGAATGCAGGAATGCATGGATATATTAATATTCAAAATTTAATATCTTCGTAACTTTTTCTAAGTGTCTAGAAAACAACTTACATATTTTCCCCCCTTTACTGTTATGTATAAATGAGTTGAATATACAAACTATACAATAAAAACAATGAAAAAAATTGGTCTGAATGAAAATGTAAATTAACTCTTTGCCACTAGGTGCCACTTTTGGAGCGTTAAAAGCTCACAAACACTGCTTTAAATGAAATCGACCAATCACTGAAGGGGTTTGGAATAATTAATCATCGAACAAATCATTTAGGGGTCCTTAAACAAATAAGATCAAAATAAATGCATATTATAAGAAAATCAAATAGTTTTTGACCTTGCATGCATGTCAACCTGTTGTTTGGGACTCCCAAAACTAAAATATCAATCTTTATTAACTATCAACTTTATCAAATATCAAATCATAATAGGGGCACTTTAAAACAAACTGTGTTATGTGAGTAAACTGCATGAAATTGGATAAAGTTGGATATAAAATAAATATATATATATAGAGAGAGAGAGAGAGAGAGAGAGAGCTGTGCAACAATACAGTTTAGTTTAGTTTAGTTTAGTTTAGTTTAGTTTGCGGTGATATAGGACAATCACACAGTCGAAATGCATGAAAAAATTTACACTTATTTGCATCTTGCAGTTGTTCAAGAACTTGTATTTACTATTTTTACTTTTACTTTACTATTTACTTTTATTTACTTGTATTTAAGAACTTGTATGTTTAACCGGAATCTAAATTTAAAAACAGGAAAAGGTAGCTTGAACAATAAAAATATCCAATATCAACCGATAATAATACAAAAATAAAAAATTAAAAAATCTCTCAAATCATTGAGCATTCCTAACATCAGAAGCACATTACCATTTCCCAGCAGAAGATTGCCATTTCACCACGGTTCTGCAGCACCGCCCACAAGAAGAGACATAACCAGGAGTGCTTACACATGTTTCGCTGATAAACGCAATCCTCCTTCAGGACCTTGCATACTTTCTGAAGAGTGGGATTCAAAGACAAAGGTACTGAGCAGACAATGCAAAAATATATATATATATATAAAATATATATATATATATTTTTCAAATTAGACAGAACTAAAGTGAGGTCTGGTACCTTCAAAGCTTTTCTTCTAGTAGATGCTGCATCCACACGGAGTACAGACCTGTAGAAAGGCTGGCACACTTCTCCCAAAAGGTCCTCCAGCAGCTGACTCACCTACAGTGGAATGAGAAATCAGTGACATTCGTGACCCTGGAGCACAAAACCAGTCATAAGTAGCATGGGTATATTCGTAGCAATAGCCAACAATACATTGTCAGTATGATCGATTTTTCTTTTATGCCAAAAATCATTAGGAAATGAAGTGAAGATATTTTGTAAATTACCTCATAAATGCTAACTTGGCTGGTCTGATCATTGGACTCGTTTATGCGCTCCTCCAGGTAATGCTGCAGCAGGATGCCGGCCTGGGAGGTTTTAGAGATGGAGTTGTAAAGACTCTCCAGTCGGCCGTAATTCAGGAAGTTCACAATGCTCAGACCGTTGTCAATGAAGAGACGCACAAACTGGGGTTTATCATTCTCCAGGGCATCAATCATGGATTCTTCAAGATCTTCATACTGTTTATGCCAAAATATAACAACTTTAATCATTCACATCGCTTAACTAGTAATTAGTAGTAGTTCATGGACATTTTTAATATGAACACAATGAATGGTTTTGGGACTGGTCATAAATTCCTGCGCTCAAATGCACTGATGCGTCTGAAATTTGTAGAAATATGGGATGAGTTGGCCAGTCAGTTAAAGTATATTTAATAGTACCATAACCTCTTAAAAAGATACACTACCATTTAAGATTGGGGTGGTAAAATTTTTAGAAAGACTTCCAGTCTCTTCTGCTCACAAAGGGCAGCATTTATTTAATCAGAAATATAGTAAAACACTGAAATATTATGTTTTTTTATTTGAATATAATTTAAAGTGTAATATATTCCTGTGATGCACAGCTGTGATTTCTTTATCAATCAGCAATCTTCAGTTTCACATGAGCCCTCAGAAATTATTCTGATTTGCTGCTCAAGAAACATTGTTATTATCATGATTTCATGAAAACTTCTGCTTATTAATATTGGAGTGCTGCTTCAATTTTTGTGAAAACTTGTTTCGCAACAACATATATGCCTTTACTGCCACTTTTGATCAATTTAATGTGTCCATGCTGAATAAAAATAATAACTGCTTTCTGATTGACTCCAACCTTTTGAACAGTAGAGTTTTTAAACACGAAAAAAAAACTATATATATGAAATAATTTATGTGAATGACACTTTCAATTTTACCACTTACATTTATGAATTTGGCAGATGCATGAAGCAGCACTTCATTCATTGCTTACATTTAATCAGTTCATCCAGGGAATCAAATCCAAGATCTTAGCTCTTTTAGTGCCATGCTGTGCTCCTTGAACTACAGTAACGCTCAACAACTTGCCCTAGTTCAGAACATAATTTAATATTTCTCACAATTCTCTACTGTACCTTCCAGTCGATGTTTCCAGTGAAGAGTTCACTCTTGGCAATATCCACTCTGTTCCAGGTTACAGCCAGCTTCAACTCATCAACATAGGGATTAGTAGACCCCGAAACCCGCTGTTTACTCGCTAACACACACACAACAAAATTATGTGCATCAAAAGTTTATGAAATGTATAAACATCAATGTACACTGATGACAAAAAAGGTTAGAAGTTAAAGTGGCAAAAACACGTTTAAATCTACCTTGAACAAGCACTTTAAGCATCACAGTGTCAAAGTCATCCGCTCCTTCTGCGTGATAAATGGAGAGGAGGTCTTTGTTCTGGTAGATGCTTAAAACCTTTCAGGAGCAAGCAAAGCAGTAAGAAAAAAAATCAGTACTGTGACATGTCAACTTAACCAGAGATTCAACTAAAAACAGACAAAACATTAAATAGCATGACTTATAATTGACAGAGTAATCCACTGTTTTGTAGAGGGGTTCAAACTGATTAAGTGGAGTGTGACATTTACCTTGTCAACAAGCTTGTCCATGTCTTGCTCAGAAGGAAAGTGTTTCTTTACTTTCGTGGTTATTCGTTCTCTAAGCTCCATTTTGGGAGATGCTTCGTCCTTCTCTGCTCCTCCAAACGCAGACATCGGAGCAGACTGCACATTCTCCACAATGTCGCTCACAAGATTAGCAAGCCCACCCGAGCCAGCCAGAACCAACCAGGGCATTGAATTCTTCAGAGAGATTTCTAATGCCTGAGATGAAGAAAATTGAAAGAGGTAGTTTGCTCAAAAAAAGGCTGTTAATTTACACACCCTCAGTGCAAAATATAGGTGACTTTTCTTTTCTTTAGTAGAACAGTAAAGACCATTTTTAGCTGAAACCATGGTCCTTGGTGATTCATAAAAGACAAGTAGAGAGGCATAGAGAGTTAAAAAAGCATACACAGAGAAGACTATATTAATACCTGTGACTCAATGTATACTGAGGTATTACGAAGCAAAACAATTGGTCTCTGCAAGAAACTGATCATTATTTATGACAATATTACCTGTAATCCACAGCCTCAGAAAGCTGATTCTTTTCCTAAAACTGGTTCATGCCATGATATATTACTGGAGCACTAAACAATGATATGAAATGCTGATTTTTTACATGGCTAAAATGTATGAGGTGACACAACTTCATCAGCTCATCTTTTTAGAAACATATACAAAGAGAAAACAACAAAAAAAATAATGTTTCCCTTTTTTTCAAGGCCTCATTTATAGTCGACTGTCAGGCATATCCAAATTAAGTTATGAGATCTGTGCCGCATGAACTGCTTCATATGATTTAGTCTGATTTGATGAACTGGTTCATCCAGTTCAATAAAAAGAACCAGTTCAAAACAACGATTAGTTTATGAACCGGACATACTGTAACGCTTGACTGTTTAATGTATAATCTTCTTTACTGTTCTACTGAAGAAAAAAAGTCACCTACATCTTGTATGGCATGGGGTGAGTAAATTAAAAGCAAATTTGCATTTTTTGGGTGATTTATGCCTTTAAGATGTAGAAAAGAGGAAGTTTTGTTTAATATAATTATAATCTGCTCACCTCGACCATGGAAACTTCTCCAGATATCAGCATATTCAGAACAGGAATGTCAATGCTTGCGCTGCCAGCTGAGAACATATTTAAGCAACCACAGTCAGTATAAAACCCTGGTTGCTTTCATTAAAGATATCTTACCATAAAAACACATACTACGTTTATACATATTAAACACTATTAATAAATTCATTTTATCTGGCTATGGTTAATGTTTAATTTGTTAAGTTTTGTTGCCTAAAAGCTTTGTCTTCTCTTGCAATAACTCAAAATGACCTTTAGGTGGCTAAAACCTCTCCTAAAACCAAGGTTTTGCTGGTTATCTTGTTACAAGTCTTTTCAGTGAAATGAAACCAAGCTATGTAAATTCAACTCCACATCAGTAATATTCTATTAAACACAACTGTGTCATGAACATTTCTAGATCCTAAAGAGGTTTATTTTGTACCTGGACGCTGACGTGAAATGTAATCCTCCAGACGGCCTCTGAAAGCAACCTCCCCTCCTTTACGTCCTTCAGTCCCATCATCCACCAGAAGGAAAGCCTTGTAGTTATTATCCAGAGAGCAGAAGCCACGAGAAGCATTCTGCAAATAATACTTTGCGGGGAAACTTCCCTAAGGCAAAGAAAGCCCATGAACCCTATGCAAAATGCAATGTGCAGTGCTAATTTATCTACAGATTGGGGTATGATTTGCTCTTGAGTGAATAGTTTGCTTATTTTAATGCTTATTATGGAATGGCATCCTAACAAACAAACGGAAGTGCCTTTTTTCCATTCTTAATAATAGTTTAACTTCACAATTCAGGCCTTTTCTTGCTATTATGAAAAAAAGTGAAATATGAATTCAGAAATGGTGAAATATAAATTATAGCATATCAGCAACTCTCTTTGCAAATATCTTTTTAAAATGGAAATGGAGGTGATTAAACAGAATTGTAAGAATTACAGAATCACAGATTTACAAGTTTATGTAATGAAACAATTATGGGGTGTGCATAATTTTCATAATTTTCAGCCTAGTTCTCATAAGAACACATAGAAATTTAGTCTGATCCTCACACGGAACATAGTGTGACCAATTAAATATAAATATACAAAAAAATAATAATAATAAACAAAAATTACAGTAAACTTTAAAATAAAATGCTAATATTTACTTTGAAACCTCCATTTGCCAAAATAACAGCTCTGAGTTTACAGGCAGTGGTTAAAAAAAGTTTATCAAAGTTGTCCTAAGACAAAAAGACATTTTGGTTTTATGTTTTAGGACAATTTTGATAAAAGGTTTTGATCCGCTTCAAATGTTGACCTCTTCTTTCATTCAAAACATTACTCTATATATATATATATATAGAGAGAGAGAGATAGAGAGACAGTTTTTTTCTCATATTTTATACAACAATAGTTTAAATAGTGATGGTATCGAAGAATGTTTATTTTCAATGTGTTCATTTGTATCAAGGGTAAAATACTCAGTGTATGCTAGTGCTGCACCATAAGCAGTGTTTACCTCAGAGTCCACGAGCTGTATGCGATTATTTACCATTCCCCAAGGAGCAATGCCTATAGAAACCACTTTATTTAAATTGACAGAAGACACAGCAGTGGCGTGATCTCTCACTGCCTCTCCTACACACTTCCCGATGCCTTCCCTCAGCCCTGAGGTTATGATCCACGCTCCTATACATCCAAAATCCAAAAATTAACTTTGTTAATTGCCAAAGAAGTTGAACCACAGAGAAAGCACATCACATCCCTGATCTCATTCCCCTGGCTCCCAGCTATGGCCAGAATCATATTTAAGGAACCCCATAGAGAAAACATAGCGATGTTCTTTAATGGTCTATCTGGTTTTTCAACTAATATACTTAAAGACAAAACATTTGCACGGTACACTGTCAGTCTAACAGGCCTGCTTCTTAATCTAGCTGTCCAATAAATCTGGCATTGTATATTGCAAATTTTATTGGCTCTTTCACAAATTGCTTTGTTCCTTGTGACTTTGGATAAAAGTGGTTGTTAAATGCAAACACTGTAATGTAAATGTAATTAAATTAAGAATTTTTAGTGGTTACAATTGCTGTGTGAATATAATTACTGGTTACTATCAAATTTCAATTTATTTTCATGAAATTGCATAGTGTGTTATTTTATTTTGATGAAAGGGTTTTACATTTACATATCATTTGTGTTTTGTTTTTTGACTATATTCACACAGTAAAGAACCTGTTAAACCACTTTTCTGACATAACCCCGGCACTGAGGAAATAATTCATCCAGCTTGAATTTGTGTCAGTGTAGCCGGGCCTTTGATGGCTTGCAGTCAGTATTAATATGAACATATGATTCATATAATTGCTTGTAATGCCAGTCTCTATGTATATTTACTGTGGCCATGCACTTCTCTTTTTCTCATCATGCATATGTATCAGGTCACATCCACAAAGAAAAAGTCACATGGCATACAAACTTCTACACAAATAAGAGGGAAAAGCAACTAACAGGCTCTTTAAACAAGCAAGTCTCAAGATATAAACCGTCTACTCAGATATCAAGACCGTTGTGAGAGTAGCATAAATGGATATGAAAATGAATGAAGAATAAATGAATAATATTATTTGAGACAAGAATACAACACCTGTACTCTGTGCTGCTTTAACCAGCCCCTGCCTCAAGACATCTCGCACCCAGGTCTTGACCTTTGACCTTCCTTCACCACCAACCACTGACACCACCAGGTTGGGCTGCCTCAGTTTCCAGTGTCGTGTCATGATATCAAAGACCCCAGCAGGATCTGTGGTGCTGGAGAGACGCAAGAACTGGAATAAAAACAAGGATGAAGATTAAAACAGCACTGTAATGTTTCTTCAACTATGGGCAATTTTATGTCATAGAGGTTGATACAAAAGTCAAATTAAAACTGTCATTATTTTTGCTACTTTTACTTTTTATACACACATATATATATATATATATATATATATCTGTATTTCTTCACCAAAGTGTAATTCTTTATTATGCATGTGATCCATATGACTAATATCTAGGTTTTTGTTTTATATAAAGCTCAAACAGAATTCATCCAGGCTCACTACTGCCACAGTGCCATTACTTCAAACATATGCATGAGAAACTCACATAGCTGTGTCTCTTGCCAGCCCCAGCAAACTCCAGCTCTCCATAGGCATCAGTGGGCTGTTCGGAGGAGTGCTGTGTGCTGTCCCAGTGACTCACAATGGCCGTGCTGAAGTAATCACCCAAGGCCACTGAAGGGTGGGAGTCCCGCGTGGCCCCACACTGACACAGACCGCCATTGCTATAAAAGAACAGACGGAGGATCTGTGCTCTGACTGGCATACACAAGAGATACTGCATACAGTACTCAATACTGAATATACCGTCTTACCTGAAAGAGTCCTCCACAAATGTCGTGCACACTCTCTTCTTAAATAAATTTGGAATCCAGCTCTAAAATCAATCAATTTACAGAAGTATTTCATTCATTAACATTAGTAGATGCAATAGCTGTTATGAACTAATAATGAGCAAATGCTTTTTAAAGTATTTCATATTTTTTGTTAATGTTAGTAGTAGCAATGTGGTTCATTGCATGTTCATAGTTCACAGTGCATTGATTAATATTAAGAACTGCAACTTTTTATTTATGAATAAATGTTGAACAATAAATTAACAATATTAAAAATATATTTCACCCAAAAAATGGCTTAAAATGTACTCATTCTCAGGCCTCCCAAGAAATTAAGCAGTGCATCACTTGCTCACCAACTGATCTTCTGCATTGAATGGGTGCCGTCAGAATGAGAGTCCAAACAGCTGATAAAGCATGACAATAATCCACAAGTGTTTTGTAGAAATATGCAGCTTCTCCCTTCATTAGACGTTAATTGATGTACAGGAGTTGTGTGGATTATTGTGATGTTTTTATCGGCTGTTTGGACTCTCATTCTGACGGCACCCATTCACTTCAGAGGATCCATTGGTGAGCAAGTGATGTAATGCTATGCTACATTTCTCCAAATCTGTTCTGATGAAGAATAAAACTCACCTGCATTTTAGTTGACCTCAAAGAGAGTAAAATTTCAGCAAATATTCATTTTTGGGTGACTTTTGAGTGAAATACTTGAGGTGAAACGAAGCATTGTTCATAGTGAGTTCATGAAAACTAATAATGTAGTTAACTAATGTTAACAAAAGAAAACGTAATGTAATGGGTTATCATCTCTTTGATTTCATCAGTCACAAAACTAAAGGTTAAAAGGCTCACTTTACTCAGACACCACTTGTAATTTCATCATGAGGTCCCCACCCACCCCTTTCATCAAGAAAGCAAGCCAGACCAGTTTACCCTTTACAGAACCTCATCACTTATTTAGGCTATAAGAACATGGTCTTTAGTGTTCCTGCAGTGTTTGTCTGAAACACTGAAGCACCCAAGCACAAACTTTATTCATGCACAGTACAAATAACTACTAATATTCTTCAGAGGAATATGGGGTAATTCTTTTTGGAGAAATCTTCTGAAAATTAATTCTTTAATGAATGCAACTATGAAGGAAATGATGAAAGCATCTGTTAAAATACAGCTTATTCTTTCTTAGCTAAATTAAAATTAGATACTGTATGTGTGCTATTATGTGGTTTGAGGACACACATTTGTATAATGACGTGGGTATGACGTTATTACAACATAAAGCTGGTTTATTAGGACACTTCTGGTGCCCCCGTAATTCAAAAGGCTTACAAATCATACAGAATTTTTTGAAAATGTAAAAAAATGCACAAAGTTTCCTATGCGTGGTAGGTTTCATTGAAGGGTGACAGAAAATACCATATTTATGACTATGGAGAAAACCAATGTGTGTGTGTGTGTACTGTAAAATTCAACCTACTGAAATTTAATACACTGAGTAGATATTTTACTTTATATAAAATCGACAGATGGAAATCTGAAAACAAAAATGTATTTTTTAAACTTTACTGTATATATATATATATATATATATACCTACCACTCATATATATATGTAAAATATGGGTTTTAATAATCTCCACACCAAAAAATTAAATAAATATATAAATCAAATATATTTTCAACACGTAAAATACATATAAAAAGTACAACAAATGTAACTGCGCTGTAACATGTACATTGTAGTGGCAAGTAATGATAGTAGCCTACATAAGAAGCACGCGGCGAGCACGCATGTACAGTCTTGTAATAACTCCATGGTATGTTGTTTTAGAGAAACTCCCTGCAGTCCTGCTCATTGTCAACAGTAAACCGAAACAATGCCTAACTGCAAGCAGTCTGTCTTTGCATTATTAATAGCATAATAAATGAGTTGATTTTGTGCTGTAACCTCACAAAATCAAGGCAAAGAAGCGCTTCGGTTGTAGCTTCAGGTGCAGTAAGCAGTTTTCTGACAGACCTACCAGATCTTGTTTTGGCATCACGGCCACTGCAGCTTCCTCGGCTTCCTTTTCATTCATCTTACTTTGTTTTTGGACTTTATGAAGTAGCTGTTTGTTGTGAGTTTCACTTCAGAGCGTTCTTCTGCAGCGGCGCGTAACATCCATGACCTCCGCGAACGAGGAAGTCCGGGATCGCTCGAGATTCGGTGTATAGCTACCTGAGAAATCAGGTGTAACCACTGCAGGGTGTGGCTACAGAGGAGAGGCACGTGAGTGGAGAAAAAATGACGATACATTGAACTTCGAGACGATATAGATATCCGCTTCACTGAACGGTACACAAGGATTTGTCTGAATAGGTTTTTTTCAAAACTCACAGTCAACAAAATTCCTTGTTAGATGATTATCTCAGTGCTTGCGTTACTCACTTTTTTGAGTCATTATTTAGTGTACAACATGTTTTTTTGGTGTTGTTTTTTGTTATAATTTATTATTAAAATTTAAATATAAAATTTAATAAATACATTATACACCTGTGTTTTCATATTTAATTATTTAACAAATAAAATAAATATTTAGACGAATTAAAAGTAGGTCTTGGATGGTGCATGGTAACGTTTTTACCATGCACCACCCCCAAAAAAATGTTTTACCCCAAAATGTCCTTCTTATAACTTTTTGTAAATATTATAACAAATATTATAAATATCATAACAATTTCATTCTTTATTTGAAATTTATATTGAAATAGTATAAAAAATGTATTATAGTATAACAAATTATTACATTAAAATATTAAAATAAAAATAATAAAAATCTGCCAAATATTTAGAGCACCATGTATTTAATTTAATTTAATTTAATTTAATTTATTTTATTTTATTTTTATTATTTTGACATGTAAATGTGTCCTATGGTGTGAGGTAAAGAATGAATATACTTATGTATATTTTTGTATATTTTGTCACACCATAGGACATAGACCAATTTTTATTTGTCAGCTGCCCATACAAAATTGAATAATTGAATATTTATTAGGGATGTAACGGTATTGTAAATACCGTCGTACCGCAATATCAATTTTTTTCGATAATACCGTGGTCGCGTGACT
>JAUMHE010000061.1:2673164-2694738 GCA_032359235.1 Enteromius mattozi
TTTTAAGCCTTTTGAATTACGGAGACACTGAAAATGTCCTCATAAAACACCTTCATATTGTAATACCTATGTCATACCCATGTCATTATGCAAATTTGTGTCCTCATAAACCACATAAACCCACACACACACACACATATATATTGGATTGCTAAAAAACACACAAACCTGGAAACGCCAGGTTTAAATTATAAGACTAATGAAAAATACCTGACCCTGGAGCACAAAAGCAGTCATAAGGGTCTGTATGGTTTGTTAGGACAGAGATACAACTAAATCTAAACAATTATTGAATCTTTATATTATGTTACCCTGGACCGCAAAACCAGTCAAAATTGCCTTTAAAGTAGTCCAGATTAAGTTCTTTGCATATTACTAATCAAGTTTTGATATAATTATGGTAGTAAAATTAATAAATATCTTAATGGAACATGATCTTTATTTAATATCCTATCAGTTTTCTGTAATAAACGATAAATCATTAATTTTGACAAAGCAATGTATTGGCTATTGCTATAAACATAACTGTGCTTCGCCAGACAGAGTCACATATAATACAATATAATTCAGTGGCAATGTACTTTTTGACTTTGTATATTTGCTAATGTATGTACATTTTAGGTCAGACTTGTACTTTCTGGTTATTTTTTTGGAAAACATTCCAAACCATTTCTACTTATTATCAGAAAAAGCTAGACATTTTTCAGTTTATTGAATTTTTTCTCTTAAGTACCTGGCTGGAAATACCCTGATGCATATCATATGGCGTGGAACAACTGAAATAATAAACAATAACAGGAAAAAGAGGAACTGTAATGAAGTCATGACCAAAGTTCAAGAAAAAGTACAAACCTCTGCATTTAGTCATTTAAGGAAGAAGATTCTGCGGAAGCCCGAAAACGATCTGACTTAACTGATTATTACACCTGTCACAAGTTATTTTCCAGTGAGCGCAGACTTCTCACCGTGAACCCTGAGGAGAAAAGCACTAGTCTCACTTGACACAATGTAGCTGTTGATGGTTTTATTTGTTTGTCAAATACAGGGATAGTCCATGTACAGAAGAACCGGGAGATTTTTGTCAAGAGCTGTACAATATTTACACAAAGGCTTTACTTTCGAAAGAAGCACAGTATTAGATTGTTCCAAAATAATACTCAGAATACAGACAAAAGACGAACAAATAAAAACAAATTTCCATTTTAAATAGTACTAATACATAATTCCTCCCTAAAGGGAACCAGACGCTTCGCTCTCACTTTCAATTCCATTTAACTTCTTTGTAGAATGCACTGCAATAATACCGCTTGCGTAGCTTGAATAATTTGTTCTACTCTGTCTTTCTCTTCTCTTCTGTAACAGATAAAAAGGATAATACATTTTCCACGGCATCTACCCACCTTGGATGAGCAAAAAAGGAAGACAGCTCAGAATGTGGCAATAAGATCCATTTATAACATCTGAACGAACATTATTTGAACCGTTTTATACGAAGCATCACGGGTTTGTATTGTATGTGCGAGCTCCTGTTAAAAATGTCTTTATAAATAATAAAAATGTATTACTTTAGCTTGTTTCACGTGTGTAGACTAAAGCGTTGAATGTCATCACGTCGTTGCACGCATCATCATCCCGTGACTGCTTTCTCCGTCTGCGCTCGTTTATAAAACAGAACCGCCATTCTCTCTCTTTCTCGCTCTCGTTTCAGAAAAAAAGCTGGAATAAAACTGCTATCGTCTTAAAAAATTATTCGTGTAAAATTCAGTAACAGACTTCCTCCTAGTGTCGACGCGAAGCGAACTCCTCCTGTCAGTATTTCCAGAGATCCCAAAGTATAAAGACTCCACACAGTATGTTCTTTCAACCGTAGCTCCGTGTACCATTTCCTTCGGATTCTGTGAAAATTCAGTCAAATCGGATCTCAGTTTGGTCACATCCATTTGCCTGAACGTTCAGGAGGGATCCTGCGCTTTTGCAGGCGTTTGTAAAGAGTTAATAAAGTTACTGTCCTCTCCCGTCGCCGTTAAAAAGAAAGAAAGAGTTGTGTAAAACTGAGGAGGACAGGAGAGCTAGGCAACAATAAATCCAGCTCCTTGATTCCTCAACGTTTCTCCTTTTTCATGTTTCCTCTCTGTCTTAAGCTTTGGTGCTGAGGGTCATCAGCTCTAAGAAGGAGTTGAAGAGTGTCTCCAGCCAGCTCTGATTGGCCATGCACTGCTGAACAACTTCCTCTTGTCCGGGATCTTCTGAAGCCTGCTCTATAGTGTTCGTCTGAAAGAAAAGACGGAGAATTTCATTGAGGATTTGCACGGTGTTTGTTTGCTGCAGCTGCTGATGGGAAATGCTGTTCACTGCTTACCTCTTTCTTACAGTGTAAGAAGATATGATATTTATAATGATGCAGCGAATGGTAGAGACTGTAGAGTCGACATGTTTCTGTTGACAACTTGAGGTCCTGGAGGAGACAGGAAGGGCGACATGTTAGTATCTCAATTTGTCTAGGGCTGTCAACGGAATCAAAATATTTTGATATTTATCTAATTTTATGATATGCTGCTTGCTGTTTCTGTCTTTCTATACAAGTAAATGCTAAGTATATGCAAGTAAAAACAGGTAAATGCTAAATAAACTATTAAAATAATTATAATATTACAAGTATATGTTATTAGATATAATTAGTTAACAAAATCATTTCTCAATTATTAATTCAATATTGCACCCCCATTTATAGACTAATAAAATACACCATCACTGAACAGTCTAGGGTTCTGATTAATCATTCTGATTAATACTTTTGTTGAAAAAAAAATGTGCTGCTTCATATTTTTGTGAAAACAGTGATACATTTTTTCTGGAATTGTCACTTTGATTAATTTAATTCAGCCTTGATGAACAAAAACTTTTTTTTTTTTTAATAATAACAATAAATGTATCACTGAAAAAAAAAAAAAAATAAATAAATAAAAAATCTGATCAAATCAAATTTCGACATCTCTGTTCATTATATTTAAAAATGAAGGAGTGGGGCAATGTGAAGCTGGCATAATCAGTTCAGATTTGGATGAAATTAAGGTTTTGACCTGTGGTTTGGAAACACTCTTTTTGATGCGGTTCAGCGTTTTGCGGTTGTAGCATTCACCAGCAAGTCTGACCCTCACCGTCCCCGAGTCCAGCGGCTCCGCCGTTATCTGAGGGAAAGTGTGAAGAGCTTCCTGTGGAGCAGAAACAGAAAGAAATTCAAAGTGGTTACGACAGGCCATAAAACAAGGTCCTTAAATTTAGCTTTCAGAATATGAAAAATCTTCATTTCAATTTAAAAGGAATTTGTGAATTCACACATGAGAAACATGTATATGCTGTATAAAAAGTCTAGTATTTGTAATATTCAGAATTACAGTAACCCAACGTGAGTGATTCAAATCTAAATCTACTATGTCACAGATTCTCGCATAAATTAGTATTTTTTGCTGTAGATGCTTCAGGGCTCAAGTCCTGAATGTGAGTTAAGTTTAGTTTAATGCTTTACTCTGCAGTTCTAAAATCACATTCAAAATCAATTTGTTTCTGAAATAAGATCAAATACATTAATGAATATCTGCAGTGCTTTTAATTATCCAGCAGCTAAAAATGCATTGTGAACTTTTATTGTGAATATACAGTAGCAAGACATTATAAATAATGCAACTACTGTCTAAAACAAGGTGAAAGAAGAAATCACCACAGTAATTGTGGTAATCCAGCATACTGAATAAACATTAAAAGGCTATTATTTCAGGAACAAAAGGTTTTAAGTGTAGTGTTTAGTTTAATGGTATTACTCAAGGCTGCCACCTATAGGCTGTATTTATTTATTTAATTTGTAGAACAGAAATTAATATACAAGTAGGCATTTAACTTAAAGTTTATATTCTGTACACAGTCTGGATTCTTTTCATATATTATATTCTGTGGAGGACGAAGTAAACGTGAGAAACAATTCAACAAAAAAAAACTGATTATATGAAGTCCTTGAGAAAAAAACGATAGTGGAAAAGTGAAAAACTGCTCGAAAGTCCTTGGTTTTCAAAACGTGGTCCCTGTTGCTAAGGGACATGAAAGAGAAACTGAGCAACTGAATCAAAATGAGAAAAAAAAAGAAAAAATCAAGCCAGCACAAATAATAACATGAAGTACCTGGTGTTGAGAGTTCATATTGACTCTTTTCAAAAGCTTCCTCTTCTGCTCACTCAGAAGGCTGTCGATCTTGCGCATCGGAGGAAGATATAGCTCGTCTGAAACAACCAGCAACGCAAGAAGATGGGTGAATTTCATCTCATGTTCTGATGATGACAGAGCACTACGGTAATCAATATTCTTACCTTCTGTGTCCTCTAGAGCCTGAATCATGTCCGGGTCGAGAGCTGTACTGACCAGCATCTCCACATAGCTCCGGTACATCTCACGCATTGCTCGTGTGTTCAGGCCCGCTTTCACTGAGACTGCCGGACAGACACACATCAGCTTATCAACACAGCATCTTAACTCTACACTGACTACTATTTTGTCAAATGGCTGTTTTTTTTCTGTGTAAAAAGTCCTTTTGCATTCAAATTGCACAAAAATCAGTCACATTTCACCTAAAAATCCAAAGAAAAAAGATTTTATATTTTACTAAAATCATGTATTTCATTCAAAAGATAAACGTTACAATTTTTCAGACAATATTTCCATGACAATTATGCCTTCAACAATTCCTCCAACCGAATTTAGATCACATTAATGCACATAAAGGTGTTCATTTAGTTTATTTTTAAATATATTATTTCCATTATTTTTTTTGGCTTTAATGGCATTTTTTAAATGTTTTAATATCTGCATACATAACAGTAAAAAATAAAATCTAGATAAAATTTTGTATAAAAATTTATTTTTCAGATTATGAAAATAAAAATAACTTTGTTTGCAGCAAATAATGCCACAATGCACACAATCTGGTACAAATTATTAAAATATTACATTTTAAATGTAATTTTATTTTTAGGGGCTTTTTTAACTTTAGATACTGTATTTAGTCTGTTTTTGTAATTTTGTATGTAGTTATAATGTAAATGGACTATGAGTCAACGAAGTTGAACTGAGCTTTTCTTTTCTATGAAAATCATAATTTCCTTTGTTTTTTTTTACTTTTAATATAGTTTCAAGAGATTCATCTTCTATTTTTTTTATTAAAAATGTCTTAATGATAAATAAAGATTTATGATGACTGTGATGGTTTTCTGTCAATTTGTCACAAATGTATAAGTATACTCACTTTCATCCTCACTTGCTGAGGAGTCCGAGTCTGAGGATGAAGGTACCTCCTTCAGCCACATCCTGCGTTTCTTGGGTGGAGGTTCAGCCTTCACCTTTGGCGGCTGAGGTTTGGCAGAGCGTTCAGTCTTTTTCTCCTGTCCTCCACCCCTCTTCTCCTCCTTCACCTTCCCTCGTTCTGTCACTGCTGCCCGTTTCTCAGGCTTCTGAGGTGGTGGAGGAGGAGGTGAAACTTTCTTCTCTTTCTCTTTCTTTTCTTCCTTCTCCTTGGTTTTAAGCACTTTTTCTTTGTCCCGCTGTTCCTTTAGCCGAATGTTGTTCTTCTCACGGCTTTCCCGCGGCTCCTTAATCTTCTCTCTGTCTTTCTCAGTCCTCTCTAAAGGAGTCTGATTGTTGGAGGGTGAAGCTAACTTCGGGAGTGGTTGAGACTGTCTCCTAAAAAGTAAAAAAACCACACCTTTATTAAGCAGGTCAACAGTACAAAACATGCAAACTACCCTACCCTAGATGACTTACAGTAACTATATCAGCATCCACACCAACATATGACAGAGTGCTTAAGCTCTTTAAGTTTGGGTGGATTCTGATTGGCTGTCAAAGTTTTAATCATACATTTACATGGTTCTTGATGTAAACAGCCCTTTACACTGACAAACGTTGCCTGAAATCTGAAAAATGCTGCCCTCACATGTAGTACGATGAGGGAACAAGATACAACAATCTAACATTTGCACAATATCCTGTCTACAAAGATGCCTGCATCTGCTGCTAAAATCCTGTGCATGTAATTCAATGGCTGGTGAAAAAAATGACAATACTACTGAAAACAAATACATTTGGAAACTGAAAGTGAAGTAACAGTATCAATTCGAATCTGTTTTAGATCATTACACATTATTCCTTGGTGCCTTGGTAGTCTGAACCCATTTTTTAGATGCCTTCACACTCAAATGTTATCTGTGAAGTCATTGTCTCATTGACTTGACAAGAAAGCAAGATAAAGAGGTCAAAATACCTCAGGTTGACAGTAGGTCTGTGCCAGGGCTTACGGGAACAGACCCTCACGTAGTCTTTTTTGTTTATGTTTTCCAGAAACTTCACATACAGCCGCTGGTAGCGCTTTTTAGCATCCCCAAAGAAACCCAGATACTGAAAGGTAGCAGAGATATTGAAGAGAAGGGGACAAAAGAGGACATAACATTAGACACTTACAGTGAAACAAAATACAAAACAAAGCACTTAAAGGGATAGTTCACCCAAAAATAAAAATTCTGTTATTAATTACTCATCCTCGTGGTCTTCCAAGCCCATAAGACCTTCATTTATGTTCGGAACACAAATGAAGGTATTTTTTATGAAATCCTAGAGCTTTCTGACCCTCCAAAGACAGCAAGGGAACTACCACGGTCAAGGCACAGAAACGTAGTAAGGACATTGTTAAAATAGCCTATGTTACATCAGTGCTTCAAGCTATGAGTGGTTATTTTTGTTTTCCTTGCACACAAAAACTGTTCTCGTAGCTTAATAAATTTATGGTCACAATCATTGATGTCACATGGACAATGAACAATGTCCTTGCTACCTTTCTGGGTACATTTGTGAAGGGGGTAGTTTCGTTGCTCTCTATCCAGGGTCAGAAAGCTCCCAGATTTCATCAAAAATTTCTTCATTTGTGTTCCGAAGACGAACAAAGGTCTCAAAGGCATGGAAAAACATGGGGATGAGTAATTAATGAGAGAATTAAAATTTTTGGTTGAACTAACCCTTTAATGTTCAAATTACTAGATTATTTGCTCATATCCTTTTTTCCAAAGCAACTTTGCATTGAAGGCATACATTTTATCAGTTCATCCATTTCCTGGAAATCCAATCCAAGACCTTTGCACCATGCTCTACTGTTTAAGCTACACGAAAAAAATCGTACTCAATGTCACAATGCTTTTTGTGGTTGCCATTGTGCTGCTCTGCGGTTACAAAGGTGTTATAAATGGTAGTGCTGCGTAGGTGAATGGGATCAGCGTGCACTATTTTCCATCAGACAAAACAGAAAGTCTGCTCATTCTGAAAATTAATAGTAACATCTAGCAACAAATCCCAATAATAACTTGCCGGCACTAATAAATAAGAAGTACAATTAAATAAACAGTAGAAATAGCTGAAACATTGCATGCAGTTTTTATAAATGATGTGATCTGTCATGACTCACATTACTAGTGGCACAAAACTGTCTCTGTCCATCCTTAATCTCGGGGGAAAACTTCTGCAGCAGAGCTTTCTGTACACGCCAAATGGGAGGGGGCTCTCTTCCTGTCTGCAGGGCCAACTAGAGAGAGACACACCAAATTAAACCTACATACCACATCACAAACAACAAATATATGTAAAATACACATGCTGGCAAAGATCTAAAAGAGAAACAGAATGCATCGATGTACCTTCAGACTCCTGATGTCCTCGATCCGTACCACAAACTCATCCCTCTCTCTGAAAATGCCCTCACCTCCACTCTCACTCTCATCTTCATCAGTCTCGCCAACAATGGCAGCGCCGCTCTGTTTCTGTGCTAAGTGCAACGGTAAAATCTGTGGTGCAGGGGGCTCTTCAGGAGAGGCGGGCTCTGCGATGGATTCCTGTACCGGAGGTGGACTGGGAGAAGGTGGGCTAGAGGAGAGAGGAGGCTCTGCAGGAGGAGGAGGTAGAGGAGAGAGGACAGGCACAGAGGAAGCCTCGGGACTGGGTGGAGGCAAGGACTGTTGTTGTGGTGATTTCTGAGAGGGGGAAGGATTGTCCTCCTGTTGAGGGAGAGGAGAGGGAAGGGGGAGGGGTGGAAGCGGTGATGGCGAGGAGGTGGAGGAGGGAGCAGGGGATGATGGGGAAACTGGTGGGAGAGACGGGGGAGCTTGGGCTTCAATAGCTTCTTTGGGTGAGTCTGCAAGAGAGAAGAGTACTCTTAAATTTCCCACAGTATTAACAAAAGAACAGCAAACTAGCATTCAATTGTCTCTTAATGATGGCCTATTTTAAACGTATAGTTCAGACAAAAATGAACATTCTGTCATTAATTACTCTCATGTCGTTCCAAACCCGTTAGACCTTCGGAAAACAAATTAAGATATTTTTTATGAACTACATGAGCTTTCTGACCCACTATAGACATTAAGGGAACTACCACAAGGCCCAGAAAGATCATTTTGACATTGTTAGAATAGTAGTTCAACCTTAATTTCATGAATCTACGAGAATGTTTTTTGTGTGCAAGGTTGTTATTTTTGTTTACTTTGCACACAAAAATATTCTCGTAGCTTTGTAAAATGAATGTTACTTTAACAATGGCCTTACTACGTTTCTGGACCTTGAACGTGGTAATTCCCTTGCCGTCTATGCTGGGTCAGAGAAAGCTCACAGATTCCATCAAAAATATCTTAATTTATGTTCTCACGGGTTTTGCACAACGTGAGGGTGAGTAATGAATGACCATTTTCATTTTTGGGTGCACTATCCATTTAACAAAGCACAGGTGTTTGCAAAAGCTGCTGAATTCATCCTACTTTCCAAAAATGACCCTCACCTCTACCTTTGGGGACACTCAGCATCTCCATATCTGGGACTTTCTCCTTTTCTTCCTTGTCTTGCTCCACAACCTCATCTACATCCTTCATATTTTCTTCAATTTCTTCTTCATGCTCTTCTCTTTGCAATCTTGCAGGCTCAACAGAGTGGGTGGGGGCATGCGAAGGCGGGTGTGTATGCAGTGGTGGTTGAGGGCTGAGGGCTGGTGGCTGCTGTGTTGGTGTCAGTGGTTCCGGAGGAGGTGGAGGAGGGGGTGGCGGAAGCGAAGGTGGCTGCATTGAGGAGGTGAGCTGAGGAGTGTCATACAGAGCAGAGATTGCAGAGGAGATGCTCTTTTGCAGGTCCTGGTTCTTTCCGACGGAGTCCTCCTCATCGGACGAGAAGGAGGGCAATGTCTCAAGGTTCCTTTTCAACTCTTCATCCAAGCGCTTACATGGGCTAGGACAGCCACCCAAAGACAGTCCTCCATCACTTTCACCATCTCCATATCCAGACACGGCTGCAGCAGCTGGAGGAGGTGGAGGTTGAGGGGATAGTGGGCGAATGCCTCCACTTTTACCAGGAGATGCATCTTCATTTCCAGCGCTGTCAGCTGAGCCCGTTGACATTCCTGATGGCCTTTTTCCAGACTTAAGAAAATCCAGAAATGAGGCAACGAAGCCAGTCTTTTCTGAGTCTTTCTCTTCCAACTAAAAATAAAGCACAGAATTCACAGTTACATAAAAAACGTAAATATATACACTCATGAACACAACTCTACACTGCTTTCTCATACCTCTTGGGATTTGGACTTCTTGTCTTGAGGTCTGTTCATGTCAGGCACTCCAGGAGTCCCAGGGCTCAATCCCAAAGAGGGTGCTGAACCAAGGGAACCATCTGAGAGAGCCGGATCAGTGCCTGACAAGGAGTCTGTCCGCAACAAGGCATCAGAAGATGACATGGTTCCAATAGGAAGTTTAATCTAATAAAGGGAAACAAGACATTATAGAAAATAACCTGGAATATTACCCAAGCAGTTGCCCCATCATTCAATAACTACTAGTAGGGCCCTATTAATTCCATTGAATTTTCCCCCATATTCCATTTCAGTTTTTTCCAAATCCCATTTTTTTCATTTGAATTTTTGTGGATTCTGTTTTTTCAATTTAATTTAACAATGCATATTCAGTTGTATTTTTACCTAATTCTGTGTTTTCAATAAATTTTTTGAATTCCATTTTAACAGATGGATATTTAATGGATATTATAACTATATTTTAATAATCAAAAGCATTTGTAAATAATTTATATATATATATATATATATATATATATATTTAGTTTTATTTATTTTTTGAGCAGTGTAGAGTTTGAATAGAAATACCTTTTTCAGAAATACTGTGTTGTGCATTTATTATGCATTATTATTACTGTGTTATACTGTAAATTCCATTTTTATCACTGAATTCTGCTATATCGTTTTCCACACTGGACAAAACACTAAGAAATAAGTAATTATTTTAATTTTATGGCTCTTAGAGGGAAATGAGCATGTAGAATTAAGTATTCAATACTGAACAATACTTTAAAGAAAACTATACTATTGCTCGATAACTGTTCCCAATATATTGTCCGCCGTTATCTATGAATGTCTGAATTCACGTCAATCTCTCTCAAATTTATTTGTGAGTATATTTTGAAGTGATTATAGTTTTAAATTTTAACAGCTTACCTTGATGGGCTTGATTGGCTCTTGATGCTGTGGCTGCTGCTGTGATTGGTGATGCATTTGCTGCTGCATGTGTTGCTGATACATCTGATTTTGGTCTTTATTGGCCATCTCAATGTCCATCATAGATTCATCCCGTCTACCTCTGCCTCTGCCTCTGCCTCTTCCTCTGCCTCTTTCAGGAACATACCCTGTTCCATATTCTCCCATCATACCCCTAGAGTGCTGAGGTTCCGGCAATGGGCGTATACGTGGTCGTCCACGTGGCCTTGGAGGTCCTTCTCTTTTAGGCTTTGTGGGCTTCCTGCCTCTTTTCTTCGGCCCATCTTGTGGCATCAACTGCGGAGGGGGACCAAGAGATGGGTATCCAAAATCTAGATCACCCATTAAAGGGCTTAAAGTTCCCCCTGCCACACCACTTGATTTGCGACAACTGGACACAAGGTCTGGTATCAGATCAGGAAGTCGGCTTCGGCTGTTGAGGCGAATGTCAGCTGGGACATCGGCCTTATCCTCATCATCTTCAAATTCATACTCCTGTGCATAGCTCTTCTTGGGCAAGGAATTTGGATCAGGTCTTTCCTTAAGCAGATGGAAGGAACTCGACTTTAGTAGCTTCTTTGGGCGAGAGGAACAGAAGATGGGAGAAGTAAGACCCGCAGATCCAGACCCAGATCCCCCAGTACCTCCCATTTTGGCACCAGATGCCTCTCCCACTGTTCCAGCTGTGCCCATTCCAAGGCTGGCAGGTTGAGATTGGATCAGTCCAAGTTGCTCTGTGTTGACTGTAGATGGGAGCTCATGAGTCTTCAGGGAGTCTAGATCCAAATGCATGGTTCCATTGTCAGGTTCTGAAAGATCATGGCAATATTGTCCGTATCCCTGGTCACTGTGATGGCCAAGCATATCATAACTTGGACCTGTATTGTCTCCTCCTCCTGGTGTTGTTTTAATTCCATCCATTCCTTCCTGCACTGCTTGGCCAGGTGCAACCCCATCTTGGCCCTGCCCAGTTCCTCCTGAACAAGTGGACTTGTACTCCTCTGGGCAAAACATATCCTCCATTCCGGGAAAAAATGAGCGGTCCTCATCTGGGAGAAGAGCATCAGGAAAGCAGATGGATGTTAAAGGAACAAACCTCTGGCTATGTTGGCTTTGATTTTGGTTTTGATTTGATTTCACTGCTGAATTCCTGGTGTCAAATTGGGGCTCTCCTTGATGCTGTTCAAGTTGAGGTTGCGGAATCTGGGAGGTATGAGAGGGGTGAGACTGCTCTTGTTGCTGAGAAGCTGCTGAGGAGGCCTGTGGAGGAAGGTGATGATGGCTCTGCTGATTAGGATGGGAGGAGTGAGGGTGTTGATGGTGGGAGTTGGGATGTTGAGGACCTTGTGACGATTGTTGCTGTTGGTGGTGATGGTGGGATAGGTGGTGTCCATGGGAAGTTGTCGATAAACTCATGTCTGGTTCAGGAAGATATGAGTGTAACTCTGAGGCATGGTGCTGTGTTGGGTGGTGAGATGAAAGTCTTTGCTGCTCCTGCGATTGACATCTTTCTACACTTCCTGCAGTTCCTGTTCCAGAATTTCCCCTGCTTCCGTCACCTCCTGTCCTTTCATCCACCATTGCTCCTTCTTGGCTAGATGTCCGAGAGAGGGAATGCTCCAGCATGTCTAGTGAAGACACTGTGTTAGACTTAGGGCGGCTCTGGTCTTGCTGCTGGGTACCATGACCATAGTGACCAGCTGCTTCCATAGCCTGTGACTGAAGCTGGAGTTGGAGCTGGGATGTTTGGGGCTGGGAATGGGTCTCTGTTGACACAACTCCCCCTGTGGCTTCCATAAGGGCCTGCTGGCTTACAGAATGCTGCTGTTGCTGAGGGTCTATCTTGCTGCGGGTGTGGGACAACACAGACTGCAACAAATGAGAGGGTTGATGAGACTGGTCAGTGGGAGAGTCCATAAGCGACTGTGACTGGGAGTGACGCTGTTGCTGCTGTGGTTGTTGTTGATGTTGTTGTGGATGCGACTGATGATGTTGAGTTTGCTGTTGATGTGCCTGTTGATGCTGATGGTGATGTTGCTGCACATCTGGTGTCTTGCGTATGTAAGTCATATCTCCTGAATCTTGAGGCTTTTTCTGAAGATCCATGTGTGGATGGGAGTGAAGGTGTGGGTGGGTGGGTGTATGTGGAGTGTGTTGATGGTGGGAGGTGGAGTGTTGTGGAATGGAGTGTTGGGAATACGGGTCACCTCGGCCATAATGCACCACTGATCCCAGAGAATCATGATGATGGTGAGGATGGGAATGTGTTTGCTCTGAACTCCCTCTTCCTCCATCACTTACAGTTCTGTTGCTTTTCTGCTGTGGTTGTTTATGCTGCTGTTGTTGCTGCTGCTGATGTTGTTGCTGTTGATGCTGTTGTTGTTGGTGCTGTTGCTGTTTCTTTAGGGACATCTCCAGTTGAGTGTCCAGTCCAGCTCCACTCCCTGTGCCAGAGACAGCAGCATTAGAGGTGGCACTATGTGTTCGAATAACACTCTGAAGGTGGTACCTCTCTTCCGAGCTTTTGCTCATCTCATAAGCAAGCGCCTTATTTCCATCCTGGGCTGGAAGGACTGGAGGCTGCTGGGTGGGCTGTGAGGAATGATGGCTTTGAGGAGCATGGTGATGGGATGTTTGAGGAGCAGGACTCTGAGCTTGAAGAAGGTGTTGGATAAGGAAATCGTCATCTACATCATCATCCTGTTGTGACCTAGACTCTGTTACACCAAGCATGCTGTTATCAGACTTTGTTTTGGGAGGAGCAGAGGGGTGGTAGGGTTGTGATCGAGGTCCTCTTGTGTCAGGGTACCCTTGTGGAGAAGGCAGAAATGAAGGTGAGAGAACAGAAGATAGATATTTGTTGGATCCTGTTCCAACAGGCGACTGAACAGGTCGTGAAGGTGCAGGAGAATGCAGACCAGGGCGGATGATTCCAGAATTGCTAGACGGAGATGGGCTTGAATCAGGGATATGGTAAGATCCACCACCTCCTCCACCTCCCACGCTACCACTGCCTCCAGTTCCTGTACTGCCTCCACTACTACTACCACCAGTTGTTCCACCACTTGCTCCTGACCTTAGAAGGGCAGGTGAGTGTCCTGATGCACCATAACCCATTGAGGGACTTCCAGCACCCCCTAAGGATGGTGGCAGAGACCCATAACCTGAATCAGTTCCATATACTGATTCTGCTGAAAATGACTGACTTCCCAAATTCCCATACCCTTTAGCCACTCCGGAGGTCCTAGCTGAAGGAAGATCATGAGTCTGTGGAGAACTGAATCCCCCATATGACTGGGAAAGGTGTGATGGGGGAGGTTGACTTGGAGAGAAAGACTGGGGTTGTGGCTGAGGAGGGGTCTGGCCCGTTAGACCACTCGATGATTTAACTGGAGCCACTGGGGATCCATAACCCGAGAGGCATGACTTGGGAAGGGTTTGCTGGGTGGAGTTAGAGGAGCTCTGAGGGGGCTGGGAATGTGACTGAGGTGGAGGGGGTACAGTCTGAGTTGGTGGTTGTTGTCGAGAGGATGCAGAGGCAGAAGTGGAGGTTGGAATGGAATTAGACTGACGAGCACTAGCAGATGCTGAGGAGGAGGAAGAGGATGATGATGAGGATGAAGCAGAAGAGGCAGAAGGTGGTGTGTGGGGCGTTCTGGAAGAGGACGCAGATCCAGAAGAGGAGTAACCACTACTGGAGCTGCTCTTTGTCCCTTTTCCAGCCCCTCCAGAGGATGAGGATGACGAGGAGCCATAAGAAGGTTGGATTATTGGTCTGTACTGTTCAGTCCTGGGGGAGGGTTTATGGTCTGAGGAAGGACTGTGTTCACCCAGCGGACTGCAAGAGAGACCAGCATGGCGAGTATGAGTGGCTTGCTGATATCCCGACACCCCACAGCTAAGGTAGTGCTGCAGTGGGTGAGGAGTGGATGAGGGGGCTTGTGCTGGAGAGGGACGTTGGTAGTGTTTAATTACACTGTCTTGTCTTGGTACTGTCCGCTCTTGGGATGTTGGCTGAGGTGGAGCAGGGGTAGAGGAAAACACAGAGGCACTGTACAACTGGGAGGACTGGTCTTGAAGCTGGGAGGACAACAAGTTGAACTGATGAGACGGTAAATGGCGGGCAGAAACTGAGGCTGCAGAGGAGGCTTGAGCAGATGTCACCCCACCCCCAGTTGGATCATGACTTCCACGGTAAGCCGCAGCTGCACCCTGTGATGACAACAGGCGATCAAAGCCCAGACTTGACTGAGAAGGCGTCTTGATGTGGAGTAAAGGATCATGGGGTGACAGGAGGCCATTTGAGGTGGGGCTGAAAGTGGGCGTGTCCTGTAAGGACAATGAGGGGGTCACACCAGGAAAGGACCGCCCAGAGAATGACGCTGGGTGCTGATAGGCAGACAAAGCAGAAGAGGATGGGAAGGATCCAGATCCAGGAAGGGCACCAGAGATGAAAAGCTCTGCAGGGGCAGGTGTGTGCATGGCTAAAATTTGGAGAAAAAAACACAAAGACAAAAGCTAAGGCTAAGAAAACACATACTAAAATAATAATGCAAAGACAATGTTGGTTTTTGACATCTGTGCACACAGAGTCATTACAAGAGCCAATTAATATTTTTTAATATGTGGCTTACAAGTTGTTGCTATGGCAACAGTGTTGCCAGCGGTGGCTGAATGCATTTACAGTTTATCAGCATTTCCTCCATACATTCAACATATCTGGTG
Source organism: Enteromius mattozi (assembly GCA_032359235.1). Taxonomy (NCBI): domain Eukaryota; kingdom Metazoa; phylum Chordata; class Actinopteri; order Cypriniformes; family Cyprinidae; genus Enteromius; species Enteromius mattozi. The sequence goes on from JAUMHE010000061.1 coordinate 2,688,499, forward strand.
CAAACAGTGACTGTGCATTCTTGGTCTGATCCTTATCAAATGTTATTTCTTTTTGTGTAAACTTCATATAACTCAGTAAGCTAAGTTTACCGGTCTGCCATGATGGAGTGCGAAACTGAGATAGGAGGGATGAAGCAGAGGGAGGTGGCTGTGGACCCCGGGACTCCAGTGCAGATATAAGGTTCATAACCGATGGATCTGGGCCTGATGGACTTGCGTGGTGCAGCCCAGCATCAAAAAGTCCAGACAGGCCTAAGAAAACCACACATATAAAACAAGCATGTAATGAGCACTTCTGTTAAAAACAGCATTAATTCTATTCAAAAGACATATCCTCTTAATAAGGGACATCAAAAGTATTGGTGCATAAGTCAATACTACAAGAAAAATATAAATGTAACAACAGGCTACCAGTTAGGGCTGTGCGATATGAAAAAAACCTATAACAATTTTTGATACATTTTTGGCACACACAGACATGCTTAATAGTCAGAAACAGTGTGAATTTGAAACATATTTCCAAAAGAAAACCAATTAGAGCTTTATTAAAAAGCTGAAACATGTATCACTAAAGGTGTAACAAAATGTTATGCTTTTAAAGGGTTAGTTCACCCAAAAATTCTGTCATTAATTACTCACCCTCATGTCGTTGCAAACCCCTAAGACCTTTGTTCTTCTTCGGAACACAAATTAAGAGGGTGAGGAATTAATGACTAAATTTTCATTTTTGGGTGAACTAACCCTTTAAATGCACACATCTTATGTGCATGCTCTAATTCACATGCATTTCTTGGTCAACATACTTGTCTTGGTGGAGTATTGATGTAAAAACAATCAATTTGGTCTTAAGTGAATGTAAACAGACCTGCTTCTCAGTCAAAACACTTACAGCAGGTATTCATACTAATGTATTATATTTTCTAGTCATATAACTATATATAGTTATTTGTATGAAAAACAATAAATCTATAATTAAATTTTTGTAATTGGTATTATTGATGTGCTATATGTTAGGTTTTAACTGTGTTTATTGTGATTTAAATGTGAAAGACCAACTATGGAAGACCAATGATTAATGTAAAAAAAATAAAGTCAGAATAAATAAATGTCACCATATATATGTGAGGTTGCAACAATTCATACAGATGTTACTGATTTTGATAACGAACAAAAATTTGCATCTGCATCCTATCTCTATCTATTATCATATGTGTATTTCTAAGAGACAAGAAAGTAATATTATCATTAATATTATCAGGCAAAACAACCCTGTCATTCATTAGAAAATGCACTAAACCTAATGCACTATAAATTATTTTTTTCTGTTAAAAAAATTATTTTGTTAAGGAAAATTAACTCATTTCAATAGCTTTCACTTTAGAGAAAAAAATCTGGCTTTTAACTTGAAATAAATGAAAGATTTGACATTTATTGTGATAATTATCAATATTGACTGACTAATTGCAACTAAATGCAATTAAATGTTTACTTCATTTTTTGATCTATTGATCTGATCTATTGGAAAATTGTCATTTTTCTTATTTGTGTTTATTTTTTATTGCTGTTTGATTACTTGTTTTCAATAACTAATTGCTTACATTAATATTTACTTCTGAAATTATTTTGCTGGAATATTTGGATGACTTTGGTATGGACCACTGAAATTTTGGTATGATGTGCGACAAGCCTGGTCCTGACTTATGAATCCTTTGCTGCAAATCAATCAAACACATTTTTCCATTTTCTGGACTTGCTGTGATTAACAATATCCTGTGATCACTTATCAATATCAAGAAATGATCAGCATACATCATAAATAAAAATTAGATATTCCACAAGTGCTGTGGTTCTATGCACACCAACATGATACAAAGAAACCAAACCAGATGTTTAAACGTAAAGTCAAAGTAATGTCACTCACCCAGGCTCCTTCCAGCTGCACCCCAAGCCCCACCCTGACCAGATCCACCAGGATGGTGATTGGTGGCATAACCCTGCAGGGGATGGGGAGTGGCGTAGGCTTGGCGATGAAGAAGTTCAGACTCTGGATGTGATGATCTAGAACTGCCGTACACCAAGCTGACAAAACCAAAGATCAACAGAGCATTGGACTGAGAATTAACTGTAAATGATGCTTGAAGCAAGTATTAAACAGTTTACAGTTTTCCTATTGTAATCTCTATACAGTAACTAATGAATAACCAAGTTCGTTAATGAGCAATATTTAAGCAGTAATTTTGTAAAAGGTATTATACTGGTATAATTAACTTGTAATTCAATTCTACTAGGTTTTGTAATTACTAATTAGTCCAAAATTCATCATTTGTAATGAATAGTAAAATGTATAATCTGAAGTGGATTTATGTATCAGATAAATCACAAGTTACCTCTGAAAGACCTGATGATCTGTCAAAAACAAATTATATAATAAATCACACAATAAAATATTTTAAGTGCGTTGTGCAAAGAGTGGCATTTTTTAATGTTTATTTGTTGTTGTTTACCGACTTTAAGAACTCAAAAAGAACAGTCATCCAGCTTTTATAATGTGCTGTTAAGCATTTTTAATATGTAGATTTGTAATATCTGACATAATTACTTTTATTGTGTGCTCTAATATTTACATATCTGGAGCTGAAACATCCTAACTTACCCTCATCTTATCTATCAACCACAGCAATCTCATTCAGAACACTTCTCAGATATTAAGATAATAAACTTCCTTATACAATAAACAATAATAGACTATAATAAACCTGAAGAGCATTTTTGAGATATTGAATTTACACACAATTTGAACTACATCACAATAATATTCTGAAACAATGTCTATTCTGCAAACGATTAACATTGTTTTATTAGCATTATTATTATTCTGCACAACAGAAACATAACAAGCTATTCTTATCTATGATAGGGATCTCATTCACTCTCCTTCCCCGATATTAAGATAGGAAGACTGTAATAAAGCACCTGGACCGAATGTTTGAGATAGTACTTACAAATAAAACAAATCAATGGACCACCAGCCACTGCCATACTATAAATGAATGCTTTTGCTATAAATAAAGGCATATTCTATATTGTACATTGTTATTAACGTGCTAGTGTTATATGAGCAAGTACTGTATGTAAAACAATCATGATCACTAAAGTACTTACGCATAATTATGCCTATTTAATCAAAAATAAAACGCCATGTTTTTATCTATGCAATGATTTGTTGACCGGAATTCACGTCTTAATGTGTGACAGTGAGCTTAGCATCGGAGGCTAACTCGTTAGCAAAGCAGCGCAGGTCGCTCCCATCTTCAGAAGAACAAGCGCTACAGCTAGCTTCACCGATGTCTCAACGGAAACAATGGGCGTTTTTATTTACTATTTCCACTGGCCTGAAGTGAAAACCTAACATGGGTGTTAGAACATTTATTTGAGTTGAAATCAGCACTAGGCCCACATGCGACAATAGCATGATGAGGTTAGCAAACGTCAGCTGAATGGGAGCGTAGCCCCTCATCATCAGAGGCCGCGTAGCATTGTTTCCACGATTTATAAACCAACGAGGAATACTTAATCGCTATAATCGCACACATGCATTTCCAATGCGTTGAACTGTGTATTAATCAACGGGGTTGTTGCAAATAGGTAAATATGCAGCATCTCGCGATCTTTTCTCGACCCGAGCGAGCCCCTCGTTCATCAGGGATGCTAAATGAATCTACGAGGGGATCTATACTAAAATCGTGCTAGCAGACTTCACCCCGCCCCCCACCTTTTTTCTTCCCTCTCCTCCCCAAACCGCACATTAGTCCATCAATCACACTTGAATTTCCAAAGCTGCAATCCCTCGCTTATTTGAATAACAATAGCTACACTAATACCTTCTGACATCCTACGCAAATGCATCGTCAGAGTCAGATGCAAATGCACGGGTTTGCACGGTCTGTTTTTGTCCCAAACAGCGGACATCGTTCTGTGTTTTCAGCATGGCTGCATGCTTACCTTGCTTTGGCTGATCTCTCGTAGCTCCATCCGGCTCCTGCGCCCAAATCACCGAAGCCAGCTCCAGGGTAATTTCTGTCCATCGCTTCGCAGTAACGCGCGGCTGGATGGTTGCGAGCGAACGGTTTCGGTGCAAAACTCTCTTCTGCACAGCAAGATCGCGGCCCCGTTGTCAGTTTTTAATCATTCTTCCTGGTGAGAGACGACCAAGTCCATAAGAGTGAAAAATAGCATATTGAAAAGGGAGAGGGAAATGGAGGGGAGGAGATGAGTGCGTGATAGAGGGGGTGTTCACCGACCACCTCCAAAGAAATAACTCACCTCCTTTTCAGCCTTTTCTCATTTAAAACCAGATCAAGTAATGCCATGCTCCTGGCGGGCTGCGAAGAATTCGGTTTGACCTGGTTACCGATAAATTACCGACGGACGCATATGACCGTATACGTCCTTTCCCTTGTTTCTCCTCCCCTTTCTCCACTTACTTTACTTGTATGAAATATGCATCAAGCTTCGGTCGTTAAACGACTGCTACATTAGGCATGCAACAATATAGCAGAAGAATAGCAAACGCGACATTTAAATTGCACCCACAGCGTTGTCGCGAGCTAGCAGCGCGGGCTAGCCCTGTGTCGACGCATCAAAATAAGATGGTGCTGCTGCTGCGTTTTCGGTAAATCCCGCTCCTTTCCCTTCGCTCGCTTCGGCTTGCGTTTGACTCAACGCTGTGTAAAAGCGACGCTGCGCGCACGGTTCGCTGGAACGTCGAGCTCAAGGCCTCCCTTTTTCATAATATTAGTCATTTTCCCTCGAAGACGCCATTTTTGAAGGCGGCTGTTTCTCTCCCTTCTCCCTCCCCTCTGCCTCTCTCTCATACTCGAGCTCACGCGTCGTCTGGTCCACCTCACCTCCTCGAACAGAAGCTATTCCCGGAACACATTGCTCCCTCTTATTCAACCAAAATGGCCAGAGACGAGAGAAGGGGGAGACGTTCGCAGATACACGACGTCTGGCCTTCAATTGAAAAGCGCGTCAGTGTTGTTGCTGTGGTAAAGTCGTCCCCCCGCACCTTTGACAATGACCATGAACGGTGACAAATCATTTAACATATGTTTACATATGCGGCCACAAAACCAGTGGGTCGGGTTTTTTACACTGAGATTTAATCGTCATCTATAAGGTGAATAAATAGGCTATAGGCTTTCCCACTGGTGTATTGTTTGTTAGGACGGGGCAATATTTGGCTTTGAGATTCAACTGAAAATCTGAGAGTAAATAAACAAATCACAACACATAAAATAAAATCACATTTAAAGTTAGTTAAAAATTAAGTTTTGATATATTTATAGTGGTAAATTTACTAATTATATTCATGGAGCACAAATGCATCATTTTGACCCATGCAATGCATTGTTGGCTATTGCTACAGATATACCCGTGCTCCAGGGTCACAGCCTGCCTGCTGCCCCACTCAGAATGAAATGGCATTGTAGTAATACAGTTATACCAAGCTTTTCACTACCATGTGAACAAGGAAAATGGGAGAGTTCTACCTGTTGTGACGTTTAAATAATTTTATTAACTTAATCTGATGTGGTTATGTTTATGCAGTCATAACAAATCTGTTATTGATTCCAAATTGCACGACAAAAGTTGTAGTCAGTAACATAATCCATTACATTACACATTTTAGGTAATATTTAAGGAAAGGAAAGGACGTAACTTGTGGCCAGGTATGGTTTCCCTTACTAGGAATTTGTGCTCTGCATTTAAGCCATCCAAGTGCACACACAGAGCAGAGAACACACACACACACACATGTTGGTTTTTGTGGTCTATGGGGTCTCTCCATAGGTGTAATGGTGTTTATACTGTACAGACTGTATGTGGTGTTGTCCTACACTGACCCTTCACCTATATATAAGCGTTTTGAATTACGGGGACACTGAAAATGTCCTCATAAAACACCTTCATATTGTAATACCTATGTCATTATACACATTTGTGTCCTCATAAACTCACACCCGGAGTAGTGGGTAGCCATTGCTGCGGCACCCGGGGAGCAGTTGGGGAAACGGTGCCTTGCTCAAGGGTCTCACCTCAGTCGTGGTATTAAAGGTGGAGAGAGTGTTGGGAATTCACTCTCTCCACCCACACACCCACCCACACACACACACACACACTTGTCTGGTTTGCTATCCTAATGGGGACTCTCCATAGGTGTAATGGTTTTTATACTGT
>JAUMHE010000061.1:2714840-2725855 GCA_032359235.1 Enteromius mattozi
ACAGTGATGTACTCTGCAGAGGTTAACTGTGGCAAAGGGGTCCTTTAGAGTGACAGCTGCCCCTGATATTACCTGATCGTATTACATTTTAATGAATATCTGACAGTGTTGACAAAACGTGGGGACTTTAAAATCTTATGAAACACGCATGTGTCATTAAAAAACAACCTTGCTTGATAGGGGATATTATTAAGTGTTGCTTTTGATAAAACAAGCTCCTTTTCATCATTAAAAATATATTTTTATCCATTTTATAGCATATGAACGATTGAACCCTGCTCTCTGTACACACTGTTTTAGATGCAGTGAGAGGACAATAAGAGTCATAGATTTTGTATAATAAGAAGAAAATTAAATTGAAGGTGATAATTGTGTTAAATACATTAATAATGACTGTAATACATACATTTTTATATGTGCTTTAGTGTTTAAATACTGTATATTTTATACTTTAACACAGCTGAAAACTGCTGTCTCAGAATTATCCATTTCATATTGCAATGCATGCAGCTTTAAGTGCAATAAAGCAAGCAAACAGCATTATAATACTTACACGCATACACAATACTCACCCACAGCTTGTCTCTAGCAGACTGTCTCCCACCTGTAGTGAGGCCATGCCAAAGTCTGCAATCCTGATATTGTTCCTCTCATCCAGCAGGAGGTTTTCTGGCTTCAAGTCTCTATGACTACAAGAGCACAGAGGATAACCGGCTCTGAACACCTCGTTCACCAACAACCGACAACAGAAAATGTATTTTGGAGATATACAGTGTCTTGTCTTTAACAGTGGCATACACCTGTATCATCCTTATTTAGAGTCTAGAGCTAGAATCATAAAATTACTTACTTCAAATAACTTACAAAGATGTTATTTATGGTTTTAGTTTTAGTTAATAATAACCCATAATGTTCAAACATATTTAACTGCTGAAATACTCAGGGTGCAACATAGTTTGTAACAAAGCAAATAAAAAGAAGGTTTAGGATCAAAATCATGTAAATATAAAAAGCTTGGGGAAAAGGCCATATGCAAATTTGTGTCATCATATTCAAAGTCAATTGAACACTTGCACATATTTTGATTTTAATCACCTTCATCCAAACTGAAAATCAAAAAGCTTCTCAAAAAATGTGATCTAAATCAGCTTGCATTTAGGAGTAAAACAAAAAATAAATTCTCATTCTTGTTTATATCATTAAAGAATTGTGTGTGTATTTATTTGTGTCTTACCATATGGAGTGACTATGACAGAAGTCCAGAGCAGATATGATTTGTCTGAAGAACTTTCGTGCTTCTTTAGGTGTCAATCTGCCCTTCTTCACCAAATAGTCAAACAGCTCTCCTCCTGAAACATGCTCCAGTACCAAATATCTGCATGAAAGGAGTAAGACAAAGAGTGGAAAAAATGCTTCAAGAAAGGACAAATGAAGAGCAGGAGGAACAATGTTGAGTGAAGCCGATAAGAAAGCGAGTAAAATTGTGGCAACTCACAGGTATTTGTTGTTCTCATAAACATCATGGAGTTTTAACACGTGTGGATGTTCAATTAGTTTTAAAATAGCAATTTCTCTCTCCACCTGGTTTAATGAGAAAAGGAAAGATTATATTTACCACTCTTTAGTGCTCATCTTTTATAAATAGCTAATTGTTTTGATAAATGTGCCATGATAACTTTTTTATCAAACCACACAAATACTTAAAAAGTTAAATAAAATGAATATTAACTGTAACACTTATTTAATTTTTTTATCAACATGTATCTTTTTTTATTTAAATTAAAAAACCAATTAGCTTGAAAAATGGGAAAAATAAATTAATGAAACTGAATTAAAAGACACAAAAATTATTAGTGCTGTCAAACAATTAATTGCGATTAATTGCATCCAAAATAAAAAATAATTTTTAAAAATGTGTGATGTGTATATTTATTATGTATATATAAATACACACACTTTTATTCATTTATTTAATATTTATTTTACAGAAAAATTGGTTGTTTATATATTAAATATATTTATTTATAATATATATTAATATAAATATAGACATGTAAATACATGTCAACATTTTCTAAATATAGACTCTATGTGTGTGTATTCATATATACTTAATAAATACACAGAACACACACATATATTATGCAAACAAAACCTTTTATTTTGTATGCCATTAATCGCGATTAACCATATGACAGCACTAAAATTGGACTGTTATACAGACAAAAAAATAATCAAGTGGAAAAGGCATGAATTACTAAAACATTTCCTAAAATGTAAATGGAAAACACACTGTAAGTTTCAATTTGTTAAATTTACTTAAAAAATTTAAAAAATCTTGCTTAATTATTTACATTATATACATATGTGTGTACTGTGTTGTACATATAAATACAAACACATGCATGTATATATTTAAGAAAACTATGTTTATTATATGATTATATATGAAATATATTTATATAAAATATAATAATAGAAATATATAAATTTATATATGTGTATAAATATATACTGTATGCATGTGTATTTACATATACATAATAAATATATACAGCACACATATATTATGTAAAGAAAGTTTGAATAGTTTGAATGTGATTATTCACGATTAACAAGACTAATCTCAGTGATACTAAAATAACACTAAAATATACGATAATTATGCAGTACAATAGTATCTGATGCATTACTGTAGCATGTTGATACATAATACTTTTAACATGTAGAATATTATAATTTAATTCAAATATTTAATGAAAACAGCATTAAAGAAAATACTATTCTTTCTTTACCTTCATCAACACAGATTCTGAGAGCTTTTCTCTGTTGACTATTTTGATGGCTACTTTTTGACCAGTGATGCAGTGAATCCCAAGCTTCACCAGACCTATATATACATGGCAGACATGCACAAGACAGTTCATCAGCGACAAATGCTTTGACCATTACTGACAATCTAATACATAAACAACATCTCCTTACCTGTCTGGCCTTTCCCGAGCGTCTTCTCAAGTCGGTAGGGCCCCACATACTGAGCTGCCTGGGTCACTGACAGTTCCTTAGACATAGTGGCGGCCTGGCTCCTCTTAAACTTGCTACTGCATGCAATATTATCACAGCACACCGTTTCTGAGTTAAGTTTTTCTAAAATAGTCTCCCAAGGGTCTGCAACAACCCGGAAATTTATCCATGCTGAGCTTGGGGTTCCCTAAAATCTGTCATACAGGCCCATTTATTATTCTGAACTCACGTAGATGAGGGGAAAGATGCCGATGGCAATGCAAAGATACAGTCAGGTCCATAGAAGCAGCCTAATTCATAGCTCTGCCAATCAAAGTCACCCTTCTCAATCGATAACACTTTTCATTCCCGGTCATTACAGAAAGCCTGGTCCTCTCTATATGCTCCTGTTTCTAGATGTATCTACAAAAATACCATTTAGAAACTCCTGGCTAGTGTTTGTAAAATATAAGTGAACACAAGCCCCCAGTGCACTTGTGCTAGGCCTAAATCCCAGGTAAAGGAGCCAGAATCTCACCATTTGCTGTTCAACAAACATGTGAATCTATTCCCGTTTCGCATTGAGCAAGACGAGCCGACAGAAGGAGATCCAGGTCGCTCTGCATCCTCTCGCATCGCTGTAGCGGATCTGGCAGCTCTGCTTCATCTCTGCTGCTGATGTTGAGCCACGGACCGCGGCATCCTCATCCTTCTCGCATGCGCCGCGCGTCCTCTCTCGCCGGTCACTTCTGGGGAAGGGGTTTTGTGTTTTCGATGGCGACTGATACGTTGCGCGCTAATATTTTAAGCGTCCTGAGGGTTTATTTGCGTTGTAAAGCGTTATTTTCTCCGCTCTGGTTCCTCGCATCAGCATCCGGGTCCCACACCCTCCTCCTCATCATCATCAACCCTCCCTCCACTGCACCGCGCGCCACAGATCTGTCCCTCGCGATACCGCCATGCTATCAGATCGTAGAATGATACTTAATATACTGGCACTGAATGAAAAGCATCTTCAAGCACCAAATACGTAGGCCTACTCCAAAAAGTGCATGAATCAAGCAATCCAAAAAACAAATCAATTCATTAATTAATTATTGGAAATGTATCTGTTCTATAAGCCTTCACATACTCTCGTCATCATTAAAAAAATAGCAAAAATGGAATAAATAAAAATAAAAAATAAAACAATATCAACATAATTTTTAATATTTGACGAGAGCTTCAGTTCAGCAGGTCACACAGGCTCCGATTAGTTTTTTATGACTTGATATTCTTTTCTTTTTATTTATTTGTTAATTTTCATTTTCATTTGTATTTTGTGTTTTCTTTTGTTATTTTTTTATTGTTGTTTTATATCATTGTGCTTATATTTTCTGTCACAACTGATACATCAATCTCTACATAAAACTGTGTAGCAATAATAATAATAATAATACAGTGATAAAATATTATTATTATTATTATAGCAAATAATAATAACAATAATAATATTAATAATATGGTGATAAAATAATAATACTTATTATATACATATATAATTATAATATTTATAATAATAATAATAATTATTATTATTATTATATACAAGCAAAAATAAAATCAAACCACATCAAAATTTCTACAAAGTTAATACTTGAAAAATGCTTGAGTTCAAGGTCACACAGACTCAGATTAGTTTTTATTACTTTTTATTATTTTAATTCATTTATTATTTGTTATTTTTATCTGTTATTTTATGATTTTTTGTTTACTGTTGTTGTTTTATGCCATCATGCTTTTATTTTGTCACAACTGGGAACTGGGACATAAATACTGAAAATAGTATTATATAAAAATATAAAATCAAGCAATATCAAAATTGTAGTACTTAACAAGTTTTAATTTGAGTAGGCCTACTTGAGTTCAACAAGGTCACAAAGGCTCAGATGAATGTTTATTACTTTTTTTATTTCATGCTAAGAATAATATTTTTATGTTCTTTTATGCTACTACTACTAATAATAATTATATTATTTTGTTTAATTGCACTTATGTCACAACCATATGTCAATACATAATTTTTAAAAAAGTTTTATTAATATTATTATTATTGTGCTTATGTTTTGTCACAACCATGATACTGTATGTGAATCCCTTCACACAAACTTTGTTTTAACCTTTCATAGGTCCTAGCTAGCAGTACTATAAAACTAACAAGGCTAGAGCATGATTAATATGTGATGAAAAGTATGACAGTGGTTTTGTCAACACCGTCAGAATTTCTTCAGTAGATGGTGCTGGCAGTCAGGTGCTGTGCTTACTTTCAGGAAACCACATGAGCAGAGCTGCCAATGTGCTTGGCATAAGTTATGAAGTATGCAGACCACTGGAGTTAAAGGTCAATCAATCACAGCATGCAATTCATTATAAAGCTATTTGGTCTCAGTTATTTAGTGAGATATGTAGGCTGCCTCTTATTTGTCATGGTTACTGTGTCATGTTAAAATCTGTAGGACTGTATATTAATGGCAAAATAAAGAAACAATTATAGTACTTTATTCACAATCAAATGAAATGCACTGTGTTTTGTGCAGTGTGAAATCTGGAAAATAATAATAAAACTGTGTTCTTCTTTCTTCCACAGTTACAGATATCATGGACAACATGAGGGACACCAACAAGACTTCCCAGGACCAAAATAAACAATTCCACTGCTTTCCAGCACTCGCACCCCTTTCGCTGTCCTTAGAATGGTTTAGTCCAGTGCAATGTGAGGGAATGCAAGGACACTGGAGGACCCAGAAAGGATGGACCTAAGTTAAAAATAGCAGAAGAAAATCAGACAAAATCAGAATCAACAAATCAATCCAGACAAAAGAGAAACGTACACACGATCACTTCACAGCACTACTGTAAGGAAACGCTTCATAAACTGTCCTACATCAAACTGCAGATACATTTCAAAGAGAAGAGAAACCACAACTAAAAAACATAAAACAATTATTATTTGATACTCACATGTAAATGCATGTCCCCTCACGAGGCCGCCGTGGCCCCCTTCACACAGGCCTCAAAAGCTTCCAGCAGCTCCTTACAGCCCTCTGCACCCTTCCCCTGAACACTGGACACATATACAGTGTGTTTAGAGCTAACAGTGTGCATCTATGAGAATATCATTCTGCTGTGCAATGTGTTTGGATGACCGATCTCATGTCAGGGTCAAAGGGAACACATTCCTTGGAAATACATGAAAGAGTCTTCAGTTATGCTTTTTTTGTTTTCTTTTCTTTCCTTTTTTTAAAGATATGGCTAGCTGACATTTAATACTTTAGGTATACTTAAATACGTAATATATATACATACATACATACATATATATATATATGTATGTATGTATGTATATATATATGTGTGTGTGTATGTATAAAAGTTTTTGTTTGTGATTAATCGTTTGACAGCACTAACATATCAATGCTCAATCCATTTACAATAATGGGTTTCTATTTTAATATACTTTAAAATATCATTTATTTCTGTGATGCAAAGCTGAATAATATATATACACAGCATATATATATATATATATATATATATGTATATATGTATGTATATATATACATATATATATATGTATGTGTATATATATATATATATATTTGCTGTGTATATATATTATTTATATATAAATACACACATGCATGCATATATTTCAGATTAATTTGTTATGTTTATAATTAAATATATTTATTTATAATAGAAATTATAGGGAGAGAGAGAGAGAGAGAGTGAGAGAGACATGGAAATACATGGAAATGAAAAATGAAAATTTGTTGATAATTTACTCACCCTTGGCTCAGACCATCCAAAATGTAGATGAGTTTGTTTCTTCATGGGAACAGATTTGGAGAAATTTAGCTTTACATCACTTGCTCAGCAACGGATCATTGCAGTGAATGTGTGCGTCAGAATGAGAGAATGTCAGTTTAACCATCATCACTTCTTCCAGTGCAAAAGTCCATCCCCTGTCGTCTTCACATTAAAATCCAAGCACAAATTTCTTTAGAACAGTTTTTGACTGCTTTTACTTGTAAACTGTGCCTGATATATGTGCACATTTCTCTACTAATAAAAAAAATGACTTTCACACTGGAGAAAGCTTATCTTATATCTTACTTTTTTGCAGACTGGATTATTGTGATGTTTTTATCAGCTGTTTAGACCAAGATTTCTCAAATCTTACCCTGGAGGTCCACTGCACTACAGAGTTTAGCTCTAACCCTAATCAAACACAGCTGAGCGTGCAAAACAGTGTCTTAAGGATCATTAGAAAATCACAGGTAGGTGAGTTTTATCAGGGTTGGAGCTAAACTCTGCAGTGCATTGGACCTCCAGGGTAAGATTTGACTAACCCTGGTTTAGACTCTCATTATTACGGCACCCATTCACTGCAGAAGAGCCACTGATGAGCAAGTGATGTAAGGCTAAATCTGTTCTGATAAAGAAACACACTCATCTACATCTTGGATGGCCTGAGGGTGACTAAATTTTCTAAATTTTTATTTGTGGGTGAACTATCCTTGAAAAACGGACATGTAATGCCGGTTTCTCACTGGGCTAAAATCTAATAGAAAAGATAAAAATGTATAATTCACACTAGGTGCTTTCAAAGTCTAGACCAGATCTGCACGTGACAGGGACTATTACCCTCATAAATAAGGCAGACATTGCAATACAGGCGATGTAATGTGAGCTGTGAGCAAACCTCCACTCCCTCGCCGTTCCATGTGTGAGCCTATTTCAAACCAGGCTATATTTACATCACACATATACATTACTAAAGTTCATGCTAAATTTGGCATTTGGCATATTGCTCCGAAAGTTGCATACAAATATAAGACAATTTTGACAAGTCTTGCGCCACAAATGATAACCTCAATCTACAATTCATGCTCTCGAGTAAATCAGTTGAGAGATAGTCATAAAGTAGATAGCGCTTCTTTTGTGAATGGTACAACTTGTGCAACTCACCGTAAAGTTCACATTTTTTTGCATAATTGTGTGAGTGCATTGACCTCTGACCTTTTGACCTAGAAAGAGAGCGCTCTGCTTTGTTAACAACTGAAGAAGGAGGTTAATCATTTGTGCGTGAAAGCATCCAGTGCTGGAAAATGACGAAAACTGTTGTAATATGTATCTCCAAAGCTCTGTTGACATCAAATGCAAGCACAAGGAGAACATGTGTTACAGCAACACACTTTAACTTAGTAACACGATGGCTAACATGGGTAATCTTTCACCTGCATCATCACTTTCAAAACCTGCCACCCCCAGCACCATGTGCTCAGTACTGAATCCAACACACGTTTTAACTAGTCTTTCAAAAATTTCCTTTCACAAACCACTACAGATACTCTATATACAAGGAGGTGTTATAATATTGATGCATGAACGAGAACATGCATGAGCTGTAAACCATGTAACAGTTTTTTCCCCCTTTTTTTTTAAAAGCATCAGACATTATTAAAAATGTAGTGTTGCATCCTTACTGAAATATGACTCACCATTTGTCCAGCTCTTCTTTGGGAGCCTTGCACTGAGCAGGAACTTCTTCAGGCATTTTTCTTTGTTTGTGTGACACAATGTCAGAGAGCTGAGAAGAGCCTTTAAGGAAGTACAGGGTGAACAACGAATATATATAGGATTACTTCCCAGTCTGTGTGGGAAGGAGGAGGAAGAGAGGGAGGAGAAACAGGCTGCAGAAAGTGTCAGAGAGGGCAGGAATCATATAGTAAAGGTGACTTTGGCAAAATTAGACTAGAATGGAATGTTCCTTCTTAAAACGTAGCCTACATGCTGCATATATATGTTTAATGATTAACAAGATATCTGCAATGTTTCTGTTTCAGTATAAGGTAAATCAAGATCCAGCACATCTGGATTCATTTATAAATAAAGGGTAGATTTTAAGCTAATGTTTTATTAATTCCTATTCATTTTTAAAAGGTTCGGTATGTGTGTGTATGTGAGTGTGTAAAATATGTATTTTTCATATAATTTTCATATCCTCTCTAGTCTTTATTGTTAACATGATGGTGAATATATGAGAACATTTTAGACTGTGATCCATTAAGAAAAATATATAAAGCACAGACCTCAATCAAACAGTAGATGGCACAGTTTTACAAGAGCCAGTAGGACAAGAACAAACGTGCATACCAAAATTTGTTAAACATGAACCTACGTTATAAAACTGAACCGAGATCAGTCAAAACCATAGACAAGATCAACACCATCTAGTGGCAAAACAACGGAATTTTTAAATGTTAGGTTAGAAACATATAGGCCTATATATATATAATCTAATATATAAAAAGGCCCTTTGATTGCTTCCATTGTCCTCACTTGTATTATATATATATATATATATATATATGTGTGGGTATGTGTACGAATGAGCATAATTATAGGCAAAAGAATAATTAAAAAATAATATTTAAATCAGTTATTCATTCATAAATTAAATATTTATTTGAATATTTTACTTCTGGTACCAAGTTTGAGCTTGGTGGAAGAAAATACAATACGAGTACATTTCAGTGTTGTGATGACTCTGATGAAACTGCTGTTCGTCTCTTTTGGCAAGATTTTTTAAGTCCACTGACGCAAATATTCAAACTCCATTCCTCTCTCTTTTGTTTTTATAAAAGAATGGACCTTTTGCATCACATTTTTGAGTTTCGCAGCTGCGGAAGTCATCACATTTGCTTCACAATGGCTCCAATTGCAAAAGAAAAACTCTATGACAATATTTTCCAATAAAGGCAGTCATAACAGAGAACAGTGTCAAATTTACAAATTTACCATCCCTCCCATAGACGCTATTACAAAAGCCCTTAGTGTCAACAATATAAATATATGCTTCTCATATTTTTACACCATAACAGCAGTTGTAACCTTTTCCACAAAAATGCATGCAATGCATACCTGTGTTTCCAGGCAACAAGAGACCGTTTCAACCACTGGCATGATGAGCAAAATTTGTAGTCTAGGACTGAGAGGTTGTGAAAAGTTGTATAAAGTTGTAAAAAAAGTTGTGAAAAGTTTGAAAATAGTTTTGTAATACTTTTTTATTTTTTCTTATTCACAAGTTTTGTCATATGAATAGAAAAGTATAAACATATGTGAATATTTTGTAGAAAAGTGAAGAAAAAGTTTTTAAAAACCTAGTCTCAGTTTATGGTGTCAGATGTCAGTTCAAGTAACTATGACCTTTAGGGGTCACAAAAGGAGCTTTGGTGACTCCTAGTGGCCTTTTGTGTTGTAGCTGCAAAAAGTCTCACAGACATCTCATTTTTTAAGATATCAAGATGAAATTTGAAACACATGGGTTTCAGATTTTAGCATTTTTAGGCTAAAACACCATGCTATTAAAAAATATACATTTATAAGAATAAAACAAATATTTTTGTACGTTTTCATAACAATAAACTTAAACTTCAATAACTTTTAGACAAAAATATATATTTTAATTATTCTAAATTTCTTCTTTCAAAAGAGACCAACCTTATGTTTATATTCCAAAGCGTTCATGAATTACAGCTATTTAAGCTTGTTTAGTACTTCACATTTCCCCAAAAATGGAGGCGACAGTTAAGGGGTTAACCCTCATAGGGTCACAACTTTTCCTTAACGAAAAAAAAATGTTTGCCTTCATCTCAGTGGAATAAAATTTTGTGACTTTTCATCATTTTCCGTCTATATTTACATAAAAAAACTGGACTTGATTCGGTTTTTCTGAAGGTATGTAATTTTTTTTTTACAAATAGGGTCAGTATGACCCCAATTGAAAATGAACGGGAAATGCAAAAAAAGCTTTTTTTTTTTCATTCGTCAAAAAAAAAAAAAAATCACTAAACCCAGCATAAATGTGAAAATTTCCACACCGAAAAGAAGGTCTAGTACTAGGGTACAAATGGAATGTAGAAAAGACATGCTCACACACACACACATGTAGGAGTACGTAACTGGAT
>JAUMHE010000061.1:2738872-2778545 GCA_032359235.1 Enteromius mattozi
CAAAGACTTCTGTGGCTGCTCTTTTTCTGCGATCTTCACTCGCGCTGATTTTTAAATGCGATCAGATACCACATAAGAGAGAGAGTGAGTTCGGGCTTCTGGAAGGGCGAAAGTGCGGATGCGCGCGCGCGTCAGAACGCAGGTCAAAATAACTTTCAAAAAAAAAAGAAGTGAATAATCGTTTTTTCGATTACACCATTTCTGTGATCGTTGAGACCCAAAATCGAAAAATCGGAATCGAAATTCGATTAATTGCACAGCCCTACCTTGCACTACACACATTTTTGTCCAGTATGTTATTAAAACCTATTAAAATCATGATAATGGTATACGATGAACCAGTGTAAATTGCGAAAGAACATTTACTTTTTATTTAATTAAATTAAGCCATTTTTTTTTAAAGAGAATTTAGTTTGGTTCTGACAGACAGGCTTTCACACAGTGAGTTTTTATTTTTATTTTTTATGCTTGAATCTTGGAAAAACTCAAAAAGCAATGCCAAAATGACTGCAGCCTAATATATATGCTGTCACTGATAAAAGATAAAATCACTAATTGCTCTTGACTGATAACTTGTAGCTTAAATAAAACTAATACATTCAGTTTATGTAGTGTTTATTTCATTTATATCTTTGCTCTATTGTATATGTTCTTTCACTTTTTTACTTATATTAGGGTAGTATTACGTGGAATATGTAATTGTGAAATTTCAGTGTCATCTAAGATTTTGCCATTGTATTAGTCATATTTTCAGTGAAAACAACCATCCTGCCTTTCATATAGTGTTATTGCGAAATTATTCATTTTTAGTTTTGGTCATATATCACCCACCCCCAAATAAATTTCCTTTTCCTGTCATCTCTGGGTTTCAAAGGAAGTTATTTAAATTCTTATGTGTCATTCTATGGGACTGTGACATAAAAACTACTGACTGTATTTAAAAAAGAGATGATTCAAATTTTGAGGCCTGTAAGTGACAAGATGGGGTTCTGCACTGAATGTGTTTAGCAGCGCCCTCTATGTGTTAAACATCACCGTTACAATCTAGATGACTGATTTATTGTTTAATCTTGACCATCAGGGCTGGAAAAGGCAGAAAGAACAATCCTGCGGGTTTCCTGTTTGTTTTAACTGTCGTCACAGCCAGTTTTAACTCACTGAAGTAAACAGAGCTAACCCTCTAATGGCTCTCCTAGTTAGCTAAACAACTTAATGTGCAAGTTGTTTGAAACGTGTTTAACCGGATTGCTCACTTTTGCGTCTCAGATGGAGGAGAGCAGAAGGGCGGTTTGCCAGGGAAAGAGCCACAATCATCAGTCACTGGACATGGCTGCAGGCTCAGATATCTGACCTGGAGTACCGTATCCGACAGCAGGTGGACATCTACCGCCAGCTCCGCTCCAGCAAGGTTAGTAGACGCTTTATATCTACTGTGTTTGTGTTATAAGACAAAAGCAGCATCCAGGTTCAGGAATGTTTGAAATTGGGACTTAGTTGAATGGAATTTGGCTGTATATAAAGGTGTTTGTTTGTTTTTCTGCATTCTCTCTGCAGGGTCCTGTGGAGCTGGGAGACTCTGCCTCTTCCTGCCAGAGAACCGTAAATATGACAGAGACTAATGAGAATGTCCTGACCTCGGCAACATCTCAGAATTCCACAGAATCCCAGTCTCGTTTGGCAGAGACATCTGAGAACGACATCTCCATTAGGTAACTTATTACTAGTAGAAGTTGTTTCCAGTTGATAACATATTTTAATAACTTAAGGATGCACCAAATTTTCGGCTGCTGAAAATGACCAGCTGAAAATGGCATTTTTGTTTTTTGGCCAAAAGAGAAAAACAGCCAAAATAATGAGGCAAAAATATCTATAAAATATGTGGCGTTGTGCTCAATATTCTGCTCTATGAATGTGCTTTCTTCTCATACTCACTGGAAAAGCAAAGTCTGCTCAAATAATGCGCAGACAGGATATTTCTTTGTAGTAGGCTATATTTGTTCCTATCTGCAATAGCGCTACTGTTATAACAAGCCAATGCTGGTAAAATTACGCTACTCTCATGCTCTGATAATAATAGCTTTGCAAGATTATACATTATTTGTTTAACCTGAACAATACATTACAGTATTTATACATTTTTCCTAATGTTAGAATACAGTTCACTGTTAGTTCATGAGTGCAATATCTGTGAACAGGCACAACTGTTGATTTTAATAATGCGTTAGTAAATCTTGAAATTAACATTAACTAAGATTAATAAATGCTGAAGTATGGTTTATTCGTTCATGTTAACTAAATTAGTGAACTAATGTTGTACCTTATTAAATTCTTTCCAGTTTGTGTAACTTTCAGTTGTGTTTTTTAAATTAAATATCGTTATAATTGAGTTAAATTAAAAAGTCTTACATAATTACTTATGATTATTTAAACAAATAATAAATAATCATTACAAAGCATTTTCGGTTTTTGCCAAAATGCATCCAGAAATTTTGGTTTCATGTTCAGCCCAGAATTTTAATTTGATATTACTATGTATCCACAGTTAATTATTGAATTGGATGCACTTATTGCGTGGATTAAAGTTTATTTCTTTTTTCTATACATTTGCACATTACAGTACATAGTAGGGATGTAACGATATTGAAATCTTATGATACAATAATATTGTGATATGAAGTCCATGATACGATATTTATTATATAAAAAAAAATAGACAAATGAAGAAAAAATGTGTACATTTTAAAGTTATGTTATTTTGTCTAATAATCAAAATGAAGAGCTCCAATGTATATATGTATTAACATTATCAAACATTATTAGTGAAGTATAAAATACAGTTAACTGACCATTCTTGCGAAAAGAGCTCAGACAGGGTGAATCCAGTACGGTCTTGTACCACCATGGAATCATATTATCCATTAACTTGACAAAAACTGGAATTTACGTTGTTTCCTATTGTTCATATATTTCAGTAGTGTGGGAGAAGTGTCTGATGCATGCTTGTCAAGTCTGGACAGCAGCTGTACATCTGCACGAACACGCCCGCTGCTGACCTGCAGGAGAAGACGTCTTATCCACCCCAACACTGTCCACAATCTCAACAGCAAGGTGCGTTTGTGTGACGTTTGTTGGTGTGAATGTATCAGTATTCCAGGAGCACATTTTTGGCTGATTTTGAAGTGTATCTGAAGTGAGCTTCATTCTTTTATCGGTTTCAGAGAGTGTCTTTCTCACCTCCACATGTGTGTGAGGTCAACGGCTCGTGTGTCATGTGTGGCAGTGCTCCTCCCATCTCCAAACCAGACTTACAGCTAAGTCGCCCTCTGCTGGAGAGAGTCGCACATCAAGACCGCAGCATCCACCCTGTTCTGTCCATGCAATCGGGTGAGAAGCAGTCAGAAGAGCTAACAGCTCTTTTCACAGTAGATTTTTCTGAAAATATACAATGTGATGTTGTCATGTATACAATATAGCAATTTCACTTTATATGAAATGGTTTACTTTAGAAAATTATTTTAAAAAGTGCATATATTGTGTGTATACATATGTATGTTTTTTATTATAACATTTTATTATGTGTGTATATTGCAAAAGTTGAAAATTATGGACTGGCCTTCTCAAAGTCACTTTATTTGGTTTGCTTATTTTTAAAATTAGATAATAAACAAAATATATGTAAGGAATAATTAACTACAGGCCGTTGAATATGTAGAAAATGTGTGTGAATATATATGTATGTATGTATGGTATCATTGTTGTCAGAAGCTCACCATTCAGATTCTCAATTTTATTGATGAGATCTTCTAGTCCTAGATTTATTAAAAATTCATGAAGAATAATGATTTTATCTAACTTTTTTCTCTTTTCCTCCTCTGGTTTGTCTCTCAGATGTGGCTCTCACCTTACAGTTGCAGAAGGTCTTAAGATCTCATTGGCAGACTCGTCCGTTTGACAGGATCAAACCGCTGAAGAAGATCTCCGTCAAACACAAGTTCTCCAACACACCATCCTCCTCCTTCCTGCCCAAACACAAATTCAGACTCTCAAACCAACATGCGGCTGCAGTCCGTGAGTATACACACATTTCTGCTCGAAGCCACTGACCGTGACAGAGCGATTGAAGTCGTTGATGATTTATTCCTTCCCTCTGTTAGGGTTGGCCCGTCACAAGAACAGATCAGAAAGGCTGCACAGGCTGCAGGTGAACAACATCTCATGTGTCCCAAAGCCGGACACACTCACACCCTGCAGGCCAGATCGTGCGCTGGACCGGAGTCACAGCAGGAAGAGGGTCAGAGAGCATTCACTGGACAGAGCAGATTGTGAGTGCAATGCTTTCCATACAAACGCGACCCTAAATGGCCGGTCTAATGAATGTTTTCAGTTGTTTCAGCTATGCACAGTAACTGACAGCAGCATAAAACAAAGCATGCAGTCATAAAATCCCCTTTCAGTAGGCTGAGGAGTACCCAGGGTCAGATATTAATGGGGGCTTGGTGCAAAAAATACCAGGGTAATTTACGCATTACATTTAGATATCGTTGCATGTTTCTGTTAATCAACGTTAAAAAGCATTATTACAACATCAAGGGCAATAATTGGCCGCCCTATCCTGTAATGAGCTCTTGTTTTTTAACTTTATAATTTGTATACTTTATGAAGGTTGTTGGCCATTTTGCAACTTCAGATGCAGCTCTTATGCAACCTTTGTTTTACAGTGATAAAGGAAATAGTAATACAGTGATGCAAACAAATTAAGTTCTACCAAAAAGCAGCTCTAAAAGGATGAAAGTAAATAGTGTAAAAATTACTTTTGTTCATAACATTTGTGACCCTGGATAATAAGCTTTTCATTGATATATGATATAAAAATCACCTATAAAGTTGTCCAAATGAAGATCTTAGCTACACATATTACTAATCAAAAATTAAGTTTTAATATGTTTACAACAGGAAAATTTAAAAATATTTCAGTGGAGCATGATCTTTACTTAATATCCTAATGATTTTTGGCATAAAAGCAAAACTGCTCATTTTGACCCATACAATTTAGTTTTGCTATTGCTACAAATATACCTCAGTGACATAAGACATCATTTTTATTGGGAAAATACTGTAGTGTTCTGATTGAGTGAATCAGTTCATTCATGAATTAATTGAAATATTGTATCTTAATGAAAAAGTAAATTTTTGACTAATATGGGTATTTCTTTTTTTTTCATTTTTCCTTTTCTCATATAGCACCAAAAGTGGTGATGGATGCATGTCCGAGTCCATGTGCGTCTCTGTCCAGCCTTCACTCCTCCAACACCAGTCCCTTGACCAGACAGCTCTCCCTCCCCGTTGAGAGCAGCACTCCTCTGGGAAACAGCGTGGTACGTTCATTATTCTCTGTACAATAGTTGTGGTCTGAGCCAAAAGAGCTCTTGACATTTGGCACAGTTAAACTTTGTGACTCGAGGTTGAATTCCGGCTTGTGGGACATCCGCGTCCCCCTCAACAGTATACTATCTAATATTGGGAAAATATGCCAGAATAAAATTTAGTGCAGTCTTAAGTGGTACTTAATACATAGGGCTTAAATTTAGGGATGGAAGAAAATTAATCATAATACGTCCTAATGGTGATTATTAAATTTTCAATTTAAACAAAGGTCAACATTGTGCATTCAAAGTCAGAATACAGTGCTCTTGCCAGGATTTCAAATAGAGCTCATGTGTTCACTTTTCATTCATTTTTTTAAACAGCCCGTTCGGAGAAGAAGAGGCGAGAGTCCGTTTGATATCAACAACATCGTCATTCCAATGTCAGTGGCCGCCACCACCAGAGTGGAGAAGCTTCAGTACAAGGAAATTCTCACACCCAGGTATGTCTTCAAATCACTCACAGTGCCTCTGTTCATTCAACTCCATGGAAGCTGACTGTATCATATACACAATCTACTACATGCTTTCTGGTGTCTGATTAGACCAGTGGTTCTCAACTGGTTTGGCCTCAGGGCCCATGTTTTCCCATGGTCATCAAGCCACGGCCCACTCTTTCTACACAAAGATAATGTGTGTATGTGTGTACATATATAAATATAATTAGTTAAAAAAAACATTTGAATCAAATTAATTTCACAAAAATGAAGACTGTTAAGAATGTGACTAGTACTGCATAAACAGGTAAGGTACTATTAAAAAAGTCTATTTAATAAGGTTATTAAATAGCAGTCCCAAAATAGTTTTGTTAATATAATGAAGTTGGTATGAGCCACCAAAACATATAAAAAATGACACAAAGTGAAAATATTTTTGGGTTAAGGAAGCAACCGTTACCATGGTAAATATGCGATACTGACGTGAACTGTTAATGAACTGCTCCTGAATAGAACGAATATCATATCTTCCCAGTTAACACACAGTTATGTGATTTATCGCTACTCTACTTTTAGTTGGCGCGTTGCATGCTCGTATTGTTTCTGCGCTTTAATGAAGTGATATACAGCACGCCGCCACATTGTGCTATCGCTCCGAGAGCGATATATCTGACAGGACAGGATGGTTTGTTTTTCTGAGGTGAAAGATATATTAAATTATTTCATAAGTTACGAAATAATGATATGACACTGACGTTAAGCCGATCAACATGTCATCTGACCGCATGCTGAATCGGGACAGTTTTTCCCAGGCACTGCGTCTGACAGAAGTGTCAAAGGCTTTTAAAATAAGTCTCGCATCAGAGGGAAAAAAAAGACATTTAAAATTAAGTTTTTTGTTGTTGATGTTATTTGGGGTTTTTTTTTTTCCCTGTGCACTCCGCGACCCACCAGTGTGAGAAACGCTGGTTTAGACTTTCATAGCAAGTAAAAGGCCTTTATTATTATTATTGTCATTTATTCTTTTATTTAAATAAAATCACATTAAAGTGTAAATGTGACATGATAAATCAGGCGTATGAGGACATTAAAGCAACATTTAGCATTTGTTAGTTATTTGATTATTATTTCTCAATCATCATTGTATTGTATTGCATTTTTTTTTTTTCGCCCCCCACATTAAAAACTACAGTTTTGATCGTAAAATGAAACATCAGTAAATAACATCCTGTGTTACATTGTTATAAAGATCTCATTGAGATACATTACAAGCTATCGGAAATGTCACTTTTGGTCATAAAATGCCCCATTTGCTTAATTCACTTTGGGCCGCTGAATAAAATTGAGGTGTTTGACTTCCATATTCTCACTTTATCATACTATATGGGTCATAAAATCCAGATATATCAAATATGATACTGAACAAATAAACAGACATGCAAACATTTTTTGTTGTTGGTGTTGTCTAAAGGTTTAATAAGTTGTTCCATTTCAAACGTGTCAACTCACACTTATTTCCCTGTTGTTCAGATGGAGGGAAGTGGACATTTTAGCCAAACCACTGGCAGAGGAAGACAATAACATTACGGTATAACCAGCCATCTGTTCTTTTCTTCCTTTCATTTCCTGTATATTGCAATTCAACCTCTTGTCGATCCTTATTAGTGATGTGACTCAATGATTGTTTCGTGTAGGTGGAGGATCTTTCAGATGCCGCGTTCACTAAACTCCACCAACTGTGTGAGGATCAGGAGCGCTCTCGCTGGCGATGGACGGCTCTCGCACCCGCCAAGAGGAGAGGCAGCAGGTACCTGCCCTACTTCGTCGTACAAGACAACCGTTTTCCTGTTTTGTGAGTTTGTTAGAGTTATCCATGTCGTCCCACAGGTCCTATAAATCCCTGGACGGTCGAACAACGCCATCACTAATGGGAACGAACCCCTCAACGCCTCAGCCCTCATCCCCAGACGCAAGTCACTTCCATCTGCTGCAGGACTACGGGCCGGTGTCGTCACCTCTGAGCCCACCCAGCCCCGACACGCCGTGCTCCCGTGACGCACACACACCTCAAACCAGAGACACACACAGACTGCTGTACAGCGAAGACACATGCGGCTCGACTTCAGACTGCACCTTTGAGGAGACGGTAACATACACGCATTCTCACGCCAGTTTCATGATCATCACCCTGCTCGTTTTCTCCATAGAAGAGACAATTGAATTTAAAAAATGCTCTTCTGTTTTACAACCTGTTTTCTAAATTCAAAGCAAATTATTCTATTGTAGGTGCTAGTATTATTTGGAAAAGTGTTTAACCTTTGTTTTATCGCCATCTCACAGCTTAATAAATTACGAGAACATTTTTACCTTTGGTTGACTTTTAATAGTGTAATGTTTAAAAAATAAAACTTAAAATAATTAGAAATATTTTTTTACTTTTTTGGCTTTACAGGAACAGTGTAAATGACTTTAATTTGGCAAGATTTTGAAGCATTGTTTTTATATAACATGACAAAACAAATGAGTCTGTAGATGAAAATAAACTATTGTTTAGTCAGAAGTTTGGATTTGAAAAGAGTCTCTTCAAAAAATATATTAAAAATGAAATTCTTTAAATTATATAAATATTATTACAATTTAAAATGACTGTTTTCTGTTTTCATTTTTTAAATTCCTGTGATCAAAACTTTTTCAGAAATCAGAAAATTTTCAGCATCGTTACTTCAGTCTTTAGTGTCACATGATCATTCAGAAATCATTCTAATGTGCTGATTTGCTGCTCAATTATTTTCAAATATTGTTGCTGCTATATTATTAAAGTTTTTATTATTAGCACTACTGAAGACACATTTTTTTTCTTGATTGGGGGTTAGTATGATAACTAGTATATTTTATGTTACGATATGTATATGTAAAATTAAGTGTTTTTTTGTTTCAAACTTTACTCTTCAGTGTGTTTTATTTTTTAAATGGGGATGTGGAAATAGGAAAATGCATACAGAAGCACCATTTAATTTCTTGACTACAAATTCTGTTTTAATATCCTGCTTGTTTCTTTTTATACCCTGACAGACAGTCCAGCCCTGGGAACCCAGGAGTTTTCCTTTACCCGAGGACCCGATAGTGGAGCCCGAGACGGACAAGAGTGAACCGGTCTTTCCTACAGGCCTCAGAGCCGACGCCCACCTCAGGGCGGAGTCAGAGAGCGACGCTTCCTCGCCGTGACGATGAACTGATTAACGACCTTAAAACCACACCTCCTATGGCATTAATTGAGAAAAAACTCATACTAATCAAAACAAACAAAAAACAAACTCTGTCAGGACTTCTGTTGTTTGATATTCAAACATCAGCCAATTATTTTCACAGTTTTTAGTGAATATTACCGAACATAGAAAGCTAAACCTGTCGTCTAAAACTTTTTTCTCAGAAGAAAAATGTAAACAAGATGTATGAAAGTTGTTTCCATAAATGTTTTCATAATCAGCTAAATATATCATTGGGATTTAGTGTGGTATTCTAACCTGTCAGGTGAACACTATGTAGTGCACTGTGTAGCAGACTTAAGAGGGCTTGACCAAAGGGTGCCTCTCTGCTGACTTATATATGTATGCTTGTGTTGTGAAGTGACAAACCAAAACCTGACAAAAATACTTGTCCGTGTTATTCTCGGTTGACGGTCACGTACCAAGCAGAGATTTTCTCCTCAGTTAAAAAAGCACTTCACAGGGCGTCAATATCTTGCTCTCTTCCTCAACCCTCCCTTTTTCTCTTTCTTTTTAATCATTTCCCACCAGCATATGGAGTGTGGCTATGCTGATGTTCAAGGCATCATGGATCTCAATATTAATGGAGAAATTGCAAGCTCTGCGAAACAAAGCCTTTTAGTGCACATTAGTTAGCGCTCACAATTCGGCCCTTACGTGTTCCAGGCTCTTTCTACATCATCTGTTGAGATTGTACTTTGTATTCCTTCTGAAAGGAGCCAGATGTTTCACACAGACTTGCCCTTCTCAGGTTATGCAGTTGTATGGAAACTTGTGTTAATAAGGTGTCTGTTTTTCTCTCACTTTGTCGGTGTGATCCCATATTAGTGTTCTTATCCCGCACTGTCGCCCCCTTCGAGAATCTACTTGCTATGCAACTCAACATTATTGTGGCCCTGTCCTTTTTCTTTTTCATACAATCACATTGTCTTTTTTTAAATTTCTTTGATGTGTCTTTCTCTTCATAGCTGTTTGAGACAGGTTTCATTGTAATTCAGACTGTTTCAGATGTTAAATCATTTGCAGAAAAAAAAAAAGAAAAACAAAAAAACACCCTTTTGTAAATAGTACCATTAAAACAAATCAAACTCCATTCAGGTTGTACGTCTCATCACTGTGTGCTGTAGTGATAAAACAACAATTATTGCAACAAAGGAAAAGAGTTTTTAATGTCTAATGCAGATTTGTGAGAAATTGTATATTCAGCTGTTAAGAAAATGGCACGGCTTTAATTTTTCAAGCGCTATTTCAAAAATCAAAAATGCTTTTGATGATATACAACCCCTTAATGATACATCATCCTATAATACATGAAATTACAAATCTTTGCAAAATTGAAAAATGGCTCGTTTTTGTATTTTAGTTTAGACAAAAAGAAGTTAAATGTAAATGTTTAGGTTTACGCTTTTTTTTTTGTTTTTCACTGGGTTGAGAGAAAATATATACATTTTTTCTTCCCATAAAAGTTCATATTTTTCTCTCACGTTTGACCCCTTGCTCCCCAATGCAGCTGCCTGGGTGTAATCCTGGCCTAAAATAATGTATGTTTTTGGCCTAGTTTTTTGGAATGTCAAATGATGAACACAGTGAGACAAAAATATGTATTAAAGTAAACTGGGTCAGTTTTGATTTCATGTTCACTTTAGCAAGGAATCTTGTATGCTATATTTTCCTTGTAAGCCCTTTGAATTCTGGTTTAAATGGATAGTCCAACCAAAAATGTCAATTCTGTCATCATTCACTCACAAGTTTGTATGAGGTTGTTTTAGCCAAAAACAAAAAGACATTGAAGAACATTGGAAATCTTTTCCACACCCATACTGTAAAGGTCTATAAATGGCTACCCTCAACTGTTTGGTTATCAACATTCTTCAAATGTTTGGAAACAGAGGTTGAGTCGATGACAGATAAAATTTTTTTTGGTGACCTATCATTTTAAGTCAGTTAAGTAATAAAAAAAACAAAAGTATCAGGCCATTTGCTTAATATCCTTTATTTCCAAATTCACATGTACATCAACAAGAATCATTGTAAACCAGTTATTAATAAAACACACAAACAATATTGACAACCACAGTTCCCAAGCTAAAATTTACAACCGCAAAAATGGTGTATGGAGTCAATGTCAACAGGATGGCAAAACTGCACCCAGAACCATGTGGAAGGTGTGCTATAGAGTGAGACATTTAAACCAAAGGACAGACTGACTTTCTTTCCCTCTTCTTGTCACTTCCCCTCTCATCACAACATCAAAACCTTAACAAACAGCTTATCCCACGTCCAAGCTCTCCCGACCTTCCCAAAAACACCCTAGTCAGAAAACGTTCAGAAACGTGTTGCCAATTCATGTAAAAACTCAGCATGCAGATTAAAATGTTGCAGGCATGGTTTCTGAACTTCTCTGCTTATTTTTTTTGAAGTCTCTTCAAGTCCCTATATAAAATACAGTCATAAACATACGATAAACATACATTACATATCTAATGGTAGTTACACAGCTCCATCTCCAACACAAAGAAACAGGGGTCGCCATCTGAGTAGTGCTCTTTTCCACTACTATCTACATAGATTCCTAATAAGCACATGAGCGATTACGGGATATACGCAAGTAGGTGTGTAAGAGGCAATGCAGTTATCTCGGGCTGCTTACATGAAATGCATGCAAGGAGCAAAGACCATGTGGAGCGGTTCGAAGCTCATTAAACATTCTGATAGTGCAGTGCAGGGGAGAGAATTTAAGCCATAGGATTGGCTGAGGTCATTACATCGTCGTTCAGTAAAACAGAAGACCTTGACGTAACATTTTACAGCTATAAAGTGGAAGCGGATGATGTGGTCACGTGTGACAGATCCAAGTTAAACGGCATGCTTGTGCTCGAGTGACGCTTTCCGTGAAGAATACAATACTTGATATAATTAACATTGCCAGAACATTTATAATACAGTGCGTGCCTGAAAAAGAACAGTTTGGCAATTCATCTCATAAATTATTTCTCAGCTAGAGAAATGAGGAACTGTTGGCAGTATTATGGAGGAAGTTTACAGGTGCATAGGTTGATTTTCCACAAGATATTTCAAACAATGCTCAGATTTCTCACATGCAACCTGTTATTAATAAAACAATAACACTTTACAATAACGTTAGTCAATGCATTTTGAATCAAACAAAAAGAGCCATTTTTTACAGCAATTTTTAATCCAGGCCAGCTTCTTTCCAATTGTTCATTGTTAGTAAGTAAAATGCATTAGTATATGTAGAAATGGACATTTATCAAGATTAATAAGTGCTGTAAAAGTATAGTTCGTTGTTATTTCATGATACCTAATGCTAACAACCCCAACCTCATTGTAAAATGTTACCAATCAAACACATGGCTACAATTTCAGTTTCTGTTAAAAAAAAGAAATGTTAAATGTTCTGTTAGTTGCCAAGTTAGAGAACAAGCAAATAAAAAAAGGAGGCATTTTCAATGAAGCACTGACATAATTCAAATCAATATTTTAAGACTGCCAATCGGCACACAGAAAAAGTGTTTCCATTTTATAAATATCCCATATTCATCCACAGAATAATACTGTTTCCTTATGAAGCACTCAGAATCTCATGGTTGTTTTAGACGTGAAGTATAATCTCTGATCGACAGCACATACGAGAGATTGAAAAGAACTAAACAGCTTTCTACACGAAGCTGTTATGCACCTGTTTCTCTTCACATAAGCCTCGCAAATCATTTTAAGCAAACTGTGGGGCTTTAAGTTTCTTTCTTTCTCACAGTCAAGATACGATGCTCTAATTTTCATTTTAAGCACTGCTAAGCGACTTATTCATAATCTCAGTCTAATTTTAGCCTGATTTAAAAATGAGAACAATCCTCTCTGAAAGTAAAAATGGGTTCTGTATGAACTGCCCTAAATCCAGTAGTAACTAAAAAATGGCATGTGTAAAGAAATGTGTAACAAAAGCCACACAGATACGTGAATGTAACTTTTTGCTACTAAATATAGTCAAGGGAGGGCGGTTGGAGGAAATTTCCAATTGTTAAAAATTCCCGCCGTGGGCACCGCCTTAAAGTGAAGGACGAGGCAAATTCATACGTAGTTCACAGTTCAAACAGCTTCATTGGCCTATAACAAATCTAAAGTATTACAAAATTGAACAGTGACTGCCAAAAGTTACTTGGCATTGTTTTCTGGGCCACAAAATGACTTTCAGAGAGAGGTTAGAATACCATCAGGTATGCGGAAGAGAATGGGAGGGGACATGGTTTTGGGGACGTGGTTTGGTGGCGGTATGGTCCAATCACAAGCCCTGCTTGGCCAGCGATGCAGACACCTGGTCAGCGAGGGTGGAAAGCTGCGGCGGGTCTGCCATGTTGATGCTGCCAGAAGAGGAGACTGTGCTCAGGTCGTGTGGCGACTCCTCTAGAGACACGATTTCTGCGCCATGGTCGGTTCGCGCTTTGGCCTGCTCACGGAACATCAGCTTGTGCGACTCAATCTGGGAAAAGGAAATATATATGAACTAATGACCGTAAATGAAACCTCTGAGGTGAAATGAAGAGCATCCAGCGTTGGTTTATGTTGGCTCAGAGCAGGCCAGAGATTCTTGGATGGAGATTAAAACCTAATTCTGGACTGAAAGTCTAATGTAATGGCGCTATTTCCATAAACTATTTCCTAGGAGTATTGGAGTTTCTGATACTGAATAATTCTAGATCAGCATATTTGATTAAGAGCCAGAATATTTGCTGAGTACCCTCAAAATGTTGAATAATATTATGCTTAAATGATCAATGAATAAAAAAAATCAACAAACAATAAAAAGTGGTAAAATGGCATTAAAAGGGACAAAAGAGCAGAGAAAAAATCATCATAAATAAAAAAAGTTTTTGATATGTCTTATTTTTGTCAGTTGCTTTTTTCTAATGCTGATTTCACATCAGTCTGTGCCAGAAGATGGCACCCAAGATGCATTTCAGAATATACTTGTGCAACCTTAACTATTACAAGCAGTATGCAATTTATCTTTAATTCATTTTTATGAACTATTTTGTATTAGTTCATCTTCCAATTTATATATTGATTTAGAAAGAGACTTCTTATTTGCCAATGGATTTATCAAATGATTTTTATTGTTGCCATTTATTTATTTATTTATTTTATATTAATATTTTTAAGTCAAGACACTACAGGCAAAACCATTTATTTTAATACACTGTTCAGTTTTAAGAATTTGCTTAACACCTGCTTTGCTTTTACATGCATATTTTATTGCACTTTTATTACATGCTTACTTTATTACACTCTAATCTATTTAAGCTATTAAAAAAGGGTTTGTTGATATATCACTCATTTTATATATATTTAGCATTTTATTTTATACCATTATATCAAAACAAACATATAATTTAAACACGTAATATAAAAACTTGTAATATAAAACAATATAACGTACTGTGATTAATCAGCTGGGTATAGTATGGTGATATTTATTAGTTAAAACAATAGTTTTACCCTATTCACCTGTAGTGTCCCCAAATACATGACAGTTACATGCTAGATAGTTTGTGGATGTATATAGCTCCCCCTCTTGAAATACTTACTGGAGTCCTCAATCTTTATCTGGGGGTTGCTGAGGAGGATGGGCTCTGGGGACATACTGGCAGATGAGAGGGTGGGGGTATCAGAGGGGTCTGGGGTCAGGAAGCCCTCATCTTGGGGTGTATCTACCCCTTTCCCCTTCTCTCTCTAGAAACGTACCCCAGGTGGCCAATGGGTGGTGAAATGAACACCATGGTTAACCAAAACAAAAGGAAACACAAAATGATATGGGTTCAACAAAAAGGAAAATGATGGAAACACAAAACTAAATCAATAAATAAATATTAAAATTAAAAATGATGTATGCAATGCCTATATTTTTTAAAGACATTTCTAAGCAACACATTCACTCTGAACCTCACAGAATCCAAACAAAGGACAATGAGATGAGATTTCAAAGAAGTTAAAGTAGTTTAAGGGAATTTATTTAAACCTGATCTTCTAAAAAATGAAATGATTCAAACACAGAGAGCACCGGAGATAGATTTACACACCCACGGTTGTAAAATGATAAGGCTTTATGAATGTTCTTATTTAACTTTAGGGTGGAGAGTATCATATCCCATCAGTGGAGGACATGTCGGCTTACCCTCCTGCTGCCTCCTCCAGGTACGTGTTTAATGTTGTCCATAGATCCGACCTTAGACTGAGCCCTAAATTCAAGCTTCTCAGACCTGATCTCAATGTTTCCTCCACCTTGAAAAGGCATGATTTCACTGAATTAAATTGCAGTTTTTTACATGCATTCATAACACTAAGTAAATCAAGTCCAAGGTTTGAAAAACCCAAGATGTGTAATTAACCTGGTTTGTGGCGAATGTTGTCTTTCGATCCACACTTGGACTGCACATTGCTCAGATCAATCTTTTTGTGGAGGATCTGGACCTTTTCAGAACAAAAAAAAAGAAGTGTTTTTATTATTCTTCCAGGTAATTATGCAAGATTCGGTTTAAAAACACATTTTCAAAGATTCATGAAAGAGAAAAAACTAACACTTTAGTTTAGGGACAGATTCTCAGTATTAAATAGTTGTTTATTAGCATGCATATTACTAGCATATTTGCTGTTTATTAGTACTGATATAAAGCACATATTAATGCCTTATTCTCCATGAGCATATATTATAACCCTTAATCCTACCCCAAACCTAAATTTAACTCTCTAAGGCCCGGTTTCATAAACGGGGCTTAGCTTAAACCAAGACTAGGCATTAGTTAAATTAAGATATTTAGGCAACTTTTACAAAAATGCCTTATAAGAATATATTACAGGTGTGCATCTTAACACAGAACAATGACACTGACATGATTTAAGATATGTCAGAGCAAGATATTTTCATCTGAGATAGCTCAAACATGCCATTTAGTCTGGGACTAGCTTAAGCCTTGTCTGTGAAACTGGGGGTAAGAGTAGTTAAACTTAGGCAAAAGTCATAGCTAACAATTAGTACGAGAATTGGCCCCCAAAGTAAAGTGCGACCAAAGAAACTAGAGTAAAAGCCACATAGTTGCAAAAGTACAACTGGTCAGTAATGAGTCCCCTGAACACAAAACACCCTCTTGGTGGTTTAGTCATCTCTGAGAATATCATTTTTAAGACCAATTTGTATTAACAGAGATGTAATCTAACCCCAAATGATGATGAACCACAACCCCTTCATTATTTTAGATGCTCATCTGTCTAAAAAAGTAGTTTGTTCTTCACTGTAAACCATAGATTGAGAAGACAACATGAGAACGGTACAATTGTGTACCATCCTTGCTCCCAAAAATAGTAGCAATGACCTCATAGCCACAGCTGTTGGGTTTTTTTTCTGTATAAAAAGGCCTCAGTGTCTTCAGGGTGAGGTCAGCTCTCAGCTCTAGCCAACTGCTCACCACAAAGCAGCACTCGGCTGACCAGAGCGCTACAACAAGACCCCTCTGTACTAAAGAGATCATGTCCTTCAACAGCAGATGAGAGCAACTCATCTTGAGTGCATAAGGATCTCTATGGATCAGTCGCTGGCACTTTTAATGAGTGTACTGACCATCCTTAATGACAGGCTGGTAGGCATTAAGAGTTTGGGCTGGTCATCTGTTTTTTTTTTTTAGGAGACAGGCTTTCCTGAAAGTCAAAATTAGTCTTATAATTATATAGAAAATTGAAGTATGGGAGCTTTCTTTTTTGAGTGCAGTGCTCTAAATGTCAATGCAACGGCATACATGTGCTTCAGAGTAACCCTTTAAAATATAAAGTTTCTCAATCAATTAATTTCACAATTTTAGAAGCTAACAAAAATGCAGACTGAGGTTAAACAATTAATAAACCACCACAAAACAGAATTTATGAGATTTAGAGGGTGAGTGGTCATAAAGTCATAGCTAAGAAACCATTCAGTATTTACCCTGAATTAAGACACAATGCACAGTACATCAGATCTATGCCCATTTAATTGTGAATGCTCATTTGCCATATTTGTACATTTAGAATAAGTGATTTGATTTAGATAAATGTAATCTAAAAATGCTAATATTTTAATAAATAACACTGCTAAATGTAATCTTAAACAAATCTCAAAATGAATATCCATTGTGATGCCAAAATTCACTTTTAGCAAAGTACTAAATTTATAGTTATTTTAAAAGCACAGGTTTGTTTTATTTTATGCATTTAGACAAATGTGATTGATTGTTTATTGGCCAAATTGACTAAATAGTATCAGCCACAATAGCAATATTATTGAATTCCTACTATTATAGTCTCTTTAGTAGGATTTTTGGTTAAACACCAAAAAACAGGCCCCTGTTTACTCACTTTTCCACCTCCGGGTACATGTTTCATATTATCTTTGGAACCACACCTAGACTGCACGCTACTTAAGTCCAACTTCTGATCAAGAATTTGAACCTGAAAGAGTGAACAATTTGGGTAAGAGAAGAGTTTTCTGTATTTTTTAGCTCAGGATCAGAGAGGAAGCCAGAGGAAATGTTTAGGAAAAGCTTTTTTGACCATGAAAGTGCAGGTGTTTGTGACTTTGAGAGGGTAGATGGATTGGAGTCTCCAATTTGCTAAACCCAAGGTTTCCACAAATGGTCATAACTTCAGGAAGAACCAAAACTGAAGTGTTGTGTTCAACCCATAGTTACTCACATTGCCAGCTCCCTGTATATGTTTGATATTGTCTTTGGAGCCACACTTTGACTTGACATTACTAAAGTCCAACTTCTGATCCAGTATTTACGCCTGGAAAATCAAGCTGGGAAGAGCAGGAGTTATCTTTGCATTTATCTTAGAGACAGAATGAACAGCCAGTGAGAAAGAGCCATAAGTATGAACGATACAGGGCAAACTGTTGTCTCCCACTCACTCTTGAACGTTCAGTAACTGAACTGTAAAGACCCTCTTTTTCATTTGAGTAGTTGGTGACCGTGTAACAGACAGAACTACTACATTGAATGAGAGAATTTACTTTTTTACAAGGTTTCCACAAATGGTCATAACTCCAGGAAGAACCAAGACAGAGGGTGTTGAGTTCATCCCATAGTTACTCACATTGCCACCTCCCGGTACATGTTTCAAATTGCCTTTGGAGCCACACTTTGACTGGACATTAGTGAAGTCCACCTTCTGTTCGAGAATTTTTACCTGAAAGAGTGCAGAGATCAAGTAAAAGAAGAGTTACCTTTCTTGGGTGAAGCCAAACCAGAAACCTTCTGATAAAACCTAAAAAGTATTTTTACTTATAACATCTGACATCATACAGTAATTTTAACTTCATGAGGAGCATCTGAGGAACATCTCGAGTCAGTAAGGGATGGCTGGGAGATTGATTAGTCTCGATTTCCATCCATCAGTAGTAAGGAATGATACAATAATGGTAAATTTAGTCTGCATAATGTTTTACCCCAACGTAACTTACATTGCCACCTCCAGGTGTGTGTTTCATACTGTCTTTGGAACCACACTTAGAAGGGACATTACTAACGTCCAACTTCTGATCAAAAATTTGTACCTGTTTAAAGCAAATGTTCGGAAGTTTTCAATGAGCAAAAATGCCAAAATTGTTCCCTGATTCTCATGAAGCATCAAGACATATGTGACCATGGAGAACAAAACCAGTCATAAGTAGCACGGGTATATAATAGCCACAAATACAGTTAATAGGTCAGAATTATCTATTTATCTTTTAACCCAAAAATCATTAAGATTAAAATCAGTAAATATCATGTTCCATGAAAATATTTTGTAAAGTTCTTATTTGTAAATATATCAAAACCTAATTTCTGATTAGTAATATGCATTGCTAAGAACTTAATTTTGACAACTTTAAAGGTGATTTTCACAATATTTAGATTCCAGATTTTCGAATAGTTGTTTCTCGGGCAAATATTATCCTGTCCTAACAAACCATACATCAATGGAAACTTATTTATTCAGCTCAATGTATAAATCTCAATTCTGAAAAACTGACTGATTTTGTGCTCCAGGGTTACATATTATAAGGTGCTTTCCCAAACTAGGCTTGAAACGGCATACGCTTTAGGTTGTTTGCACAACAATGTAACCATTACAATACCTAGATATAATATGTTAGTCAATTGTCAATGTAAAGTATAATCCTTAGCTAATTTTTGGCAAACAGTGACAGTTTACTGATAATGTTGAGATGCAGTTTGGTGATAATACTTACATTTCCACCTCCTGGCATATGCTTGAGGTTGGCTTTGGAGCCACACTTGGACTGAACATTACTGAAATCCACCTTCTGATCAAGAATTTGTATCTGTAAAAGGAAGAACATTGTGAGAGTTATCTTAAAAAGCTAATTTTAGTGAATTAATTTAGGCTGAAATGACTTGCACAGCCAATCTGATTATGCTTTCAAACTTTAAGGAATATAGTTCACCCAAAAATGAAAATTCTGTCATCATTTACTCACCCTCGAGTAGTTCCAAATCTGAAGGCTGTTTTGGGTCACCATTGACTTCCATAGTAGGAAAAAAAAACTATGGAAGTCAATTTTCATGTTTAGGTGAACTATTCCTTAAAGTTGCTGCCATATAAGTGTTTAGGTTTTTTCTTTTATATCCACATACTTCCACATATAGATTTCAACTGGATCTTAAACATAACTGCAAACAGTTCATTCAAGTGAATCAACTCAAGATGAATTACCCGGCCACCTCCAGGCTGGTGCCTCAAGTTGTCAGTGGAGCCCACTTTGGAGCGTATGTTCTTCAGATCAGGCAGGGGGGCAGCGGCCGACAGTGATGTGGGTGAGCGGTTTTTCGGAGATTTAGGGGTCGAGCGAATCACTGCAACCTTCTTGATTTCATTTCCTGTGCTTGGAGGCTTGCCACCCGCAGCCTTGCTGGCAGGGGATTTGGGAGTGCCAGGGCTGCTGTGACCGCTGGTCTCCGGGGTCTTAGGAGAGTCTGGGAAACCCAGTATAGGGTTATGTACATGGTAATAATTTCATCATCAAATCTTCTTAAAAAATATACACAAGATTCAGTCCTAAAAACTCCTTTCTCAAATAAACCCAATTACCTTTTCCATTTTTGGCAGCCGCAGTCATGGCAGGAATCTTTGTACCGGCAGCATGAGGTCTACTGCTACTAGGAGCCTAGTGACATACAGAAATATAGAGAGAGAAAGCAACAGAAATACTTTAATAATTATATGTTACATTTACTATTATATAAAATAATAGAGGTAACCAAAAAACTGCTAATGTCTGTTTTAATGTCACAAGGGTTGATTTACAATTAAAACTTTAATAATAAAAAAGTGCTCTTTCTTATATGAAAGTCACTTACAAGCTGAACTTATATTACCATGATTATAATTTTTTTTACTTTTCAAATCTTTTTTAGAGATAGAATTTATTGTTATACCCTTGACTAACATCTGTAAAAATAATAAAAATACTGACATAAATACAGTCAATTAAATATAAAATATTTTAATATTTATTGTTAAAAAAAACATCCACGTTAAGACACATTATCCCATCAGTTTTGCCATAATTCCTACATGACCAACAATTTTTAGTTAGTGTAAATTTAGTTTACCAAGAAGGAAACTTGAACGAGTTTGAAATAAGTAAAAGAAAAGAGATATCACTTGTGACAATACATTTCCAATCAAGCTGTAATTTTCTTAAAGTAGACAAAAGCTGTAAAAATATTATTTAAGGACACAAAATACTATATTTGCATAACAAGACAAATTTTTTTTTGCCATTTTTACTGCAATAATGTTTCCAGCACAGTATGGCCTTTTCACTATACGAGGTGTGTTGAAAATGACATTGATAGCATTTCAAAATGACAATTCTCTAGCAATATAAAACTCATTTTAAGAAGCATTCATTAAAAAGTTAGGAAAATTCATTATTGGCCTAATAGCATGTTTGCCTGCTAAAACATACAATTTGTTGAAAGCACATTCAATAATTATCAACCCATCCACTGGAAGCATGATAACAGAGCTGCAGCTGAAGTTATGCACTACAACCATTCTAAAATCATGCTATTTTCAGCCGTCAGTGTTGATGCTGTATCCTAAATCAAAATGAACATGAAAGATGTGTGAATGAGATGTTGGTCAGTTAGTTAGAGGAGAGAAAAAGTTGCCGTTAATCACACAAGACAGTGCACAGACTGCCAGTAAAACAGGCGCAAAGTTAAAGCGCTCTCCACAGAAGCTAGAGGACACGGGGTCCGACACCAGCAGCTCTACTCACTCTTGGCCTGGATTCTTTGGGACCAGAACTGGTGGAAGACACTGAGGGAGATCTACTAGAGGAGGTCTTTTTCGGGATGGAGGAAGTTGTTTTATGGGAGGAGGGCCTGACTTTACTATTTTTAGGGGTCTTTATGTAAAGAGCAAAACAGCAGATGAAAACTCCATGGAGTACAAATAGCGACAGAAAGCAAAATAAAAGGCAGGATATACTATAATGAAAGTGAAAGATTATGCCAAACAGCTATTAGCACTCACCCTCTTCTCAGCATCACCATTGGTCTTGGACTGAGCTGTGAAGAATCAAAAAATGCACCAATATGAATACAATCAGTATATCGGAAACAGCATGTGAATAAATTTGATGTTAAATCTGGTGAGCTGCCTAACCATTACTAACCACTAACCCTAACCACTACTAAACCTCACAAGGGACTAATCTGTAACATTAGAAACTCAACTCACAATCTTTTTCGATGCAGTTTGATGTTGCTAATAAAGGCGACACAAATACATAGCACATACAATTGGCTACTGGACAAAATAGTTTGTTACTATTTTTATAAATTCTTTTAAGTACTAAATCAAATGGTTTTCTTTTATAATCAACATTTCTCTCACCTGGCCTGCCATCTGCCTTTTCCATGAAGGATATAAATAACGTTACTTTAGAATTAATAAGCCTAAATGAGATGTCTACAGTAATGCATATATGCTTCTTTAAAATTCTTCCTCCGTACACGCTTAAAAATAAAGGTTCTTCCATCGAGAACCTTGAAAATGAATGGAATCTTTCCATTCCACAAAAGGTTCTCTATAATGGAAAAAGATTCTTTTATATTTTAAAATGTTCTTCATAGAACTGTTGATAGTAAGGTTCCTTGGAGAACCAAAAATAGTTCTTCTATGGCATCACTGCAGACAAACCTTTTGGAAAGTTTATTTTTAAGATTGTAGACCCAGAAAACATTTGCCAAACTAACTACAGTTTGCTACATTTTATCCTGATCCTTTCACTCGTTTTCTTCAATTGGGAATTTCAACCAGATCTCATATATTTCTATTGGTTTTAAGAAACATTTGAGAAACGCTGCTGCTGTAAATGAAAGTGAGGGGATCTGTTAAAGCAGCGCTGCACCAGATGGTGTTATGAACACATGCAAGTAACACGTTCATGCACACAGTCATGCCAAACTGAACTCATTGAAACACGGCCAGCAAACATGGATTTCATCAATCGGTGCAAAACAGGCTGCAAGGCCACCGGAGGGAACAAAAGAATGACAGAGTGAGACTGAGTGCCCAAAAAAGGACGACGTGTAGCAAACAATTGCAGGACAACAGATCGTTCTCCTCAGCACGCCGTTCAATTTGGAGGATGTTCGTTATAGACAGAAAGTGGTGCATAGCTAAGCGGCTCTGTAAAGCATAGGTGGAGGCAAACCAAGGAAGACACTGCACTGGGATTCTGTGAGCTTATCTGCACAGACCTTTGAACTGAGCCACCGGCACCAGGGATTTTCTTGCCGGGGAGACGTGGACACCTTTTGGAGAAACAATTGTGCTTGTGGAGGGAGGAGTGGCTTCTGTCTTGCCGTCATCTTCGGCGGTAGTGATAACGTTGAGATTAACCCCTGAAAACGTTGCTTCCATCTGTTTGTGAGGTAGGCTTTTGGAAACACTATGTTCTTTGGTTTCAGTAGGTGCATATTCAGTCGTCTGAGCCCTGCTGGCCCACGCCGGGAGCGTTTCTTCTTCAACATTGCTCTCGTTGCCATAAAAGGACAGCTCTTCTTCTTCCTGGAGGGCCTCGCTGTATGGAGCTCTGGCTTCGACAATCCTCTCCCCGACCGATGTCAGGTCTTCCAGGGCTGAGCTGCGGACCAGGAACGTCGCAGGTGGCTCGCTCTCCAGAGACAGGCTCCTGGTGCGGTCTGGACTGACGGCCGTCCGCCGATGATGGGAATGGACCGGTCGTCCAGACCAGCTGCTCCTGAGGAGGTCTTCGTCCTGCTCTAGTATTCTCTGGGGGTCTTCACGGCTCCAGTCCGAGTGTTGATCATAACCATCTGATGAAAACCCTGCTGCTAAAGCTGGAAACAAAGCCGCTTTTGCCTGTCACTAATGCACATCTCATTCAGTGTGGACAGAGAGTGGTCAGAAGATTTACAGAAAGCAAAGACAACATCTATATCACTCTTCTCAAGGAAGCTGTCACATGATAAGGAGGGAACAAAAACACTCGTGGTGACAACCGTAGAGGAAAGACAACGGGCATAACAAACGCAACAAACTGGTTTGCTGGCCTTTGCTAACGTACAAAACAAAGAGCTGTGATGAAACCAGACTTCACACTGAACACAGATATATGAGCTGATAGGTACAATTGAAGAGCAAAAGTGTCTAAAATCTGACTAAATCTGACTAAAAGCATGTTGTTTTTGTGCCATAAACCTTAAGAAAAAGAAGTACACATGAGCATACTTTATTTAGTATTTATTATGGAAATTATATCTGTTAAAAGAATACACTTGTAATGTTTATTTTATTTTATTTACAATGAAATAAAAATGTATTATAATTGAAATTTATATATTAAATGCAAAAGCTATTGTTGACCCACTATTTTAATTAATTAATTACTTCTCCTGTCTTTGAAATATGGTTACTGATGAGCATTCATAATAACAAAAATATAGGCAAATGTCAACTTTTTATCTGAATGAAATATTTTACATGTCAGTCAAGACATTAAAATAAGTGTTTAAGCATGTTAATTAATTTGAAATTATTACTAAATGTATTTAAGAGTCTTAAGAAACAATGTCATGAATAATTACAGAATTACAGGTTTTTAAGAATATACCTAAAAGATTTGAAGCACACTACAAGTGCACTTTTAAGTGCACTTCTTTTTCATAAGGGTAGCAATTAACAAACAAACACGCCTCCCTTCTGCCATTGGTTGGTTAAAACAGAAACAGTTAAACCCCAAACTTCCACCCCTGGCTGAATTTAACTGTTTACTAAATAAACACAGCAACAGTGTTTGCACAACCAATGAACGATTCTACAATTTAAGAGAAATAAATGATTGGAGCTCTTTAAAAGCACCTAGTTGCTCCTGATTATTAAAATAAAATGGACATATGGTATCTCTGTGATTTCACAAAAACAAATAACCAGTACAAGATACAGATCAGTGAGGTGGAGTACTACCAGACAAACTGTTAAATAAAAAAAAATGAAATTAAATCTACAAGGTCATAATTCATGTAGCATAATGGCTATTCTACAAAGCATGACACCAATATGGTAGTTGTGAAATAGAGAAAAAAATATATTATTTTACCTGCAGATGCTGTTCCTCCAGCTTATTGATTATCAGGATATGTAGCAAAAAGAGAAAAACATAAATAACATGATTAGAAAATCACATAGCATATTATCTGGCAATTTCAGCCTCAAAGATGGACTATAAACACTAGCGTGAAATTGCACCACCAATATACTACGCTTCCTTTCGAAATCTCAAAAGCAACAAATACTTGCAATTAAAGCATTGTGACCTGTGAAAGAAAGAGCTTTGGCTGAGATCCTATTTGGCACAAAGTATTGATTCCAGACTTGGCATAACTTCACACCTACCCGGGCAAAAGCAGCTGAGCTCTCTAAGGTCTCTGTGACTAATCACATGGGAACTAAACTGAGAATGGCGCTGGAGTCTCCCTCCAGTCTATTTTGATTTAAAAGCCTGAAACCTGTCGGCATGCCTCAGCGGTGATGTCAAAATTAAACTGTGTGCTTGCAGACATACAAATTATCTTACACTTTACAAATCACCCCATTGTAAGCATAATATAAAAAGGATTTAAAAGCAAGAAATGGCAATTTATAACAACTGCATCCAAGATAGGCAAATGCATCCTGCAGGATTTAAATATGCAATGAATCAGAACAACAACAAAAAAAACGCTGCAGAAAATGAGAAACATTAGGATGTAAGGCACAAAGGCATCCACATAAATTAAAGCACAAAAGGGCAGTCAAGCAAAGCATGTCAGTCAGAAGAGGCAGCAGTCAATGGAGATCCGTACCAATCGCCATTTCCACTACAGGCTGCCACTGATCTTCTTTCTCTTCCTGTCTTGAATCTTGGGGGCTCTCTATAAAACAGTCATTTGAACAGTTGACACACCAAGCTACTAAAGGAAGTCCAGGTTTACTTGTGAAAGTGAAGCAAGCTGCTGGTACAGTCAAAAAGCAAGGCAGAAATGAAAGGTATAGCTTCACAGTTCAGCCACAGCAAGACTTTAGGTGGGTTCCAAAGTGCTCTGCTGAAAGCAAAGAGCTGGATGGTAAACTCACAAAAGAAAAAAGGCGAAAAACACGTATGCAAAACAGCCGTAAATGATGGTAGCCTGTTGGTCTTAAAACTATATTTATCAAGGCATAGTTAGTAAAAGGCATTTCATTACATAAATAAAAATAAATGGTTAGTTTTTGCTTAAAAAAAGCCAATTTGAAAGGGAAAAGGAAAGACAAAATGCATTTTAAAGCATCTTTATTATAAGTGCAGCAATGCATATCACATTGCTTCTCCTTACTGTGCTCATCATCCACCTGTTCTTCTGAAAACTCCTCTGTGAGAAAGAATGGTTGTTAAAAAACACAAGGCACAACTAATGTGGAGTTATCAGTTGTTCGGAACAATCAGTATTCATAAAGACATGTTTAAAATCTGTTAAGTTTTTTCCATTTGACATTGTATTTGTCTTAATTGCCAAAAAAGTTTACATAGGTAAAAAGACATTTTTTTGTTTTAGTTCGTAAAACAATAATAGAAAAAGAAAACTATTCTTTAAATACTTAAAAATTTAATGTAATATAATTTAATTTAAATTTAATTTTTTTCCAACGAATTAATATCAAACAGCTGGAGCAATCAGTCACACTGTACTGTGACCTCTATGCGACCTCAACAGTATTTCCCTGCAACTGGGTCTCTGAACTTGGTAGGGGGGGGAAAAATAATGAATTCAGTTGTTGTAAGTACATCTGTACATGTAAAATACACACTGCTAATTTTATTGTCAAATAAAATAAAAGGGGAAAAACAAAGGCCATCTGAATGTACTGGCATAACAGCAACAACCTGCAGTGTTGGAAAGTAACTGCTTATTTAACTGTCAGTATCCAAAAGAA
This sequence comes from Enteromius mattozi, assembly GCA_032359235.1. Taxonomy (NCBI): domain Eukaryota; kingdom Metazoa; phylum Chordata; class Actinopteri; order Cypriniformes; family Cyprinidae; genus Enteromius; species Enteromius mattozi. The sequence goes on from JAUMHE010000061.1 coordinate 2,765,534, forward strand.
ATTTAGCCCATTTAGCTTTACACAAAAAGCATTGACATTCAAACAGTATAAATCAGAGATGCAGGACCTTTTACTATGGGTCAAAAAAAAAAAACTGGATTGAGAGCTGTGGGCCAAAAGTAAAAGTTGCATTATATACAATTATTTTATAATAAAATGTACAATATAAACATTTATTTTCAGTCAAATTCACAAATATTCTTTACTTTTAAGTGCAAAACAAATAATGAATTAGAAATAAAGATAATATTCATTGGCATGGCAGGCCAAATTAAAGGTCAGCATGGGTCAGCACTGGCCTGCAGGACATGGTTTGGGCTTCTCTGGTATAAATGTTTAAACTTCAAAAAGAGATGCATTGAAAAAGTAGACTGCATTAAACACTGAATCACATGCATCTCCTCAACACTATTCTGCTTTACTGAATGTTTCAGTGTAATCGTAGTATTCTTATTCTTTCACAATATATTGCGCACGTGAGCCCATTATGATATTATTTAAGCAGACTTCTAAAAGTTAAAACATTTTAACACAAAATTAAATTAATTGCTAAAAATTCCAAGATGATAGCTGATGATAAAAAGATCATGTGGATCACAATAATGGATGACACTGGTGAAAACACTGCTTTGAGCATGCATGAAATGCTCTGATGACAATTTATTATTTTTAAAGTTTTTTTTAAAGTTAAAGGGTTTCACACATACAACCCTTTCTGGAAAATCACCTGTACATTACCACTTAAGAGATCATGTATGAACAGGACATGTCCACAATATTTTTTGAAGTTATTTTTGCTTCTAAGTATGGTTGAACAAAAGTTATATTATTCTAAAATTAAAAAGTAATGTGTTACTTTACTAGTTACTTGGAAAAAGTAATATTATTATGTAACTCGCTTTACTTGTAATGCATTACCCCCAACACTGCTGATTACTCTGACTACACAAAACACTTTTTTTTGTTCCACTGCACGGCTTTTAATTGTTTTTCTATGTAAACAAGCATTTTTGACACTTCTCACCACATCTTGCTGTTTTTAAAGCATCTTGCTCATGAACGTTGAGTCATTAAGGGTTTTTTCCCTTAAAACCTGTCAAAAAAAAACTGCCAAATAGTGAAACTGAAGCATTCCTCCTCATTCAGACAGATGAAGAAAGATGGCTCAGCATTTCAAAACAATTTCTAATGATTTAAATTAGTTTATCTGTACTTTGGTGTGGATGTGTGAATGGTATCTTAATGGTATGTTAAGCTTTTGCTTGTGTGAAGGCAGCTAATGTTTAATACTGTGCTTCTAGAGCCACTACTAGCTTCACTATCTCTAACATACTCACTCTCTGCTGTGCCATTGCAGTATCTGCCATTTATTGGTGGCAGATGCTCTGAGCAGTGTTTCCTCCTTGTGTGTGGCATTACGGGAAGAGCAAAAGGGGAGAAAGTGTGCACTAGTGAAGGCTGTAAACTAGGGAAATATAAGCCACGCACTAAAGAATGCAGGGGGTCACAGAGGAAAAAGAGAGAGTGTTATGGTCCCATTTATGGCATGTGAATACATACAACACAACGGAAGACTCTGTGGCAAGCTGGCACCTTTACGAAGTCAGTCAATACCACCACTGTGTTTGTTCCTTCCATCCATACAAATGCTTGGAGTTCATTGGCTGAGGTTTTAAATAAGTGACTACATTTAGAAAACGCCTGATTTTGCCAGAACTACATTACAACATCATTAATTTAAAGGAACAGTTCACCCATGAAAAATACTCACAATAATCCACAAGTAATCAACTCCAGTCCATCAATTAACATCTTGAGAGTTTGTAAAAAACAATTTTCTGCAAACAAGGTTCTGCAAAAATACCAGTAATAATCAATAATAATGCTTCCGCCAGTGACCTCAAAATCCACCCACATACTGTATTTGTTTAGAACTGTAAATGGTGCTTGATCTGTGCATATTTCTCTCCTGATTCAGACAAGATTTTGTTCACTGGAGAAGGCAACATTATGGAAAGAGTGGTGTGGATTATTATGATTTTTTTATCAGCTGTTTGGATTCTGATGGCACCCATTCACTGCAGATAATCCATTGGTGAGCAAGTGATGTAATGCTAAATTTCCCCAAATCTATTCTGATGAAGAAACTAGGCCTGAAGGAGCATTTTTTTCATTTTTGTGTGAACTATTGCTTTAAGAAACTATAATCTAGTTTTGATTACACTATATTCTAGAACGACTGAAGCAATCACAGTAAAGAATGCCAGATGACAAAATTTTCATTGTTGTGATTCAGTTGGTGAAGTAGTGAACTCGCTCAATCAGGGCTCTAGACTAACTTTTTCCACTGGTTGCACTTGTGCGCCTAATTTTTTTCTTAGGTGCACCAGCACAAAAGTTAGGTGCATCCACATGTTCATATAGGCAATATTGTCATGTTTTAAATGATTAACTAACACCATGTCTACACTGAATGAGACAGTTGTCTACAGTGGACGCAACAAAAGTTAAAGTTTTTAAAGTTCTTTATTTGAAGCACAGTTCTACAAGAAAGGTAAAAGTGTTGGTGCTTAAATAATTCTTGGACGGATCAGGCCTTAACTTAACATTCTTAACGAATAAGTTGTCAGTGGTTCTTTTCATGTTTTCTCATCATCTGCGGCTACATCGACTACATCGTTTATCTGACGGGCTTAGGCTACTCGCCTCTCTCTCGCCGTGTCTATGCGACACGACAAAATACAATAGAACCTATTCTGCTGTCTATACTGGACGCGACTCCGCATGACAAATTCTGTCGGCTTGTGTGTCCTGGCTTTAATGTGTGTCTGTTGTTGAACCACAGAAATGAAGTTTCAGAGCCGCAGAGAATTTTGTTTCCGTCTCGAACGGCTGGTCGCACCGGTACAACCTCAGATTTTGTTTAGTCGCACTATTGAGAAATTAGGTCGCATAGAGCCCTGTCAATGTCCATCAATTGATTCCTTTGTACACTGTCGCCTTTTCTGTAAGCCAACTGAGAACCAATTTCATTACTGTGTGCTTTTCAAAAAGCAAAAAGCAAAAAAAAAAAAACACAAAACCTCACACACATGCTGAAGAAAGCAGGGTGTGTGATGCTGTTGAATTAGTACCAGAGGACGTCCTGAGAGGAGGATGACCCACATGACTGGATTACAGCGAGATGCAGCTGCAAAGCCTGGATTGAGGGCCCAGTCAAGCATAGCCTTGTGGTTTATGTAAAGGAATTAAAACACAGGGCTGTATCAAAGAGTTGCTGCCACTGCGGCCACATTCATCACTAAAATATGTATAAAGATCATACGGTCTGCAGTGTCTTTGATAATTTGATACGTTTAATTTGCTCGTGACGGAAGGAAACACATGTTAGCAGTCATGCTAATTGATGCCCAGAGGGATAACACATCTGCATGTATGCCGTATCACAGCGAATTCATGTGCTAATCAAGTCATTAATATAATTTAATTTAGTAGGCACATGTGCAAATCTTTCTCTGGTGTATTATACAGAACAGCATTGTCTGATAATATCGTCCCCTGGCAGCCAAGATACATCTGATATATCTGTGATAACATCGCCCTTGTAATAGTGCTCTACATGCAAATAGATATTATTTATGAATATTTCACCATTATTGGCTGTGGATCTTTTATACACTCTGAGAACAAATATTTTGTCTGAAGGACACTGAAAAATAATGCAATTGTTTGCACCAATTTTTTTGAGTTATGACAACTTTCAGCCGATTTCACGACAGTTTCTACATTTTTGACAAGGTGGCTAATTCGTAAGAATTCATATGATTTGTGAGAAATCATACATATTTTACGAGGTGATCAATTCGTACACCTAACCCTGCCCCTAAACTTAATCTTCACAGAAATTATACGAGTGAGGTAATGTGAATATGAATTAGCCACCTCAACCAACAAACTACATTGTACAACTACTGTAGCATAAACTAGCACCATAAACATTTTATTAATCAACTGCAACGATTTTGTAAGTTGTTCCAATAAATTCAAGCATAATTGAGTGGTAGCCCTGGAACCAACTGATTTTATCTATTTGAATTCAAATTAACAGCTAACACATCACAAAACTTAAACGAAAGCACTACTTTTCAGCATAATGGTAACCACAAAAACAACCATATAACAGATACTGTTTTAAATGTCAAATATTCAAACACATCAGCATTACACAATAACAAGTCTTTCCATTCACTGAAAAAACCCACATAAAATACTAATTCAACATTTATTCTTCTTATCAAGTTAGTAGTGAAAAAAAACTACAAATCTACAGCCCAATTCTCAAAGTTATCAAGGAATTTGAATTACTAAAAAGGTTACTAAAAAAGGTTGAATTAAATAAAGAAATGCTTGTTTTTAAATGGACAGTTTACCCAAAAATATTGTCTTCATTTACTCACCCTTATGTTGTTCCAAACCTGTATGAGTTTCTTTTTTATGCCAAACTTAACAGACTTATTTCAAACAGACAGTCTTCCATAGTAGAAATACTATGGAAGTCAATGGGAGCCATCAACTGTTTGATTACTAGCACTCTTCAAAATATCTTAATTTATGTTATATGTAACATAAAGAAAGTCATACAGGTTTGAAATGACATAACGGTAAGTAAATGATGACAAAATTGTAATTTCTGGGTGAACTATCCCTTTAAGTTCCACTGAATGTGTAGATCACAATCCATACCAGTATGTCCTTCAAAGAAAATTAAACTTGTCCTTCAACTACATTTGAATGCTGTCATGATACACACACCCTGTTCACACTGCAGAGCTTGTTTAATAGTTCTGACTAATCAGTTAATCAGTATGTGTGTGTATTTATTTTGACTGGCTGTGACACAACCAACCTGTTTTCCCACAGAAGTGAGCTCACCTTTCATTGGACAGTCGCCTGGTCTCACGAGCCCCACCGCAATTCCATTCTCCTTGTGGAACTGGTTGCCATGGCGATGATCGTTGATGGTCATTCCAGAAAGGGAGGTTGCCATGGTATCGCCAGAGTTGTAGTGAGCTGTGTGGCTATTGGGCGAGGAGCTCAATAAATCGTGCTGCTGGTCCATAGCAAGTCCAAATGAGGGTACTGAAGGGGGAGGGGAGGACAGAGGGTAAAGGTAAGAGAGAAAAGAGGGAGAAGGGAATAAAAAGAAAGTAAGAAGTGAAAATTAAAATGAGTTAGTTGATGCACAAGAGAAATGCAGATCAAAATGCTGATTATTTTGCTATGATTCCTAGTGCCAAAATGATGGTGGCCCAACACAATAAGCGTACATACAACTCAACAAAATCGCCACAGCATAATGGAAATAAGCCGCAACACAAAAGAACAAAATTAGCTAAATGCAACAAAATTAGCACAACACAGCAGAAACAAGACGCAGCATAATAATGAAATTAGCACAATACAATGGAAAGACAAAACAAGCAGTAACACAATGGAAACAAGCCGAAATACAATAAAAAACGCACAACACAACGGAAACTAGCCACAACACAACAAAAACAAGCTGTAACACAATGGAAACAAGGTGAAATACAATGTAAAAAAAGTCGCAACACAACAAAATTAGCACAATGCGACTAAAACAATCGGCAACACAACATAAACTAGCCACAAAACAACAAAAACAAACTGCAACAACGGAAACAAGCTACAACACAAAGAAAAAAGCTGTAACACAATGGAAACAAGCTACAACACAACAAAAACAAGCCGCAACACAACGGAAACAAGACGCAACACAACAGAAACCAGCTGCAACACAACGAAAACAAGCCAAAATACAATGGAAAAAAGTCACAACACAACGGAAACAAGTTTCATGCAACGAAATTACCACAACACAACAAAATTAGTCACATTTTTTTGTGTTTTGGACATTTTTTTTTGTGTTGTGGAGATTTTGTTGTGTTGTGCACCACTTGGCCACCATTCAAAATGGCTTTTCAGTGCTGAAGGAAGAAAAATGTTATTGTTATGAACAAAATTAAGGTTGAAAATCCATAATCCATCAGCAAAAACCTCAGAAACAACTGTCAAACCAACAATATGACTCCGGTGAGTCAACAGCAGAGGTGTCAATCAACTTTTCGAAGGACAGCGTGGGTTGAATCAATATCCAATCGGCAGTATCCGTCTCTTCACACAGGGCTGTCACAAGCTCAATGTAAACAGAGCCAGAGTACCGGTGTGAACCTGGATATTTATACTGCCAAACATGCCGGCCTAGCTTAAGGTTACTGCCATGCGGCCTAAAATAGTGCAGTCAAGCCAACGTGTCCCTATGCACCTCCTGAAAGCCTTTCTGTAGTCACTTTATTAAACCATTGCATCGCAAAACATAACACAGTGCACTAGCAAAACTGACTTGGTATGTTCTTATTTGTAAGATAAAACATTCACACAGAATGTAAGTGACTATCTAATTGTCAAATTACAGAAAACACCCTTTTTTTCCACTGACCTACTGAGTTGTTGTTTCTACACGGGACACTCCCACTCTAGAGCTATGAGGTGTTAGAAATCCAAATATGCGTTCATGACTACATAATCATTTTGTAATACTATAATCGCTAATATTGAAAATCCATCCCATTAGTGATACTTGTTATTAGGATATTTATTTAGCTACCCAGCCCAAAGCAGATTATACATGTTGAATATTTCACAGCCATCCTGATGCACTATTCATCCTACACACAAAACACACAATCATTACACAGCGCCCAGCCCTCCAGACTTCCTGACAGCTCATTCTGACGTGTGCGCTTGTAGCATTTAGAAACTGTGTGTGTGTGTTTCTTTCTAGTGCAATGGGAATGTAATGACTTTTCAACAAACACACTCTCTTACACTTTTCATGGCTGCATTTCTTTGATCAAAAATACAGTAAAAACTATGATATTGTGAAATACTATTACAATTTAACAGCTTTTTATTTTAATTTTCATAAAATATAATTTATTCCTGTGATGCAAAGCTGAATTTTCATCAGCCATTACTCTAGTCTTCAATGTCTTATGATCCTTCAGAAATAATTTTAATACACTGATTTATTTTTCATTTTAGGAAACAGCTGTGCTGCTTAATGCTTTTATACACAGTGATATTTTTTTCAGGATTGTTTGATTAATAAAAAGAACAGCATTTATTTAAAACTATTTTTGTAACAACGTAAGCATCACTTTTGCATTCATTTTACATATCATTGCTGAACAAAAGTATTAATTTCTTTAAAAAGAAATGATGTGGGTAAGTAAATACTGACAGAACTTTCACTTTTGGGTGAACTGTCTATCCCTTAAAATTTTAATGAGGTATGTACAGAAAGTTTCATGCATTATTCAGTTTCATCATTTTTAGAAGGTTTTAGAAGTGTTAACCATTGATGGCAAACATTGATTGGAGTAATGAGCAGCATATTATAGTGGATCTACATGATTTAGAGAAAGAATAAGTAGCCTAAGGCTGCCGTAGAGTATTACCAGCATCTTCACTAATACGATAGTGTGATTATAAAAAACACATCTGTTGATGTAACCCATTAGCATTTATCGAATGCTTTCCCAGTTACATAAACAAATTGCTCTTCTCTTTCATCTTCTTATGGGTTTCCCTGGTCTGCTTCACTAAAGCCCACAGCCAAAAGAAAAAAACCCTCTCTGGATTCTCCAGGTCATTGCATTGGGCAGTGGGAAAAATCTCACCTGTTTTATGTGCATCTGGCACACAAGCTGTCTGGAACACAGAATTTGCACAAGGATTCAGGATCTTTGCTCTCTCACCTTTGCGCAACTTTCTGTACACTGGGAATGTGATGTGGGATTTTACATTTTCATCGTCCCAACTGCAACTGGCTTACATTTCAGATCATCTTAGTATTACACCAATAAATCATGATTTGTGGTCATGTTATCCCATATTTTTTGAGAAAGGTCCAAACAACATCTTGTTCTTCAATGGAAACAAGAACATCTGACCATTGGTCACATTGATCACGTGTACAAATTTGCTTATTTGATTAGTGACCAAAATAGTGCAGAATGTCAATCTGTTTACCATTTATGCCATAACTTTCCAAATCTAAATGACAATTTTGATTCCCTGATGTTCAATATAACATTTGGACCACAATGAGCCTTTTAAAAACGTCCTGACTCCACCTAGTACTATAAGACCACATGCCTCCAAGGGCAGCTGAAGAGCACCATCTAACCAGGCACTAACATCTGTTGTCTTTTGTGTGGCGGTGCCTCATTCAGAGTGTTAAAACATAAAAAACGTGCACAGTTGGGTCTGTGTGTGTGTGTGTTTGTTGAAGAAACAAGAATGATGAACTTGGCACCGCTCATGGCTCTTCTGCAAACCCACATAAACAGGGTGATTTAGATGGTGTGTGCAGCTAGAGAAGCACAAGATCAACATAGATGTTTGCACAGCACCTGCGATACCATGCAAAGACATATTCACCACAAAGTACACACATAACGCCATGTGTCCGTAACTGAACGCAGGAATTCAAACGAATCTCTTTTTTGCAAAGCAGAGGTGAGAGTTAACATGTATAGTTGCTGGACACAAGATCAGATCGCAGTTGTCTTTCCTTCTTTATTGCCTTTGATTTGCTAATGGACAACATGTGGTCCTTTTCATTTTAAAATGCGTCAGTCGGTGGGGGGAATACTTATTAAAACTTATTATTGAATAATTGTGCAGTTTACACTTAATGAATGAAACTGAATTCATTATTCCGCACTAAACATTTAAAATGTTGTGTTGTCACATGACATCATAAAATTGCATGTGAATGGTAGAGGTGAACGAGTACATAGTTCACCCAAAACTGAAAATTCTGTCATTAATTACTTGCCAAACCCATATGACGTTTGTTCATCTTTGGAACACTATTTAAGAATTTCTTTCTTTTTTTTTGATGAAATCCAAAAGCTTTCTGATTTTCTTACAAAAAAATGTTCTTTTATATTTTTAAGAAAATCATAAAGAAAAAACTTCATTTGATCACTTCTTCTCTTCTGTGTTGAATAAAGTCTTTATTTTTGTTTTCTTTGCACTCCAAAATTATTCTCATAGCTTCATAAAATTGCAATTGAACCATTGATGTCACATGGACTATTTTAACAATGTCCTTACTATCTTTTAGGGCCTTGAACATATCAGTAGCATTGCTGTCTATCCAGGGTCCGAAAGCTCTTCATTTTCATTAAAATATCTTACTTTGTCTTCTGAACGAAGGTCTTACGACTTTTTAGGCAAACTATTTGTTCATCTGTTCACTTGTTATTCTATTCTGTTTTGCATAAAATGACTTAGTATTTGAGCAGATTAAGTGTTTGAGTGTCAGGACCATTGCATTATGGGATACGTTTTACCATGCAGCGGTAAAAAGTGTTATATACAGCTCATTGCGGAAGCACATCTGTGTTTTACACGCAAACAGAAAATCTACATACCGTGCAGAGTAGTATTAATATGTTAATAAAACATTCTGAATATAGTCCTGGTATCACATAACATCAAAAAAATGTTTTGAATTATTTTAATAATGCTTTGCTGCTTTCTCAGACACATGAATAATCAGCATGACACGGCACTCTGGATCATCTCAAAAACGAGACTGTATGCTACTAATAGATGCAGATGAATGCTTCCTTGTAAACATACACTTCCCCTTTCATTGAACGCTGTGAAAGTGATAGTTCAAACAGACGTGGGAGCATTTGATTCTTCTCATGGAGCGTCAAGACATCTGATGAAACAAAGCTCCCACAGTTACTCTTGACAGGATGTCAACAAACGTCTGGAATTTTTAAACTGTCCTTGTCAGCATGTGTGGTGCTTGACATAAACTGTGCTTCTAATGCCAGTAAATCTAGTAAACTCAAAATGGAAATTCCTTCTTTTAGTCTTACTGCAAAGATATACATATATGATGACATGCTGAGACAAGGCTGTAATCAGTGTGTCTGCATCACTGGATATTACTGTTGTTAATATTTGGCTATATCTTACCTCACATTTAAAAACTGAAGCAGTGATTTCATCTTTGATACGTGTGAACAGTGCAGCCTTCTTTGTTCTGATTGGGCATCTTGATTATTTTAAGCATTGTTAGTCAGACGAAGGCAGACCAGCCTAAAAATGCAACCAAAACTTAAAATCTCTTTTTTTTTGTCATCCTAACAACAAACAGCAGCATCACATCTATCAAATATTGAGGAGGATAAGCTGGTCATTACTAATTATTTTCTTTGATTGTTACGGGCTGCACTGAGGTCCAGTAAACAGACAACCTGCTCAACTTCCAATAAAAAAATGGTGTCTGTGTACAGTATATACCAACTCAACAGCTATTATTTGTTATGCAACCAGGCAAATCTCTAATCTGCAGATCTGACCACGTCAAAAACTACTTGGTTGGATTTTGCGATAAATCCATGGATGGCACCAGAAAAAGTCTGAATGTATCTCCTTAGGGTTTATTTGCTTGTTTATCTGGCACCAAATGGAAAAATGCCACTCTCCACTGGCACGCACCGGGCTTGTGCTTTAGAATAGCTGAATGTCTGTGATGCTCTCATCACGGTCGACTACCCTTGTATCCCTGACCTAAATTTGCTCTGCATTGCTATGAAGCACAGTTACTCGTCTCTCATGCTCTCTCTCTCTATGCCAAGCTTCTTTTGGGCAGGGCCAGTCATGTTCGAATTCAAACACAGTCTCATAACAGGGTCACAAAACAACTTTTCTGATATGAAATCCACCAGATCATAATTGCATAAGATCCTAGCAATCTATATGGAGCCCGATATTGGAGTAGATGTAAATCTGATGCCACAAAATGCATTCTGAAGTCTGTGATGACATAAGCAACTTCTATTTTCTCAGTAGCATGTGAAATGATTCTTATGAGTCACTCCCCTGTGAACTGGCTGTAGAATGATTCCACTGTACTGTGGTGGAAAGACAAATGTTCATTTCAGAAAATGATGTACTCTGTGTTATATATGTTATTTGTCTTTTACTACTGCAGCCCAGCCCATCAAGTAAATATTTTATTCTGAAAAATTTGGACAAATATAAATGCTAAATGTGATTATACAGCATGTTATAAACATGAACATCATGCTGCTTTAAGATAATAACATGTACAGTATATTTTGATTTGACTTGGCTTTTTAATTTCAAAAAAAGTACTTAAACGAAAAAGCTCACAAAACGCTCTTGTCATGCAGCATAAGATGGACATTCTGGTTTTGCACCAACTTGTGAAATGCATGCTTTCTTTAAAAAGAGGACAAACCAAATACCGAATTCTGAATTAATCTATATACTTATGACTATATAGCCTAATTTGCAATAATGTGGCATTATTAAATTACTAATAAAATGTTCTATTTCATTTTATTAGTAATTTCCATTTCCTTTTGGTAGCACACTTTACATATGCTTCAGTTCATGGTTAACAGCATTCCAGAACAGTCATGCTTAAGTTCTCAGGGCAAAGCACCATGTGGATGCATGTAGACATGGAATTCTGGAATTCTGTTCATCACGCTTCTGTCGGAGAGGTAATGGCCTAAGTCTCTACAGCTGCAAATTCACCTCAAATTACACAAAGCGCTAGGTCTGTGGCAGAAATCCCAATCGCACCCTCTCATGCCTGTTAGTCTGAGGAGACTGAGCGAAACCCCTCATCAGTGCCATGCCAATTAAACACTCATGTAACACATGAGAGACTTCATATGGCATTATGTCAGAGATTTTATGCTCTTTGTAAGCCTGCCCGTATCACTAAACCACAACAATTTGCTCAGATGTTTCCGTGCAGCTTAGTGACCATTAAAAATAATAAGAGTGTATGGCTAATACTTATAATGCTGTTTTTTTGTTTGTTTGTTTTGCAACAGACGCACAAATAGCACAAACAGCGATCACTGTGATGCGATAAGTACAGAAACAACCCTTATATTATCTAATAAGTACATTTAGCTAAATGTTTTGATTCAGTGGTTCATAATGTTTTATGATTTTACATATTCCATAACAATGGCTTATGCTGAAAATCCCCATATAGTGTGTTTGGAAATACCCCTAGTAGGTTGGTTTAATTAATTGAACACTTCTGAATTAGATTTGACTATTTCACTGTGGATTATTTATAATGAAAATGCCACAGCTGTTCTTTTATATCCAAAGAAAGTGCATGGCAGTCATTGTTTTTTATATTTCGAGAATTTCAGTTGGTTATTTCCTTGGTTTATTATAATTAATAATAGTACTACTACTACTAATAATAAAATGAATTTTAAAAAATCTAAATAATAGAACAGAATAGTTGATTTCACTTTATTTTGATGATTTCTTTAACACATTGTTAGTCAAGTCAAGTCACCTTTATTTATATAGTGCTTTTAACAATACAGATTGTGTCAGTATTGAGGAGGTATACAGTAAAAGGAGAATAAAGTGTCAGTAATGTATAACGACAAGATGAAACACTCAATTTTCAGTTAAAGGCATTTCATTATTTAATTCAGAGAAACCATTGTCCAGCTTGTTGATTAGTAAGTGTACTACCAAGTAACCTTTCCCCTACATATTTACTAACTTTCATTAAGAATGTTAGTAGAATATTAGTAGGGTTAGGGTTAGATTAAGTTGGCATGTACTTGCAAAGCAACTTACAGTCAGTAATGTCTTGGCAGACTATGACAAGCAGACAGTCCACTAAAACTCTAATGAGAGTTAGTTGACATGTAAGTGCAAAAAACAAAACCAACCAAACAAAAACACACACACACACACACACACATACATATATATATATATATATATGAATGTATAGGCTATATATACACTACCGTTCAAAACTTTGGGGTCAGTAAGATATTTAATTGTTTTTAAAGAGGTTTCTTCTGCTCATCAAGGCTGCATT
>JAUMHE010000061.1:2787906-2799361 GCA_032359235.1 Enteromius mattozi
TGGATGGATATAGATGATATATAGGATGTATAATACAATCTAATAGATGTTTAAGTTGATAGAATCAATTAGACTGGAATATTGAAATGGGGAAAGAAATTATTTTCTAGAGACATTAGTAGCATTGTTGATACTGTTGATTGATACTCGCTTCAGTCATAAAAAGACACCATTAAACTGATATAAAAAATATACTGTTGGTAAGTTTATTTAAAGATTGAATGTGAAACTACTGCAATATAAAAACTCTAAATTTAAAAACTTTAAATGTTTCAGAAAAAATGTGAACACTACTGATAACATTTTTTTTTTAATTTTATTAAAGTTTTGAAAAACATGACAGTTCCTAATTGAGCTTAATTTCACAAGCTATAAACGGTATATGCAAAACTAAATTAGATTCCTCTTTATTCAAGCTAGTAAAGCTAATCAGAGAGCAGAGCGGGTTCTTTTGTTCTTTGATTTCCATCAGTTACACTGACTACAGCCGGTTTTAATCTAAAAGCAATGTCTCCACTCTTTAAAACCTGACGCACACGCGCTGGATCTGAAACGCTAAAATTAATGGACTAAAATTAATTGTAGGTAGAAAAAGACAAATAAAAACTTCATAAAACTTCACTTTGATCTCAAATCGATTTCTCTTCGCCTCTATATAACTATTCAGGAGTACTCACGGGTAATCAAGCGTGGATTTGAGTGCCGCGTCAAGGAAAACTTGATCCAAAGGTGTTCCTCGCCACAAGTAAACTCAGGCTGAGAGTCTTCAGACACCACGACTCCATTCAAATTTTCATGATCTGCTTGTTGAACGAATAAGCGGATTTTATGACAAGTCAAAAATACAAAAATTATTTTATTATAAGCAGCTTAACTTCTTACCCAAGAATCGCCAAGTCACAGGTCCTCTGAGAATCTCCTCAAATTCGTCATTTTGTGAGTGAGTCGTTCCGTTTTGGTCCCTATTATTAACCAAACTGTGGTCCTCACATGCATGGCATTTGAAAGTGGATTGGGCCGTCGAGTCACTTGAAATCGCTGAAGTGTTGAGATACCGTTCACAGTCATCTTCGCGAGCTCTCAAATACAGCCTCTCCAAGTCCGCGGGAGACTGCTGTGCTTTGAGCGACCCGTTTGATCGACTTGCATCGACTTGTGCATTGTCTTTGTTAAGATGGGCTAATGTCAATACTACAAATTCCCAATTCATCAGTAAGGCTATCATTATCTTAAAACTCGCGTTCCGCGTCATTTCAGGGCCGTGCACAATAATGACATATTATGAACCACACACACAAAAAAAAGAGCCAATTCTCATAGACCTGCGGCGTACACGACTCAAGTAACTAGGCCAAACCTGTACAGGAAGAGAGCAGGGCCTATTTATCTACTTCAGACCAATTGGCGTTTGCCTCCACGCAGTGCATGCCGGTTAGATTTAATCTATTTTCATAATTAGCCTATATATTTTCATCTACTATAATTATATATTATATTTTAATGTGACCCAATCTTTAATTAAAAAAACAGATGACTTAAATTTGCTCTTTTAGTTGTAATTACTGTAAACAATTTTGTCGTACAGAAACATGTTGTTTAAATGAGTGTATAATAGGAGTAGGCTTTTATGTATATTATATTACTTAATTTCTCTGGTTATTTTTAAAAATATAAAATAATTTAATTGATAATTGCCATATAGGCCAGTGTAAAACAACATCCACAAGATTATACTTCCTGGCACTTGTGGTGAATTTTCTGACAGACAATAAACAACATCGGTTAAACAATATCTCTAAACATCTTTTTTTATGTAAACAACACTTTGTGCAACCCTTAATAGGCTACACATTTTGTGTAAAATTTACCAAGTGTAGCTGCTTTAAGCAAACGAGTCAGAGATAGATCCGGACAAGTTTATTTTAATTTATTCCTGTAACACAAAGTTGAATTTTCATCAGCCATTAGCTTACTCCAGTCTTCAGTGTCATATGACCCCTCAGAAGTCATTATAATTTAGCCTACTGATTCATTATCAGTGCTGAAAAAAAATTGTACTGCTTAATGTTTCTTTGGAACCTGTGATAACTTATTCAGTATTCTTTGATTAATAAAAAGTTCAAAAGAAACACATTTATTTAAAATATAAATCTTTATTTATTCATTCAAAGAATCATGAATCATTATTTGGAACGTTACAATAATTTCTAAAGGATCATGTGACACTGAAGACTGTTGAAAATTATGACATAATTGCTGATTACACTGCAATTAGCACAAACTGAGCTACAATAATATATAATTAGCATGTATATGAGTTAGTATTTCATGAAAATAATGTTTTTGCGTGCTTAGCAAAACAAAAAAAGAAAAAAAAGAAAGCAAGCAATGAGGTAGAGAAAACAGACAATGCAAATTGCTCAATGCAGCGCTGTAATTGCTGTAAATATAACATAAGATGCAAATGAACATATTTGACACAGAAGGTGCATTAAACACGGTGAGTTATTAATAATGTATTTTTCTGGGACCTAGTGCAAATTAGGAGGTAGGAATGCGCAAAAAATCAGGAGGATTAAAAGAACCATTGCATACAAGACATGATATTGTACAAAGCTTTTTTTTCACATTAGGCTAGGATGTAGCGTTCAGTGTCTGAAATCAGAGTCAACACCTGTACTTTTCAACACTAGTTCAGTTACCATACTATACTGTAATGCAGGTTGTAAGAATCCTTTCAATACGTTGGTAGAAATTTAGCAGGATGCGGGGGTCCTTTCTAAGGAAATAAAGGCTCTGTTGCTCCTTTTTAGTCCGAGTGGAGATTTTGCAGGTCCAGGAAAGATCCTCATTAGATGGACACCAAGGAACTTGAAGCTTAAAGTCATGCACTCCACTTCAGCTCCATCAATGTACAGTGGACAAGGGCAAAAGATGCAAAGGATAGTCCCACCAAATGTTGATTAAAATTAGTTAATAGAAGTTCTATTTATGACATTATATTTGACAGCATCCACATTTTACAGCATTTATTGATAGGCTATTTAACTTGATATTTGGCATTTTCCAATGCAACTCTTTATTTTGTCTCTTATTTCTTTTGGAAGTGTTTGTGCCCAGGAGCTCTGCTGATAGGCTCAAATTATGTTTGTTCTCTGAAAGTGAAGCAGTTTTGTTTTGTCTGATTACGGACACTGTTCTGGATTGACCCTTTAAAGCGCGTGCTCCCTCCCTCTCTCTCTCCCTCTCTCCCTCTCTCCCTCTCTCTCTCTCTCTTTCTCTCTCTGCTCCAGCTCTCTCGTTGTATGTGAAATGTGTGAAAAAGTATGAGAATTAACCGAATGAATAAACAGGTTTAACTTATAACTTAACTTATCATTTTTAACATGTCACAATATGAGTGTGAGTACCTGATAGTTCAATAAGATGGATGTCAATAAGTCGTTTCTTTAATCAATATGAAGATTGCTTTAAATAAAAATCAACAACATTCCTGAACATTCCTCGAAATTGTCTATAAAACCATCAAAAACATTCATCAGAGCTTCATTTATAACATAACACTGGACTGACACGTACAAACAACATATTTCCTCGCTATGGATGATATAGGATGACGATTTATACTTCCGGATTTTGTTTTAAGATCAAAAGGTCACATATGAATATCATTTATTATTTTTATGAGGTCAAAGGTCAAGGCAATTAATCTTTTTGACACAACCCCCCGCATATTACTCTCTATTGTAACCTCTTTTTGGACTGTTTGGTTTTTGGTTAGAAAACTAAACTAGTAAATAAGTAAGTAAAATTTATTTTTATAGCACCTTTCACAGACAAGAAGTCACAAAGTGCTTTACAAAAATATCAATAAACAGATCAAACGTACATACAATCAAATATACTATAAAACAGAATCACAACCAATCCTCACAGGAATACAAAAACATTACTGTTAATTAAAAGCCAGTCCCAAAAGGTACGTCTTCAAGTGTCGAGAATCGACAAAGCCCACTGTTCTCAGTGTTAATGGAAGATAAAGGTAGTATACTGTATTTTTATTGTAATTTTCTTTTTTGAGGGTTTAAGAAAGTGGCTAATAAT
Source organism: Enteromius mattozi (assembly GCA_032359235.1). Taxonomy (NCBI): domain Eukaryota; kingdom Metazoa; phylum Chordata; class Actinopteri; order Cypriniformes; family Cyprinidae; genus Enteromius; species Enteromius mattozi. The sequence continues at coordinate 2,792,011 of JAUMHE010000061.1, forward strand.
AATAAAAAAAAATGTTGTTTGTTTTTGTGCATGTCAGCTCCTGAAGAAATTTCCCTATATTTGCGTGCTGGATTTTCCTTTTGCTTATACCATTAAAACTCCCAAAAAGGTCACTTGCTTCCAATCTCTCTTTTCATGTTACGTCCTTTACCCCTAGACAGGGTTTAAAATCCCCACAACACAATTTTTGGTATTTTCTCCACAACACACTAACAAATAACTTAGTACTTGATCCATATCTTCCCAATAATTACTTGACTGGACACTCAACCCACTTGTTCAGGGTGAGGTGCTGTACAGTAAATAAGCTCTGCTTAATGCTGCATCCTTTTAGTGAATGTAACACTTGGCTACAGCACAAGGTTTTTCTTAGTAAAGTCCTCTGAGAGAGGTCTAGTGACTAAGAGTCTGGGTTTTTCATACGTGCCTGGTAAATGTTCCTGACATTTGGGGATTAGAGCCAACCGGGAGCGCTACCTAAACCAAAGGCAAAGTTATATCTGCTGACAGCTGCATTGATCCTCTCTTGGGACATGCAGACTAAATTTTTCAACAGACTACTTCATTGTGACTTATACAGAGTTGGAATTAGCATTTGCACAGATGATGTTTCTTGATATAAAACAGACTCACAATAGTGGTTGAAGAACAAAGTGATTTTAATCAGTTGTATAATTTTTTACAAAAACATTGCATTATTTATGATTCATTGATGACATCATCAATCACTGATGACAATTCTCACACATGACCTTCAGCCAACCACCGCTGATGTGCATGTGAGGCTGCTGCTGTACCTAGGCCAACAGAAAAGATATTGGTATTGTAAATTAAAGTTTAAAATGTACTAGCAAAATGTAACAAAGCGTTTAGAGGAACTTACCAGAAGAGTTCCTTCAGTCAGTCATGACATGTTTTATAAAAGCTTGGGAAAAGAACGTGAAGATTCATTTCAATGAGAACCTTCATTTTGTCAGTAGAGGGAAGTCTTGAGCCTACTGCTCTTACCTTCATAGTTAATGCAACCATTTGTGTCTTCTTGCCCTGCCAGCAACTGATCCACTTCACCCTCAGTCAATCTCTCACCTGAAATTGAGCCAGGGTCCCAATGAGCAAAAAAAAAAATTTAAGCTTTAAGTTTTTTCAACATTTGACCACAATCAATATATATATATATATATATATATATTTTTTTTTTTTTTTTTTTTCAAAATTTCATACCCAAAGTAGCGAGCACATGGCGAAGTTCAGCCCCCATGACTGTTCCATCACCTTCTTTGTCAAAGACCCGTAGGCCTTCCACAAAATCCTCAAATGTGCCCCTTTCAGTATACTTTGAAACTTGTTGAAACATAGGCAGGAAAGTTTCGAAGTCGATCATTTTGGATTCCATCTCTGAATGACACAATTTCAATAGATCAGTTTAGTAAATGACACCATCACATAACACAAAAAAAACATTCTTAAAAGGGATAGGTCACCCAACACTGAAAAAATGTCAAATGACTTCTGTTGACTGTTATTGTATGAGGGGTTCCACAGAAGAAATAAAGAGTTTGGCATACAATGAAAATTAATGCAAACTATCCCTTTAAGCTTCAATAGCACACAATAGCAAAAAGTAAAGTTATGTTTATCAGTGTGTAGTCCTAATTCCTGTGGTTAGAATAGCAGTTTTACTTATTGAGCCATTATGATTTGAATGAAATGGTTCTCAGTATTCACAGAATAGCTTGCAAATGTCACAGAGAACTTAATTGCTACTGACGTTTGTGCCCCTCAACATCTCAGCAATATCTGTAACACATGTGTTAAGCCTTTCTCCTGGTTTGCTCCCGAAGGATCCAGTGCGACTTGCGAAACACAGCTGTTTTTTTCTGTGAGATTACCTTCAGCCTTTGGTTTCCCAAGAACATTCAAAACTTCAGCATTGGTTGGGTTCTGACCCAAAGCTCTCATCACATCTCCACACTGAGCTTGTGAAATCTTCATCTCCCCCGAGGGAGTCCTGGCAAACAACAGGAAAGCTTCTTTGAACTCTGTATAACATGAAATGACATTAAGTGAGTTCATTTTCAATTAAGTTAATCAGATGACCTTTAGGCTGTTCCTTACCTTCAAGCTTTTCAGCACTGAGATTCCCCTGAAACCCAGAACAAGAGTTGTTTTTGTAGACATTTATGCCTTGAAATTTGCAGTCATCAGGAAAATATATAAAATGCATTTCTGATCCTCTACCAAAATTCTACCATGTACTACTGCACAGATGTTAGCGTCATGTGTTTAATAACAGTCTGGCAGTTGTTCTGCCATCGTTTTTCCTGGCACCACAAATAATCTCCTCTGAAAGCACACAGTCTGCTTATGAGATCATATCATCCATATCTATCTCCCTGGGGAGTCTAACTTAGGAAGTGTATGAATACAGTGGTGAGTGGGAAGACCTCATAGCTCAGCAGCAGGTGTGTGTAGATCTATGAAAAGAACATCTACTTGAATCCAAGCATGAAGCAGTATTGTACTATACATGTCCAGAAAAATTATAACCACTTAGCAAATTGTGCAGTTTTTTTTTAACAGAAATGATCCATCAATAAAAATATTTGAAATGAAATAGTTACCTTTTGCATTGGTGATTTATGCTGTTTCTGAACCATATTGCTTATTTTAAGTATTTTTTTTCTCTCCGTATTGTCTGATATTGAACATTAAATTATATTATAGAAATTGTATCGACCAATATTGGATATTTAACAGACTCCACCTTTTAAAAGTTCATTTCACATTAACTTGAACAGTTATTTATGTGTGCTGCCTTTTTAAAAGCACACATGTGAGTTTAAAAGAGTATTAATCTTGTATTAATCTTGCTGTATATTTTAATGTAATATTTATTTTAGTTTTAGTGAATTGTATTTTTTTCTTTGAATGTCAGTACATCTCAATCTTAATCTCTTTTCAATGTTAATCTCTTTTCATTTTTAAAACGTTTTATCATTGTGCCTCATTTGAACTTGGATTACCCAGTGCTTGTCAATGAAGCGATAATCTAGATTTGGAATTAATAATTAAAGTCTTTTTTACTGTACATACATATTTAAATATAGACATCATCAATTATCAATAATTATTATGGGCACATTAATCCAGGTCATCGGACACCTGAGCAGAAAAGTAAAAAGAAAAACCACAACATAACAAGGGGTGAGAACCATTTAACTTAAAATGTCACTTACGCCCTTCTGGTTCTCACCCTTCAATAACATAAGATCACATAACATGACATGACAACATAACAGAGACTTACTGCAGCAGCAGGATCATATTTAAAAGCTGGATTTGGAGGAGAAGCCTCTGCTTTGGCTGGTTCTGGGGCTGCTCCAGGTGCAGGGCTGGCTTTTTCTGGAGGTGTTGTAGCTGACTCTGGTGTTGTAGTTGGGGCAAATGCAGCCTTTTCCAGTGCTGGCGCTGTTGGTTTAGGATCGGCTGATTCTGCTGCTTCAGGAGCAGCTTCTGGCTTTTGTGAAGCCATAGTGGTGCAATCACAATAAGTGAATGGACAAAAGCGAAACCTTATTCCAATGTTTGACTGCTGTTAATTGGCATGGATTGGAGCCTTAAATGTTATATACCCTCCTCCATCTCTGTAAATTTGATGCACCTCCCCAATATTACTGCCATTTCTAAATAAGGAAAGAATGCTGTGACAGTGGGTCCACTGCACTTCACAGGATACAGATTCCCTCCTTACTATAACACCCTTCTGTTCACAACACCATCATACACATCTCTCCTGTGAATATTTTGCTTTATGCACTATAAATGGGTAGATGGATATGGCATTCTGTTTTCTGTTACTTGACATCATCCTCACATATAAAGCTGTATGTATATGGACACTACAGGGCTGTTGCTATTAATAGACACAAACGCTGCAGCTTAACCGTTACCCCAAACACCTCATTCACACCTTCTCTGCTTTTCCAAAACATATGCATCTTTTTTCAGCTATGAACATTTTTGACCCTTGAACCTTTCAGAATATATTCCCACTTTTTTCACAAATTAACCATTAAAAATAACTTTAATGTTTAATAAAACATTAATGGTGCTAAAGTAGTTGGTCGTAGAGGAAATTGCACCTTTACTGAGCCCTTGAATGAGTTGATGACTCTTAGGGTCTTAATGGAAAGTAACATACTTTGGTTAAACTTTCTCAATGGCAGCGTAAAACAACACCCTTTTATCTTGTCAAAATCAGCTTTGCACAATCAACCCATTTTGTTGCACGTCCCTTTAAATGCTAACAAGCTCTGCTCCCCCTTCCCCTCTCTCTTTTGTGGGGTGACGAGTTTACTTTAGCCACATTTTGCTGGGTAACTTGTAACTAGCACATTACTAGGAAAGACGATTTGCAAAGATGCAAATACTCACTTCTGGAGGTGACACTGGATCACAAATCATTTGCACAAACATAGACGCATTCAGGTAAAATTCTCTTTACAAAAAAACGTCTTCAGTGGCTCAGATGAGTGGCTTGATTTGAAAAAGGGATCATATTTTTAAGAATTAAATAAAAACTACTGGGTGGATTTTTATGTTGGATGTGTACACACACTGACAACATACATTTATGTTCAAACAACATGTAAAAGTCGATTTTGCATCCGAGGACCGCTTTATCGATAAATAAATAATGAAACTGATTTTGAGCATTATATTTAGAATTCCACAAAATCTATACATAGTTTCAAAACCTAACAGCACATAATTACAGAAGTCTTTATCAAAGCACATCTCTTTATCTCTGAATATTGTATGAATTTATCTTTCGTAATTGTCTGCTTTAAATCTGCACCAACCTTAGCTCCTCAGGACAGCCTTTAAAAATGGATGGATGGGGTGGTGTGGCCCATCGGCAGCATGAAGAATAAACAAATCTACTGCACACATAATAAGAGTCAAATTAATCGATTAATTCCCAAAACATGTATTATATACAACAAGCTAACAATAACAATAAGAACAATAATTGTTTTTTATTCCTTCATCCCTTTTCAATATATGTTTAATTAAAAAAACAAACAAACAAACAAACTAAAACAGTCTGTGGTTTGGAGGGACATTTGCATACCTCTGAAGTCATGTTTTCCTTTTAACTCAGAAAAAGTGATTTACAATCACTCATGCAGTAAATGGTGCTGGCTAAAAGTCTCATTTAACCTCCCAAGTGTGATAGGGCAGGCAGGTAGAATGAATGCAAAGGAACATGCGCGCACACACACACGTTGGTATTTGTGGTTTATGGGGACTCTCCATATGTGTAATGGTTTTTATACTGTAAAAACTGTATGTGCTATTGCCCTAACCTACTGTACACTTAAACCTACCCTGTAAAATGGGCGGTATGAACCAAAGCTTCACCCATAGGCTTACTTCCGTGTTAAAGAAAAACGTGGATAATGAACCTGCATGACACAACAAGATACACCTGAAAACAATTTGAATATAAAATACCAGAAATCCCAAACAAAATGTTAGAAAACGAACATACGGCATAGGCATATACTGTAGAACTTCTAAGTTAAAAAAGTTTATATTATCTTGGCTTATTAAGTTGCGTTCACACCGGACACGAATAAAGCGTCAAGCGCGAGTGATTTATATGTAAAGTCAATGCAAAGACGCGATTAGACATCCTGCGGCGCGCGCGATTCGTGTGAAACGCTCAAGTTGAAAAATCTGAACTTTGGCGAAAATTCGCGCCGCGTTAACCAATCAGGAGCTTGCTCTAGCAGTGACGTGATTACTACATAGCAAGCGGAGGCAGAATTCCGAAACTATAGAGGACAAAATCATCGTCGCTGTATGATACATTTTTGTATTTTCATAGAAACAGCAACAAAAAGGAAATAAATAATAGATTCATTGAACCGAAGTTTGCCAATGAGATATACCCAAAACGAATTTTACCTCCTGTTTAACCACTACAGAGACATCAGGAGGCAGTGGCAGGTGTCAGAATTACTAGCTGCGGTGAGGCTGCCCTCAGCAGATACATGAGCACTGAGCACTCGGTGTTAGCGTGGAGCTCACGGCTCCGAAATCGGCGTAGCAAACTTTTAAATAGGCGCTCTCCTTTTTAATAAACCACAGATTTTTGTTTTAAACAACTACATTCTCGCCTGAAATACTCTGAAAACTGCATTTCATGGCACAATAACAACAATATTTTGAAAATTTTGCGGTTTTCGCCTCCACCAATGCATGAGACTGGAGCCGCCTGGCAGAAGCCCCTATCATGATGTGAATTCGCATCTTTTGTACGCGCGAATGAAGCGAATTGCACGCGTGAATAAAGCGAGTAAACTCAAAATTTTATTTATTCGCGCAATTCGCGTCTGGTGTGGACGTACCTTTACATTGCCTTTTTTCAGTCAAAATAGTTTGGGGTTGATTGATCTAATTTTGGAAAACAGTGATTTATATTTTGAGTCTTTTTATCTATGACTTTCCTGTCTATTTAAGAATTCGTAGAGTAAATTTTTATGTTTTTATGAGTAATTTTTATGTTGAAGACAAAAGACAAAATTAGACCCTTAGAATAAGATGTAAATATTTCTACAGATCTGTCCATTAAAAATGCATCTGTTTTCACACGATAGCCTGCAATTCCGAACGCGTGATCACAAAGCTCCCTGCAGGCGCTTCTTCAGATTTTCAGAGAGCAAAGCACGCACAGTCAGCTCCCGAGGGAGCTGATTGCAAGTGTCCGTTTGCTAGGGAATCGCGGTGGGATTTGGTGGAAGAAGGGTGATCCCTATCCTCTTCCTTTCTCACCAGATCTACTTTGTGTGTACAAGCATGATGCTATCATTACAGTGAATAAATGAATAATGAGCATCATTCTGGGGAGCAGAGCGCACGCTGTCAGCTCTCGCTTCTCCCCGCTGCAAATGCTCCGTCCCCGCCGGACACGCTCTGAGGAGTGTGTCTGTGCATGCGAGCTTGCGGTTCTCTCCCACTGCTGCTGAGGCATGGCGGTGATTGAGATCACGAGGATCGCATTTTGATCTGGCGGACGTGTTGGAGACGGGCTCACCCTTGCTCCACCTGCATTAGATAGATCGAGCGCTCTATAACTCAGGGTCCAGAAGCCCATGCTGTTTGATTGCAATCAGGAGGGACCTTCTCTCACAGGCAAGGGGCACCATCGTGAACCCTTGCCCGGAGTTGTGGAAGCTGCGAGAGTTGGGCCCCTGAGGGGGCAACCGAGGTTGTCGAGACCATCCTCCAATCCAGAGCTCCATCCACAAGGAAACTGTATGCCCTGAAGTGGAAACTTTTCACT
>JAUMHE010000061.1:2801669-2834650 GCA_032359235.1 Enteromius mattozi
TCCTATTTGATAATGTTCAGTGCTTTGCTACAATCTGTATTGTTAAAAGTGCTATATAAATAAAAGTGACTGATTGACTGAATGACTGAATTGTTCAATAATAAACCTGCATAGTCTGGCTCTGTCCTGGCTCTGACCTGGTCACCGGCTCCTACACGGTGCTCTGCTCTGCCTCAGTTCCTGGTCTCTCCACTTCCATGTGGACCTGGCCCTCCGTCCCTTCCCCTGTTCCACCTCCGCTCCACTGCCCTCCTCGATTGTTCTGTTTTTGTCCACCATATGGACTCTCAGAATGTTACACATCACTGTGTGCAATCAGTGCAGTGGATGATGGGAAATGTGACTGCATTCCTGTGGCTTCAGTTCCTGCTTCTGCCTTTGCTTCTGGCTGTTACCTTTAAATATAAAAACTTTTACTTTTTGATTGACAAGCATTGAAAAGACATTCTACAGAAAAGTCCCCCTGGAAGAACCGGAATGAGAAACTCTGCTCAATAATGAACCTACATAGTCCTGGTGATACAGTACGTGGCAAATTTAAGGTGATGCGTTCACTTCTTCATAAAAGCATGAAACTTGGTGTCACGCCCATGTCTGTGTTGTTATCTGTCACTAGTTTGTTTTGGTTTGTGTTCCTCACCTGTCCTGAGTTATCCCCAGTGTTTATAAGCCTGTTGTGTTTTGTCCAGTGCTGTCTATCGTCAATGTTATTTTACGTGTGTATGTTTCCTGGTATCTGCCCTTGTGGAATTAAAGTTTAAGTTTACCCTGCAACGCTGCAGCCTCTGCCTGTCCTTGCATAAACGCTGACACTTGGTTAAATTGTACAGTTTAGGGCCCTAAACATTTTCAGAAATGGAGCTGTTCCAAAAACACCTTGTTGTTGCCATGACAACCATTTCCGCTATTATTTATTATGCATTTAATGTAATACAAATGATGTATTTTGCGTCATATCTTCTGAACCAAAGATGATAATGCAAAAACTGACCATAAGCTGTATAAAAGCATTAGAAACAAGTTGTGTTGCATTCCAAGTCCTTCTGAAACCACACAATGTTTTAATCACTAAAAATGATCCCACTCCATTAACACGCTCACATCTCATTCAAAAAGATACTCCCGTACCGTAGAATGACACAATCAATCACGAGACACACAAGAGCCAACAGAATTTCACAACCAAGGCTGACGTAAGGATTCTTCTGGCGGCATTTTTTAAATTTGTGCACAAAAACTGCTGCAGCACACACAGGATTAACTTTGGCGGTACTGAGACAGTGATCACGTCTATACCTCTCACAAACCGGCCTGTCATTTCTGGCCTCTGGAATTGTCAGTTAGCTGTCAACAAACTTCATTCTGACCATTGTTTCTCAGTCTACTCTTAGTATCTTGGGCTTGACTGAGACCTGGATTCGTCCAGAGGACTCCGCAACCCCTGCTATCCACCCCCGAGTTTGGAAGTGTACTGGTCTTCTCATTTCTAATAATTAGAAATACTCATCCTCCCATCCCACAGAATGACACAATAAAAACTTAATAAACTCAATAAAAATTTTGAGTTTCATGCTATTGTGGCCAGGCAGCCGCCTCTCCGAGCAATCATTGCCTCCCCTGTCCTTCCTTCACCGCCCTTCGCCATGCTCCCGACGGGAGTGGGCTTGTGAGAGGAGAGGCTGTGCAGGTCTAGTGGCGTGTGATGAGGCGCAGCTGAAGCCAATGGAGCCTCATCACCGCCGCCGTTAAAGGACCAAGCGCGCCTCTCCTCGAGAGACCGGCCTCTTCCCCTTGTGCATGCACGCTGGTGTCCTCGTGGGTCCAGGAAGGGTGCGGAGGGAGATCGCCATGCCGCCCGAAGATGTGAGCCGGCAGAGCCGCGAGCCGCCGTATGAGTCCCCGCACCCGTTAAATGGCTGCCGGGCTAGGATGCCGTGTCGTTGAGCCGCCGCCTCTCGCGCCCCCGGACCTGGAAGGGGAACGCGTGCGAACCACCCAGACTCCGCCCCTAGCCTGGACCCTTCCCCCTCGAACACTGCCTGGCCTTCACTTTCCCAGAAGCACAACGAGGACACCAGTTCCCCTTTTATTTTGGACACTTTTTTGCCCCAGACACTTTATTTTATTGTTCTTTTGTAAATAAAAAGCCTCTCCGAGGCCTGACGCCACTCCCACTGTGTCTGTCGTTGGCTCGTCCCATTTACATGACATATATTGTAATGATTTATCTCCTTCCTAGTGAACTGGGCACCTGTATAGAGCAGCTGGATGGGTCCGATACCATATAGAGCCCCCCACATAACAAATCCCAATTTAACCCCTGGTTATGATGATTTGTCATACAAAGTACCAATTCAAATTATGTACTTAAAATTTTCTGTTATATCCACACATTAATTTTGTCATTTTCAAATTTTCACTTTCATTCCTTTAAACATCACTGAATATTGAATGTATTCATTCTGCTTGAGATGCTTTTATTCTGCACCAACCTAGGTTCCTCAGGGGAAGGACAGGCTTTAAAAATGGATGGATGGGGTGGGCATGGTCCATCTTCAAGATATAGAATAAACATTACTGTCCACATAATAAGAGACAAACTAATCATTTCATTTCCAAACCTAGGAAAATACACAATCAGCTCTATTAAAATATTGTTTGTCAATTAACCCATTTCAAAATGTTTAGTTACAACAAAAAACGTCTGTGGTTTGGAGGGACTTGTCATTTGCATATCTCTGAAGTAATGACATCCTTTTAACTCAGAAAAAGTGATTTACGTTCACTCATGCAGTAAATAGTACTGGATAAAAGACTCATTTAACCTCTATGATGGAGTAGGCAGGTAAAACACACACACACACACATAAAGAAAAAACAGCTAATCTTCTAACTAAAATAGGTCATCACTTCAAAATCAAGGTTCTGCTAGACGCGAAATTTAATATTGTAAAGATAAATAAAAGAAATCATACTTTAAGAACCATTATACATTTTGTTTAAAGTAACAGTGACACTATAGTGGTGTGAGATGAGATCCCTCCACACCCTGAAAAATGGGCTGGACCATCAGGGTACACCATTTGCTGCATTAAACAGGTTGGAAAGAATGATGAGAAATACTGTATCTGTGATGACAAACAACAAGACATGACGTGAATGTTGTTAATGTAAGAAGAAACATCATGGATCTTATTTATGGCTTCATCATCTGGATTCTTATGGTTACATTTGAAGGGGTATGTAACGCTCATGCTTTTTTGGTTGTTGGTGCTATTTTTATTTTAAGTAAGACATGAAAAACACCTAGAGTATTTCAAAAGATTCATGTTTGCAGACGTTTTTTGCACTTTTATATGTTTTCAAGGTGAAGACTGTTCATCCTGAATGTTCTATAGTGTTGCATTTACAAGAGAAAGAAGCTGAATGTCAGCTCAAAATCAGTTTAGCACAGTCTTTGTTCAGCGCTACAAATACAGGTGAGCTTAGTCACATAAGCACTAACACTCAAGACCTTAGGAATTACATTTAACACAAATGTCATTGCACACTTTTATGCCATTTAATTATTTAATCATAGTTTAGCCAAATCAGGGGCAGTTTCTTCATCACTGACCTGATTTTACCAAGTGCAACATGTCCCTGGTTCCACATCTTTGTTGTCCCTGGAACAACATTGTGATTAGCCAATCAGATTTGAAGAAACAGTTTACAGTTTTTGTGAAGTTTAGGCTCACAATCAGTGTTTGGTGCTTGTACATCAGGGTCAGTCTTCTATCATTTCCTCTGATTTTAGGCATTACTAAGTAAGGTTAGTTTTAGGTGTAGAGATATGGTCAAGACTATATTTTTGCATTAAAATGTCGTTCCAGGGTCAACAAAATATGTTGACCTAGGGACGCATCGAACTTGGCAAAATCAGGACGTGCGTTTTTTCATAGTTAGTTTATCTCTTTCTTTTGCAAATAAAATGCACATATGGGACTGACTAAAAATAAATCTCTTACAGGTTATTTAATTGTCCTTGTTCATTTTACAAGACCTGTGAATGTGACCTGCATTGTTAAAGGAACAGTTAAATTAAACAAATAAAAAATAAACAAAAACAAAACAGCTTAATTTTTTCCCTTTTGACTTGTGTGTTATAGTTTAAGTTTCTAAAGCTGCTGTGTTAAGAACAGACAACAATTGGTTTCTCTAAATCCTGCTTGACTGATATGGAACTATAGGATATGTTACTATAAGACTACATTTTTTTAACTGTTTTAACTGCATTTTTAACTGTTAGATAAGTTCACAGTCAAACATATACTTCTACTGAATAATGACACTGTTGTCCTTTTTGAGTTGCTTTACAGCAGAATTTTGCTTTATTTGCTATATTTGATAAAGTTTGTTACTTCTTGTTTTATCAAATTATTGTAATCAATAGTAGCCACTTTGGATGTCTTCAGGTTGTCAGGTTGAGTGGGATGGAGTGAACTGCTGGCCTTCAGTCAGTGTAGGAGAGAGTGTGTCAGTGTCTTGCCCACCTCCTCTCCTCAAGTCCTATGGTAACTGCAACGGCAAATAAAAAATTCCTTCTTTTTGTACTAATGTGGCTGTAAAAGTTCAGTGCTATGTCATAAATTTAAAATAAGTATTTTTGATTGACTTCTTTAGAGCTGATCACCCGCACCTGCACTAGAGAAGGATGGAGTAGGCTGAGTGTGTCTTATGACAATGCCTGCTTTCAGGACAACAGTACAGAGCAGGAAGAGACGGGACACAGAGTAAACAACCTTCTTCAACCTCAAACAATCTGATGCCAATATCTGATATTATGCATATGTATCCATATAATTACTGTGTACTTTTTTAAACTATTTGTTTAATCTGTGGCAAAGTGTTTTGGCATGTAAACAAATTTTGATATCCTATACCCCTAACAATTTTGAATGATCATATTGATAATAAAATCGAAATTAAAACAAGTTTTTGACACCAAAAGATGGTGCTACATGTTTCTATTCAAACCGTTGATTAAAGCAATTATTTACTGAATGAAATTGCCTCCAGATTAATTAAGTGGTATCTAAACTTGATATCTTCCATTTTACTGTGGTAGCAAGAGTACTTTGCCATGGTGAAGTTAATATACACAGTTGGGTATGGCGTGTCCATTGGCTCTCTCTGTGTTGCAATCATCATCTTCTGCATCTTTAGGTAACATAAAACATTCTTTACTTGTTTCAATGTCTTTAATTATGAATTATTCTGATGCATGCTGGAACTCAACTGTGGATGCACTTTTTGGCATCAACAAATGCTTATATTGTATCACATAAAACTTCCAGATTTTCATTAATCCCACAGGAAGCTTCTGTGTACACGGACCTACATCCACCTCAACCTCTTCTCCTCATTCATCCTGAGGGCTTTGGCTGTGTTTGTAAAGGATGCAGTGTTATTTGCGGATGAGACTATCAATCACTGCACAGTCTCCACGGTGTGTTACACCAAAGAAATGACTTATAAGATTTTAAAGTGACCCTCTGCATCTCTTTAACTGAATGCTATATCTCAGGTTTTGTGCAAGGCTGTGGTGACATTTTTCCAGTATTGCGTGTTATCAAATTTCTGCTGGCTGCTCGTTGAGGGACTTTATCTTCAGACACTGCTAGCATTCACCTTCACCCACACAAGAACATTTTTCTGGTGCTACATTCTTATTGGCTGGGGTAAAACCACATTTTGTATACACTAGCTGCTGATTATATAACTTATTCTTAAATGCTCATAGATTGTTTTCTCTGTGTTACAGGGATGCCATCTGTTACAATAGCAATCTGGACATTCCTCAAAAATAAATATGACAACTATGGGTAAGGATGAGATTATTGTGTAGTGCATTTGGACAATTTATACAAAGTTTTGTCATGAAACTCGACGTTATAATCACATGATTATTCACATTTTCTTTCACATCAGCAGCCAATGAGCTTGCTGATCAAGATTTAAATGCTTGGCTAGTGCTTGCTGTTGTAGTTGCAGCACACTTTAGAAACTCTCCACCTTCCCCAGCTCCACCTGTATAGATCTGCTTCTGAGTAATTTAATGTATTTATGCATTTTTATTATGTATGCTATATGTGCAGCAGCAGTTTTTCTTACATGTTCATAGCAGTACGTCTGTGAATTTTATTGGCAGTAGCAAGTCTTGATACTGGCTCATGCTGCAGCAGCATCGCAGATCTATTCCACCAAGTATATTATCATGCAAAAACTGCCTCAAAGTTGTCATATCAAAACTATAGGTATCTATGTGCATGAGAGTATCACACACAAGAGTGTTTATATGTTTTGGCAGGTGCTGGGATGACCTGGACAGTGGCTACTGGTGGATCATCAAAATTCCCATTTTGCTCTCTGTATTTGTATGTAAATGCTGAAAAGAATACTTGTTCGCTCAAGACAGATTGTGTGTTTATTGATGTATTTGTTCATTTATTCCTGTTAAAATACTATCTTCTATGTCACTATAATATGTAGTGAAAACTACAGGTAAGAAATTGTAGTGTTTGCCTGAAAACTCTGTGGTTATGGTTTGGTATATAAGACCTATTCTTTTTTTCACAAATTCTATTCATATACTATCAGCTATGGCTGCCAAACAAAAAAAAAAAAAAGTAAAATATTGTAATAGTAACAAGGACAAGTGTGTAAAAAAATATCTGTAAAATTATTGTTTTTATGAAGTCTGTATTTATAATATATTATAAGGGTATTCTTAAGGCATTATAATGAAAGCATAATGCATTATAAAAACCTTATAATGTGTTATAACATTAATGAATAACCATAAAAACTATGATAATACATTATAATATTTATGTATTTGAGATTATTAACTTTTAAGAGTATGATTAATTGTGGCACACTATAAACACAATATTAAATCTACTTTATTTATAGTGGACTATATCAGATCTTGACATTTATTTTATTTATGATCTACACAGTACCTTACAACATCTTGTGGTTAGGTGCTGAGTGTTATTTGAGTGTTTCCTTTGAGGTTAATATAAGGCTAATGTGAGCTAGTTATACTTTCAACTGAAAAAAAGCAATGTTTATTATATAAACCTAAGAGTATTAGGTTAAGTAGAATGTTCACATACTTGCAAAGTATCCTTTACTTACTATGTCTGTTGAGGAACCATCAAAATAAAGTGTTAGCATATATTTATCAGACACACTAATAATACTCTGATGATGGCTGACATGTAGTTGCAGAGTTACTTATCAACAGCTGTCTAAAGGGTCCCATCAAAATAATCAAACTGATATTCTTTAAAAAAAAATGTTTAAACATATTACACGTTCATCTGATCTGATATCTGATCTTATGGCTGTTTGAGAAATTTTTTTTTATGTTTACTAGTAATAATAACAAAAAAATTTGTTATTATTACTACTTATAAGTGGTATTTGTCCGTTTTAAATAAAGAAATATAAGTGACATGTCAAGATGTTCATTGTGTGTCATAAGTTATCATACTCAAAAGCTGTAACCGCAAATAAGCTAATATTATAACACATTAAAACTGTTCTTATGAATATTTATGGGATAATATAACACATTTTAAAGGTATTTATACTGCATTATGCATTATAATACCTTAAGAATAGCCTTAAAATGAAATACAAATAGGCTTCATAGAAAGTGTTTCCATATATTTTACTGTAATTGTACATTTTTGGTTTGGCAGCCATAGCTGCAAGTCATTTCACTGTTTTTTGTTTTGTTTTGTTTTAGTGTACATTCAGAGATTTTAAATATTATTTTATTATTACTGATATTCAGAGCTGGGTAGTAACTGATTATACGTACATAATCAGACACATTACATTATTCAAATATTCATGTAATTATTGATTCTCCCTAATTTTTCTTTTTCATCTTTGAAATGTTATACATTTTTATACATTCAGAGAGTTTTCCAGTTTTGTGAACATTCACAGAAAGAGCACAGCATTTGAGTACTGGATTTAAGTGCTTTCACAGTATTTTAAATTGTATCAACTACTCAGCACATTCACTTTCAAACACATTAAAATGCACAAATTTCAGTTATTCCTTATTTACATGTAATGCAGGGATTCCTAAACTTCTTTAATCTAATATTTTTACTTGAAGTACCCTTGAGATATTAAGGTAATAATTAAGTCATTTGTACGTTCACAGTTCTCTCACATGACATGCGGGTGAACAAATAATATATATATATATATTTTTTTTTTTCTTCATTTTTTCATTTTATAGGTTATTTTAAAATGGATTATTTTGATTTGGCATTGTTCTTGTAGAATTTATTAATATTTGCTTTTCATAAAACTCACAGCTAATATAGAAGGAATTTTTTCCCTTTTCAAATTTCAACTTTCCAGGTGAACTTTCTGGTGTTTGTTAACATAAGCAGGATTATAGTTGTCAAGACAAAAACCCCAGAATCAACTGGAGACAGGCGACTTTACAGGTAGGATCTTTCAAATAATTATTGCAAATTGTAAATTCTAACTTTATGGCTGTATTCGGTTCAAATATTTAATTTTACATACAAAAAGATGCCCTTGTCTCTTTTAAATACCATTCAGACGATTGGCGAAGTCAACTCTTCTGCTCATCCCTCTTTTCGGAGTGCATTATATTGTTTTTGCTCTGTTTCCTGAACATGTGGGTCTAGAGGCGAGACTCTTCTTTGAACTCGTGCTAGGTTCCTTCCAGGTAATGTTCAGGCACTTATAATGCAACATGCAGCACTATTTCTACTGTGCAATACAGAAAATGAATCAAATATGTTTTTTAATCAATAGTGATATAATAAATGAACTGTCTTATCCTATCTCTCTCTCTCATTTGAGAGGTATGATGCTTCTATGGAGCTTGTTATTAAGTGAAATTCTGCCCTCTACTGTAAATGTACTTGAAATACAAAAGTTATCTGAAGATATTGTCACCTTTATTAATAATATTAAAAATAATTATTTTATCGTTCGGAAAAATGCAGAAATATGTTAGTCAAGTACTAAAACAAATCCATAAAGTTTAATTAAAGCTTTATGCTACTGTGAATGTCAAAATATTAACTGTGACATTTCTTTGAAGGGTTTCATTGTGGCATTGTTATACTGCTTCTTGAACTGTGAGGTAAGACCTAATAAACTTTTAATAGCATATGAAAAGACAAAGAAGCATATTAATTAATAATTGTTTTTATAGGTCCAGAATGAAATAAGAAAAGAAATTCGGAAATATAAGTTCCGGACTGACAACAACACTTTCCAAATGGCAACCCAAGATTTCACTGCATAGCTTGAGTAGCATGTTTTACCACATCTGCACTTGTTATAGCTTATTATAGCTACTGTTATAAACACTGTGAGGATAATTGTGTTAATATTTTGTGTTAAACATTAATAATAGTATTAATATTACACATCACAGATTGTTAGTTTGAATGTTTGTTTTACATGCAAGTTAGTTGAAAAAGCTAAAGGTAAAAGGTGGCACTTGGTTCATTTTTCCTCTCTGTTTGAATGCAATCTATAACCTACATATGATGTTTCCAAAATATTTTAAATGTTGACAGATGTTAATATCTTAGTTGCATTATACTTTACCATTTTTATTGTCTGTTAATAAAGTAAAATAGAAAATAATGCTGACTTTTTTTAAATATATGACACCAGAGGATGGCGCTATATTCAATATGTTCACAATGTATTTCGTCATCAGGCTGTCAGTTTTCAAATACGAGCTCCTTTTCATTCACTACGTACAGTAACATGTTGTAAATAATGTATACTATTCCGCATTTAACAGTGTGAAAATCATGATGTGAAGTTTTTATTTTTATTTATTTATTTTTTTTATAGAAAGAATATTATTGTCAGTATGTGGGGTTCAGTGATAGTTCTTCATCTCTTCCAAGAAGCATCTGCAACATTATCAGTGGGAGTGATCAAGTATATTAGATTTCTGCTCAGCTGCCTGATCTACTTTAAACGGTGTGCGCGCGCGCGTGCGTGCGAGAGAGACAGAGAGAGAGATTTAAATATATTTGTATTATAGTTCTATAATATAAAATATGCTTCGTGCATGTTTGAATATAACGTATTAAAGGTCCTGAAGCTGAAGCTTAAATCACACAATTCGTCATAACTATTTAGCATGTAAAATCGACAATAATTGAAATGAAATCTTAATCTCGTTGATTAGCCTACACACTTTTGAGAGACTAAATGCGACTTTCGACAAACATTTTTTGGTTTTAGAGGGGTTTTGGCCACTTTCTGCTTAAACCAGGGTCGTAGTGAAAAACCCTTCTCCATAGCCGAAACAGAATTATTTTACTGTAAAACGAGCCATAAATGTATCAGTCCATGAAATTTAAATTAGAAATAGCGTTTTAATGTTTCAGGACCCTCGTATGTAAAAGTTGTCCGGTGATGATCCTCTATACCTGCGGCTCAATCTCAGGTTTCATTCAAGACGTTTATGCGTCAGCAACAGCTGTCCTGGAGCTCGCGCTGGCCCCGGGTAAGAGAGACAGACTTCAGCTGGAAGGAAGACCAAAGACTGAGGGTTTTGTGGAAATATTTACCTCACTGTGACAGGTAAAGCTGTGATCTAGAGCACTGCATGATGTGTAGGTCAGTCGGTTGAGGGCAATGATGTGTGGCCCCCAAAGGTTTTGATTTCACTGTTGATTTAATATGCTGTTGAGCATGTCTGGACAGAAGTTTCTAGCTTGATGAGAAGCTTTATATGAATAAAATATAAAATAGAATGTTGATTTCAAATTAGGACTTCGCAAAGTTATTAATATAGGAAGTGAGAAAGGTTTAAAAAATATTTCTCTTTAAAAAACTTGATTCTGATTGTGCAATTGTGTCATTCTGCTGGCACATATTTTTGTATCGTGACCACTAAATATCTAATAATTGTATAAGTGACCATAGTCCCAGGCAAACTGTTTCCTATAGCTGCACTAGATTCATGTCCTGAAATCACACTGTGGCTTTTTTTTTTTTAAATAAAATAATTCATAAATAAATAATAAATTTAATTCAATATTTGTGTCTATTTTGTATGTTTTTTGTAAGCATTCGTGTAATAGAAAAAGGATAATATATTTTTATCCTTTAAATTAGTTTTCTTTTACCCTCCTTTGGACTTCCACAAATGTAAACATGAACTACACAAAACTGTTCTTTATGTCTAATGTGTCAGGTCTATTGTGCCAGCAGATGCTGACCATGTAGCCATACTTTTTTTCCCATCCCAACAGCGTATGGAGTCAGAGTTAAATATAGCCCGTGTCTTCATTTCAGGGCTCGGCTGATGATGCTCGTAGTGCTCAGTTGTACCCCACCATTCCTCCCCTGCTAATCCATGTTGCCCTGATCAGAGGTGTAGGATGATAGAGACTCTTGGACTGTCGGTCCCGAGATGCTCATCAAAAGCACTCAGATCGGATTTTGCTTAACCCCCTACAGTTTTATGCTCTTGCCTTTCACAGAGGTAGTGGAAGTAGACTTTGTCTCATGTACATAGCGCTTTTTCACACTAAATGTAAGGTTGGTTATTGCTGGTTATTGCTAGGAGAGGCTTGTTTTTAGTTTGATCTCGAAGGGCAAGACTGAGACATGAGGTTGGACCTTGTGTGCTTCCCTGGCTAGTTTCATAATATCAGCTCAGACTGGACGGGATGGATGCTTGGAGTCACCATCATGTATGTGATACAATCCTGAGTATATGGATGGAGCAACTATCCACAGCGTCATTCAGTGACATACTAGGTATTTGGTGTGGATTTTGTTGAATTAGAGGATGTGTTGTCTGGAGTGTGTGCGTCTCTATGAGCGACTACTGGGCATCACATGTTCTTGGACGCAGTAGGTGTTGGTTTTAGGTTTCTTTCACCGATGGAACCATGTGATCTTCTGGCGATCCCCCTACCAGCACTCTCAATGTGTGCAAAAGGGGAATCAGCGTTAAAGGTGCAAACATAAATTTGACCCGTTTCATAGACACCACACACTTATGTGCATCCGGAGTTTGTAGCACTGTGACGTTTGATATCTTTGCACATGAGATGTGTTGATTAGGGCTGTTAGTAGCCCCCATCATAAATGTAGTCAAGCTCCTTCATTACTGACAAACGTCAAAAGACATTTTCCTGCAATGGATTGTTGGCAAAATATCTTATCTATTCCTTGTATGTTTTTGATTTTTTCAAATATCTCATTACTATTTCAGAGTGAAAAATTCTTGAAAATGATTTAGTGTGGGTAAACTGTCTGAATGAATTCATCCGGATCACAAACAAATTTAGAACATTCTGCAAGATCTAAAAAGTGATGTTTTCATAAATCTTCAATTTAGTTCTGATTCTAAACAACTGATAGAAAACACACACAAAATGACTGCTGAAGTATTATCAAAGAAAATGATTCTCAGTATAAGGTAACCTCCAGTGCCCCAGTAAAATGGACCTAGTGACACCCCTGGTCTCTCAATGAACTTTCATTTAGTGTTGTTTCAAGTCTGTTGTAGGCCTGTTATGATTACTTTCTTCAGTGGAACACAAAAGAAGCTGTTTTACAGAATGTCCAAGCTGCTCTTTTGACTGTGATGCAATCCGAATACCAATAAAAAAAAGGACCAAAAAAAACACAATTAAAATCAGAGATGTGGTTTATAGAGGCAGCTTGAATTTGAGTACAGTATGGCTCATATTTTTTATGTACCTCTCCTCTTTATACTGTTCAGTAATATAAAAAGTTGCTGTGTCTTGAAGGTGTACCGGTGTAAATCCAATCTGAAAGCTGCAGGGGACGGAGGACTTTCAGCTTATAACAATTAAATGTTAGCCTGTTTCTCACAGAAAGCTATGGCTTCAGAAAATGTCAAATATTATGAATGATTCATATATTTATATGCTTTTTTTATGTATTGTTTGGAGCTCGACAGCTGCTGGTCACTGTCCTATGTAAATTAATAAGCAGCTTGGACATCAGGCAAAATATCTCCTTTAGTGTTACACACAAGACAGGATTGTACTGGTTTCATGTGGCATGAGCGGGAGTAAATGATATCTATATCACGCTCGTATGCTTGACATGCTGAGACTTTCTGCTGCTTTCCTCAAAACGTACAAAGATGCTTTTTACAGTTTTTATAATCTTACAGTCCCACATTTTAGTGAATACACATGCATGTCTTTATATTTTTATATTTGGAATGAAATGATTAACCTTTTAAATAGTTTACATTTTAAATTTCTAAACCTTACATAGTTATTTCAGTTGATAGCAGTGGAACTTTGCAAGTAAGGCTGCAGCATACATTAGGGCTTTGAATGAGGCCTTACAGAGACCAGAGAGAAAGGTTAAGTAGACATGGCAATGTTAAAGAGATACATGGTTTACAACCTTTTAAGAAGACATAGGCTCAGAGCACGCCTCATGTCATCACACTATAGTCATAAAATGACTTGCTTGTACTGCTGATCATTTGTTTACAACTTACCACATAAGTACAGGGGTCAAGAAGTCATGAATGGATATAGGCAAGCTACTGTAGTATATGTTTAAGTGAAATGATATGCTGAATGTCATTATGTTGTGTCAGCATAGTTATATACTTTTAAGATATAGTTATTATTTAGTATTAGGAGGATGAATTCTTCTAAACCATTTCATGTAAATGTAATTGCCCATGACACAGTTACTACAAAACTTAAGCGTTATTTTGCACACAAAACCTTTTTGAGCAATTTTTACAGGCAAAAATGAGTGTATGAAGTAGGTGTCTTCACTTTGAACGTGAGGTTTAAGTCGAGTTCAGATATAGTTGCTGATGGTTTTTATTTCATATCATTGTTGTTTACCCAGCTAGACCTTTTGGTCTACATATTGCTTTATAATTTACAACATTTGCATTTAATCATTAATCATCAAGAAACAAACCAACAAAAGAGCAATAATATGTAAGTGCTGTGACTAGTCCTGGGTAGTCTAACGCAGTAAAAAAAACCAAGTAGATAGGACAGAAAAAGAATAGAGAACTCTGGTGTTCTTTTTTCTTCTTCATAAATATAGGCAATAAATACCATAACCAATCTGTTTAAATTATTTTTATTATTGTTGGACTTCTTTTACCTTTTCTTTCTTTTAAACTGTATAAAGATGTTAATTTTTAATTAGAATTAGAATTAGAATGTCTTTATTGTCACTGTACACATATACAATGTACATTATATACATGTAGGATGAGATTAAGAGCATCTTCCTATTCAGTGCAAACATGTAAGAAGTATATTTACAATACAATAACAATAAATAGGTTACAGTAAGATAACTGCTAGGTAACAGTAAATAGTGCAGATAGGGGATGAGTGGGGTAGGATGAGATGGGGGTAAAACAGTTCTGAGGTAGAATGATAAATATTTACAGTGGAATTGCACAGCAATTGTAAAAAGTTATTGCACGTTGATTAATATATTCAATTAAGAATGGCTTTTTAATTTTTCATTTAAATTTTTAAGGTGTCCAGATCTTTTTCAAGGGAGTTGTACATGAAAAGACTGCATGGATTATTGTCTCTTGCATCTGTGTTTTGCTGCCAAACCAGACACTGAGTATCATTAATCTGAAAATGCATTGCATGGATCACTCAAATGAAGAGAAGTGTGTGTGCATAACAGTCTGCCTGTTGTTCTTGGCTGTAGATACAGTAAGAGACAAACCAGCCACAAATATTAACATGTCATCAGACCACATTATTTACTTCTGTCCTATGATTGAGCCTTCAGTGTTACTTGCATGCTGGTTTTAGATAAACCTGGCAGTACAGCTATGAAAAAAGACATGAGCAAGCTTCCGGACTATCCGGTGATATAGCTCTTACTTGTTGAAGACCTGATCTGGTATAATGCAATCAGGAAATATCTTTAATAAAGCCTCTGCAAGAAGTATATTTTAAGACTTGGGGAAAACTGGGCCCCTGACCTGATAGAGTCTCTTAAAAAGTGGAGAAGGGAGCGGTGCTCTTTCTCATCCTGTAGTGATATAAGAGATCTTGATGGTGGCTTATTAGCCCCCTCCAGAATGGCATAGTGAAGCTTAATATTGGTGGGAAAATGCCATAGAATGTCCTCCATTTTTGGCAAGAACTTCTTAAAGGGGGCATATCATGGACAACTTTACTCTAAGAACGCGTTTAATGGGCTGTGTAGACAAACGGACAAATTTTTGTATAATAAGCTGCGAAAATGGGTCATCTAGAAACAATGACTGAGAAACACTCCTGATGTCACAACCAGCACTTGAGCATTTTTTTTTTAAAAAAGAGAGAGGTTTAATTAAATAACGAGGAATCAGTAAAGGACCAACAGTAACTCACTGTCGTAAATAAGCAAGTTGTTTGCTGTAATAGGTGGAAGGATCAAGGGGAGGGATCATTTGTTTTTGGTGTTTAAAGGAGTACATAAGTGTAGGTGTTGGGAGATGAGGTGTGGGTCGAGCTGAGTTGGCGTGTTGGCCTGTTTATTGGTGCAATGCGAGTGAAGCTGGAATGAGCAGAGTCATCGCACTTCTGTAACTCGATGCTGAACCGTGATGGCCCATGGCAGCTGGGCGGCCACCATATCGGTGTTTGTGTGGTACGTATGTGTATGAGAGTGATACAGAGTGTATGTCTGCTTTCCACTTTCCCAGCCCCTCATGGCCTGTATACTGGGGCCCCATAAAGAAACACTGAATCTTCTAAGGTTAGTATGTGCAATCAACTTGCGTTCACACTGTCAGAAAAAAATATGCAAAAATTGTACCTTTATAGGTGCATCAGCTTGTCGCTGAGGTAGTGACCTCAGAGGAACACCTTTGTTCCTTTTTTGCCCCTAAATGGTGTGTTTTAGTACCTTAGAATAGCATTATGTACACTTAAGCCCCGTGCACACCATGACGATTATTGTGTGTGCTTATCGGCAGCATTTTTCATCTTTGTGTTCATACCCAAGCGATTTTCACTGGTGATGAGCTGAATGAAGGTGCAAATTCACTCCCTGACATTAGATGACGCTTAATGAAAAACAGAAATACAAATCGAGTCCTATTTGATATGCAATTACTTTCCATAACAACTCCTCCTTATCAAGATTTTTTTAGTCGCTGTCATGTTTGACATAGAGATCTTTGTCTTTAGACACCAATGATACCAGCAGTGTAACACAGCACTAAGTGAATGAAAACATCCTGTAAAGTTTTAAATCTGAAAGTGCATTGTGTATTTTTACCATTTTTAAAATGAGTCCCAAGCTGTTTCATGTTCATGTCAACATCCATGGACCACTAGTATTTGGTGAAGTTGTAAGGATCACTGTCAAGACAAAATGTGACCCTGGACCACAAAAGCAGCCATAAGTAGCAAAGGTATAGGCACATTTGTACCAATAGCCAACAATAAATTGTATGGGTCAGAGTTATTGATTTATCATTAGGATATTAGGTAATGATTATTTTGTAAATTTCCTGTCATAAATATATCAAAACATGCTTTTTGATTAGTAATATGACTAAGAACATTATTTGGACAACTTTAAAAGTGATTTTCTCAATATTTTGAATTTATCCAGAATTGTCCTATCCTAACAAACTATACATAAATGGAAAGCTTAGTTACTCAAATTTCAAATGATATATACAGTAAATCTCAATTAAAAAAAAAATTAACATTATGACTGCTTTTGTGGTCCAGGGACACAAATGGCTTTCATTTAAGCAAGTAAGAATTTGTTTTACTCCCATTTCTGCCGTTTCCCCTACGAGCACAAGATGCAGGATGTTATGCTGTTTCTCACTGAACTTTATGGCTAAACCAGGGCATTACACAATTAGTAAACAAGGATCTGTGTTTTGTTCTTTATAATTTATATATATATATATATATATATATATATAGGCATAATGTTTTACTTCACAGTGTGTTCAAACAGAAAGATACAAAATGGCGGCCTGACACATGTAACCTCCTCCAATGTAGTAGTGGACTGCCATTGTGGTGACTGTGTATGATGTTCTAGAGTAATGTTCGGTTCTCTTTGGTACTGTGGGAAAGTGTCTTGCTACTGGTCCTGAGCCTGTCTTTCATATTTGACAGATTTATTTGGGCTGTCCTCTGTCTCAAGATTGGGATTTTATAGGTGGGGTGTTGCAGACTGGAGGTTTAGCTGGTAGTAGTTCATGTCTTGCAGGATGCATCAGCCTACCAAGTGCACATCTTCAAAGTGAACTTGCCATGTGGCCTTTCCTGGCAGTTCAAAGTCATCTTAACAGACATTTAAAACCTGGTGTATAGTTATTGTTCAGAAATACTTTATAGGTCATTACCTTATTAATGTGATCAGAATCAGGCTAACTCAAGGCATAATAATATCAGAAATCTCTATCTTGGGTTGAACATGTAATCTTTCTGATATTAACACAGTATCAACACTATAAAGCCTACTGTATCATATTGGATACGCATATCCTCTAAGTAATTAACATGATCACAACTTTGCTGGAAAATCTGGTGTACATAATCTACTACATGCTCTGCCATCTGACTCTGCCATCTGTTTATACTTTTTTTTAAGTAAATGGCTTATTAGTATATATATATATTTTTTTTTTAATTTATATATTTTTATATATTTTTACTTTTGTTTTCTTGTGAAATCTTTGAGTTTAAGTAAACATAAGAAAAACTCTAGTAGGTTAATATTTTAAGATGAACTGGACGGAAGACACTAAATATATAACTAAATATAAAAAATCTTTAGTAATCTTAATAATTATAATTTTTATTCTAATTTTAAAATATTTTTTCTCTGAAATCTTTGAGTTTTACTGGACTGAAGCAACTTAATATAACACTAAATATTACATTTGTCTTTAATAATCTTACAACTTGTATGTACAGTAGGCTATATATGTTAGTAGTCTGCTATACGTTTAATTTAGAAGCTGTCAAAATTTTTTGCCATATAAATATAAGCAACTGCACCAAACTGCATATTTTGCTCAGTTTGAGGATCTGAACAAAATTAAGAATAAAATTGCGCTGTTGAATATGAGATCCATACTCTCCATATTCTCTACATCATACCATTAAATATTATACTTATCATTTATTTTTAGATTTTTTCACTGTTATATCATATTTTAGGCTTTACAGGCTTAATCATGTCTAAACTGTATAATATCTTCATTCCATTCACCTTAAAAATAAATATACTGTATACATTTTAGGAATTCTGTGCAATCACTGGTCCAGGCATTCTTGAACCGTATTCTGTGTGAACTGTTTTATGCATATATGATTCGTATTATTATTAAACCGTGAGGATGTACATGCAGATATGTATGTACACACAAGGCCATTGTCAGTGTCTGTGTGTTTTGAGATTCTATTGTGACCTAGTTTTCCCTGTGTTGTGATCAGTTCATTGTTTCCACCTGTTGTGTCATTAATTATCTCATTAGTCCTTGAGTTCTTAAGTCTTGAGTTCTCCCCAGTTTATTTGTCTATGTTAGCAGTTTGCTGGGATTATGAGAAGGACCTGTCTGCAGCCTGCAGATCGGGGCGGGATTGAAACTGGGGCGGGGGCTGCATGTGTCGCCCCAACCCATTCCTACTCTGATTGGTTCGATCGTCTATCATAGGCATACATACGGACAGAGTGCAGTTTCACAAAGCTTTCATTATAATGCACAGAAGAATACATGTCCCTAAAATGATTGTTTTGCTCAATTAAGCTGGTATTTAGGCTAAAACATGAACAAAACACTAAATTAAAAAAATGAATTCAGCTGATTATTCTCAGCGTTTTCACTAATTGTGAATTAAATAATTTTTGAAGATTGGATCATTTCATATCGT
Source organism: Enteromius mattozi (assembly GCA_032359235.1). Classification (NCBI taxonomy): domain Eukaryota; kingdom Metazoa; phylum Chordata; class Actinopteri; order Cypriniformes; family Cyprinidae; genus Enteromius; species Enteromius mattozi. Next base: position 2,820,641 of record JAUMHE010000061.1, read on the forward strand.
CAGTATGAGACAAGAAGTGAAAAGGATGTATCAGTATTTTTTTTTATTTATATAGCATTGCAAGTCAATTGGTTGCATATAATTATTAGTCATGCAGTTGATAAATGACACCAGAGTGGGTTACTGTGTCTGCATGTGCATTATAATTTTTACATTGCAAAGCATACTTTTCCCTTACCTTTGTTTCAGGAAAACATGATGCTCCTCTTTATATTAAAGTAAAGAAATCAAAAACATTTTATTTCTACCAGATAATAGGCTAATTCTGTAATAATTTTGGAAGAAATTACTCTGAATCTGTTGCTATAGTAATGAACGCAATTTTCGCATCATGTACTTATTTCAGTGCAGTTATTACGTTTATATACACCTTACCTTAAACTTTAAACATCATTATACTGTTTAGAGGTCTTTTTTTTTTTTTGCTCAGTCCAAAAATGTGTATTCTGATATGACCGGTTTCAGGGATGGCCCAAATTGCAGTTGATTGGAAACCATAACATTTTAACTCATTCCTAGCTCAAGCCAGGTCCGAAAACCTCACAGCCACCCACGGTCAAATAAACTGATTTAATTAGAGTGATATAAATATATTAAATTGATATCTTCTCCAATACCCATTTTGTGACCGAATCTATTGAGCCGATTCTTTTCAGTCAGCTGGTTCACAAATAGGTTGCCAATGAATGATTAATTTGTGAATTCGATTAATCCAGAAGATTGCAGCAGCAATCTAAAATCTCATGTCATGATTCAATAAAACAGACATAGATTCAAGTTAACCATAAACAACTGAATTTTTTTAAGCCATGCAGACTGTAACGGACTCGTGCATTGCAGAAAGTATAACATAGGCTTAAAGTCTGATTGGGGTGGTCAACACTACAAAAAACTGTTACACTTCGGATTTAGAGGCGTAGATGGTAAATCACATGCCATAGTCGCTGAATATCTTTACATGCGATTTTAAAATGATAAAAGGGTTAGTTCACCCAAAACTGAAAATGCTGTCATGAACAAATGAAATGATCCTAGATCCAGAAACGTTGTAAAAACATTGGTTAAATAGTATGTGACATCAGTGAACAACGTGCTTTCCCCCGGATCTAAACAAGGCTGATTATGTTAAAGTGTGCGTATGCATTGCATTGTGATACTCTCTAAAATGGTGGAAGACGTAAGTCAGGGGAGAAGAATGGTAGATGTTACCCAAAGGTCGCGGGTCCCAGGTCCGGCAGGGATTGTGGGTGGAGGGAGTGAATAATCAGCGCTCTCTCCACCTTCAATACCACAACTGAGGTGAGACCCTTGAGCAAGGCACCGTTCCCCCAAATGCTCCCCGGGCGCCGCAGCAATGGCTGCCCACTGCTCCCGGTGTGTGTTCACTGTGTGTGTGTGCGTGGTTGTTCACTTCTCACTGCTGTGTGTGTGCACTTGGATGGGTTAAACACAGAGCACACATTCCTAGTAAGGGAAACCATACCTGGCCACATGTCACGTCCTTTAAAAAGTATACTCGCATTGTTGCAAAACAGAAGTTGAGCCACTGATGTCACATGGACTGTTTTAACGATCTATTTACTACATTTCTGGACCTGGAATCATTTCAGTTGTATTGCTGTATATGGATGGTCAGATGACTCTGATTTAATCAAAAATGTATTAATTCATGTTCCGAAGATGAATGAAGGTCTTATGGTTTTGGAATGCCATGAAGATGAGTAATGAATGGCAAAATTTTCATTTAGAGGTGAACTAAACCTTTAAGACAATACTTTGTTTAAGAATCTACCATGTAAACTGATTTTTGATGACCTTAATCAGGCTAAAGTCATATTCGAAGTAAACAGAAATCAAATTAAGAACTGTGGAGTATTCCTATTTTAGTTGTAGTATTGAAGTGCTATATAGACATGTACAGTACGCACCTTAATCACACTATATTACCGTCGTGTAGGACTTTTCAGCATGAATTCAACAATGGATTTGTCTGTTTGCATGTATAGCATGACAAATAATTAACTGCACATAAAGGTTTCCTAAAATCAAAAATTAAACTCCCAAAACTGTATATGGCACCATAACGAAGACAAACTATGTGTTTATTCTTAAAATTCTGGAGAGGACGACGGATGGCATGGTGTCGGGTCGTAATGATGTGTGCCATTAATCAAGCTATGTACTATAACATGTAAAATGGGAATGTGAAAGGAATATTCAAAAAGCAACTCATGTAAACACTTAATCATAATATTTTCATTCATGTAATAATAGTCATGTTTAAGACGATAGACCTGTATTCTAACCTTTTACCTTTTACTTTTTTCTCTCTTTTCAAATCTCATATCACATGGCTAAGCCATTCATTGTCAATAAAAAAGAAGGACATAATCAAAAAGCTGAAAATAAAGTATCAGATAGGGTTAGGGTAGTAGTAGGGAATAATTTGAATTAAAATTGTAATTTACACTTAATACATTATCATTGCATACTGTTTTATAATGTACTACAATACTGAGGTGCACAGTGTAAATAGAATCTATAGCTATTTGCACTTAGCGTAAATAGCATCACTAAAAACCGCTCATTTTCATTTAGTGTAAATAGAATCCATTGCTATTTGTAATAAAATACCATCTATCACTAAGAAAATATGCTATTTTTACTGAGTGTAAATAGCTTCTATTGCTATTTACACGTGATGCAAATAGCCGCTGCCTACAAAAATAAAAGTGACTTGACATCTTAAAGATTCCTGACTCTGAATAATTTGCTTTGGGAGAGCAGCTTTCATTCTTTCCTTCTCTTGCAATATGTTTACAACAAAAAAAAATGCAAGCAAGTTTTGCAATGGAGAAAGTTTATTTTATTTTTGCTAGTTTTCCATGAAACTGCACTGTATTACATTATTTTCATAGATCTTTTTCCTTTCTTTCAGGAGCTTGGTGTAGAGATTCCCCGTTGTGGTGGTATCTCTTCGCGATGCCAAGATGGCAAGCCTGCTCCCTCCCACAGGCAACTACGTCTTCCACCGATTCACCCCAGAGTCGCTGGAGGAAATCGACAGGCTCATCCAGGAGAGGAGCACCAGGGAGGATGTAGAGGGGGTTGACGGGGATCCACAGGCCCCAAGCAGTGATTTGGAGGCAGGAAAGAGCCTGCCAATGATCTATGGTGACCCACCAGTGGATCTCCTCAACACTCCCCTGGAGGACATAGACCCCTTCTATAAAACACAGAAGGCCAGTATCACACCCATAAATGTTAAGTGCTGTGCTCTGTATTTTAAAGGGGTCATATGATGCAATTTCAAATTTTTATTCTCTTTGGAGTGTTACAAGATGTTAGTGCATAGATAATCCCTAAAGTTGCAAAGATTAAAGTTTCAAAACCAAAGAGATATTCTTTATAAAAGTTATGACGTACCCCCCTAAAATGGCTTGTTTAAACACACTCCCACTGTCCAAATGTTTACACAAAGAAAGAAGGTGGAACTATTATTCTGGCATTATGTTCAGGAGACACTGTGTGTCATGGTGAAAGTGAAACTACTGTATTCACAACACTGTTCAACACAAATATTAGAGTGTGTTCAGTGCATTTACGGAGGACTGATTCCTGAAACTGACAGAGCAGTCTATGCTGGCTGTGCACAGAGACTAGAAAGTGATCTAATTCTACCTCTGCAAGATCAGTCTGGTGCTTCTGACTCACAACCTTTAAGTGAAATTATGTTTTCTAATTAAAAGAACCTGCTACTTACTATTCAAACACAAGTTTTGAGCAGTGAAAGGCAGTGCTTGTTGTTTGTCGTTTCTCCGATCGTAAATGCAGTCATGGTGTTATGTTTACGAGGCGCAATGCAACACGACACGTAATAGACAGTACTAAGTCATGATGATTTCCCTACATTTATCTAGCCCTTTTCTAAACACTCAAAGAGCTTTACATTGTGGGGGGATCTCCTCATCCACAACCAGTGTGCAGCATCCACCTGGACACCCACCACACACCAGCTTACTGGTGGAGAGGAGACAGAGTGATGAAGCCAATCAGTAGATATGGGAATCTGTTAGAAGGCCATGATGTTCAGAGGCCTGCTGGCCACACTAACATCTCTTCCAGCTAATCAGTAATTATGTCTCCATTGGATGGAACGAATGCCTAGTTTGTGATGTGTTTTATTGTTTTTGTGTCATAGCGCCGGGACACGGCATCATGTTATGATAAGGGGCATAACATTTCTCCACATGCTTGTAGTATTTGGCACATCGCACTGGATAGCTGGCCAGTCGGAGCACACCTCGCTTTTTTAGAACGATGAGCTTTGTACAAAACGAACCGTTTCAGAAGTGGCAGCTTAGAGGAGAAACAATAAAGTACAGTATGGAAAATAATGTGGTTATTATCATATGACCCCTTTAAACTAAACCTTTGTTCATCTGGTGTCCATAAGTGTTCTTAAACCTTTGTGTTAACCTCTTTCTCAATTGCAGACTTTTATTGTCATAAGTAAGGGAAACACAATCTACAGGTTCACTGCTGAACCAGCGCTATTTTGTATCAGTCCTTTTAGCCTCGTCAGAAGAGGAGCCATCAAAATTCTTATACATTCATATCCTTTTCATTCTCATCATTTGAAATTAATTTTTGTAATGATTGTCATGGTGTCATTCATTATTTGCTATATTTACCTTGACTGTACTTCAGATATTTTAGTATGCTCATCATGATCACCATCCTGTCCAACTGCGTGTTCATGACAATGAGTAACCCTCCAGCCTGGAGTAAAACTGTCGAGTAAGAGCTGCCTTATGTGAATACACACAGAAGCGACTTTGTTGAATCTTTTAAGTACTAGTACTAGTAGTCTCTAATCATTTTGGAGAGATGAAAGGTTAGAGAGTAATGAAAAAGTAAATGGAGTGCCCACCTTGTTAGCAGCACATGCAGTTTTTTTTTTTTAATGCGACTCAGGTTCTAATCCAATAAAAAAATTTCTCTCTTTTTAAATCTCATATCACATCGAAAAGGCATTTCTTTTTAATAAACAATAAAGGAAATAATCAAAAAGTTGATAGCATCAGGTATGCTAAGGATAGGTGTAGGGATGGCTTTATTGTCCCAATAAGGTGGCATCGATTTAATTATTTGAATTAAAATTTAAATTTCCACTCAATACATTATTATTGCATACTGTTTTATATTGTATTTACACTTAGTGCAAATAGCTGCTGCCAAAAGTTAAATATCTATAGGAAATAATTTAATATTTCTGTGTTGGATTTGTGTCTTAAATATATCCTATATATGTATCAGAAATGTTTTTATACTTGTCTTTTACAACTGATTTATCCTGTATGTTCAGTATTAATACGGGCACAGTATAATTGTGGCTCTGCAGCACCTATTTATGATAACGTATTCACGAGAAATGTTGTAGTTTTCATCTATTAATTTCCATATATTGTTTTGTTTATTTGTTATTGTAGGTATGTTTTTACTGGTATATATACCTTTGAAGCAACAATCAAAGTTTTTTCTCGAGGCTTCTGCATCGGACCTTTCACATTCCTCCGTGACCCATGGAACTGGCTTGATTTCATGGTGATCAGCATGGCGTGAGTATTGCAGTTCATGCAGTATATATAAATATAAATGTATATATATATATACACACATGTATGTTATTTATGGTTCACTTAGAAATATGTGCTGAAAAATAGGTGATGTTGTTTCTTCTTTTGGAGAAATTTAGCCTTACATTACTTCTTAACCAATGAATCTTCTGCAGTGAATGGGTGCCATTCTTAGACTGTAAATAATCTACATGACTCCAGTCCATCTCATCACTCAATCTTGTAAAATGAAAACCTGCGTTTATGTAAAAACCTAATGTGCCTTAAAAACCAAAAATTGTTTCATCTGAATTAGGTGAGAAATACTCACAGATCAAGCACCACTTAGAAGTGGAAACAGTCAAATACAATTCAAAACAAATATGTGGATAGATTTTTATGTAAGAGGACAAAAGGGGAAAGGACTTTTTCACTGAAAGTGTTATTATGGATTTTGTACTGGTATTTCGGCCAGACATGAAAGTTTAATGCACCTTAATGATGGATTTGTTTTTTACAAACCGGCAGCTTTTTCCTTTGCAAGACGTTTATTGATGAACTGGAATCAAGTGGATTACTTGTGGAGCATTGTGATGTTTTTATCAGCCGTTTGGACTCATTCTGACAGCACCCATTGACTGCAAAGTAATCCTCCTGTGAAGAAGCATACTCTTGTAAAAAAAAATATTTTTGGGTGAACTATTCCTTTAAGGAATAGTGGTTCTTTGACCTCATTTTTGCAATGTTCACACTAGTGATACCCTGCATGCTTAGTATCATTCACACACATTCTCAATGACTGTCATTTGGGCACAGTGGTCAACGGATCTAAATATAACTTATATTAAAACCAATCTTTTCTCCCTGCCAGGAATGGCTAACCCAAAGAAATGACTAGATGATTTTAAAATTGGAAATTTCATAACTGAACTAGTACAATGAAATTTTCTTTATACCACAGAATACAAAATCTAAAGACTTAACTGATCGTCTTTTCTATATAAATACAGTTAAATGGGATTCATTGTTTTTCTGTATTCCAAGCATGTTATGTTAGCTGATCTGTTCTGCCCATATCACAAATCTGTGATTTGTGGTTTGGTTGTTTCCAGGTACATCACAGAGTTTGTAGACCTTGGTAATGTGTCAGCACTGAGGACATTTCGTGTGCTTCGAGCTCTCAAAACAATTACAGTTATTCCTGGTATGTAATAATTGTGTTACAAACTGTATAATACAACAGTTCTTAAATCGGAAAACAACACAAAAGCAGATGTTTTCAATGATCTTTTTGTTTTCTTGTATACATTTCTTTCTAGAATTTAACCTTTGCATGATACCTTTGCATTGTATTTTTTACCATATGTCCAAATAATTTTTTTAAAAGGTTTCGCCTTGTACTTTCCACTCAGGTTTGAAAACCATCGTTGGGGCTTTGATTCAGTCTGTCAAGAAGATGGTAGATGTCATGATTTTGACTCTTTTTGCACTGGCTGTATTTGCCCTCATCGGCCTACAGCTGTTCATGGGAAATCTACGCCACAAGTGCATCCGTTGGCCCATTCCCAACAGCACCATCTTTGATGACTACAACTCCACTATGGTCAATGACACCACCCTTAACGTCACAGATATTTTCGATTTCAACGCGTACATAGACAAAGAAGGTGAAGTCAGGTCAAGGTTATTAAAAATTTCCAATTTTTACTCAACTATGTCATCACATAGTTAATACAACAACTAGTACTACTTTTATACAGTTACTTTTTTCAATTGAGGATTGAATTTGAAATGTTAGACACAAATGTATTAATCCATGTGTCAAGTTATGTATACATTAGATGAATAATATATTGCCTGCGATAAACTCTATTATTATACTCGCTATACTCTGCAGAAAACCAGTACTTTCTGGAAGGAAGTTTAGATGCTTTGTTATGTGGTAACAGCTCTGACGCGGGGTAAGTTTGTTTACATTCAGTAATAGAAAATGCTTGTAATTTCAAATAGCTGTCTATAAAATCAGGGGCTTTCAGTTATTTCCAATAGCTAATTGCAAAACACCATAAAAGCAACAAAGATTTATGTACGAAAACATAAGGATGAATGACATGTCTGTTGTTTTAAAAGGAGGTGCCCAGAAGGTTTCACATGTATGAAGGCTGGACGAAACCCGAACTATGGCTACACCAGCTATGACAACTTTGGCTGGGCGTTTCTCGCCCTCTTCAGACTCATGACTCAGGACTATTGGGAGAATCTCTTTCAGTTGGTCTGTTAACTAGTTGTTTTTATGCATGTTTATCTGTTGGAATAGTATACGTAAATTAAATTCCATTTCCATCTTGTTTAGACTCTTCGTGCTGCTGGGAAGACATACATGATCTTCTTTGTGGTGATCATATTCCTGGGCTCTTTCTACCTCATCAACCTGATTTTGGCTGTGGTTGCGATGGCATACGATGAGCAGAACGAAGCCACCTTGGCTGAAGCTCGTGAGAAAGAAGAGGAGTTTCAAAGATTACTTGAGCAACTCAGGAACCAAGAGCAAGAGGTCAGGTGACTACCATATGATTTCACTTTAAAATATGGTTAAATTATTTAAAGCCTAGTGCTACCTCATATTCACAATGTAATCGTACTGACAACGTTATGCATATCAGAACCCTAAAAAACTTACACTGATATGTTACACTGATATGTTAATATATAGCGGTTTATTTAAATTACAGGCAGGCAGTAAAGCATCTTTGGCCAGCCAGGCAACACAAAGTCGAGGGTCAAACAGGACAGGTTCCCTGCACAGTCTTGGTGGTGATGATGTTATAAAGGACTGTAATGGCCGAATAGTGCCTCGCCTCGTTGTCAACAGAGCCTCTTCTAACAAAGAGGTAATACAATTTTGAGATCAGGAGTATTTTAAAATTATTTTTAGAGTCAGAGGTATAAATAATTTGAGTACTTTATCACTATATTGTTGGAAATTTTTACTTCAGTTAATTTAAAACTGAAAACTTGTACTTTTATTCAGTTACATTTACAAGAAAAAAAATTAACTCTGTAACGATTTAATTTAGACTTAAATGTGCAAAATACATGTCATATGACTCAATTATTTAAAAACAAAAATAAATTTTTATGGATGAACTTGAGTCAAGTGTGAACATGGTACATGATTACTCTTAATTATTACTCTAAAAATCAATATATTGTTAAATCACTCCTGAATATGTTCAGGTAACAGTTTTCAGAATATTACTTATATGTTTTATAGTTTTATGTAGTCCGAACAATGAGAAAATAACCTATATTCGCACAGTTATTTACATAGTTCATAATTTTCCAAATACTTTTAAATGCTTAAGTACATTTAAATGTGTATATTTTTATTTTCACTCAAATGTTTGGGGTAGGTACTAGTAGTTACGTCAAGTAGTACAATATTTCAGTGCTTTTTACACCTTTGATTAGTGTGTTTTATGCATAGCCAATCAAAGGTTTCAACAGTCTTGGTGGAATGTTAATGATCTCATGATTATAATGACTTTCTGAAGTGTATGTCTAGTGTATGTCTAGATTCTTTATAAACGTATTGTAATAACTGAATGATAAATAGAAATCTCTTTTCTAGTCATTTAGATATTGCAAAATAAAAAAATCACAGTTGCTTTACTCCAGATAGTATTACTAGTGCTAGTATGTTTTGGCAATTATGATGACATGTGTACTGTTTCATTTATCCTGCAGTTATCAGCTGAAGAAGATCACAAGTCCATGACCTCCAAACACAGCATTCAGTACCTGGACCAGCCCAAACTCTCTAAGCGAACAGCTAGTGCTATCAGTGTGCTCACTGCAACTATGGAGGGTAAATAAAAGGATACTCATTTAAATACCTTATTAAGTGGCTTTGTCATTGAGGAGCGTGTCGAGATGTTCCATTTTTTATGCTTCTTCAGATGTTCCAGAATGTCAGGACTTCAACATTTTAGATACCAAACTTGTTTGTCATATAAAAGTTTAAATGCAGTACATTTATAACCATGACATGATCAAAGACATGCTGCAAACCCTCAGCTATTTCTTGTCAAGTTCCAGTAGCAGGAATGTAAATGTACTGAGCTTAGACGGGCAAATTTTATACCCCTGAAGTTCATGTTAAAGTTCAATTTCCTGGATTATTATGCCATGGTCTGACAGAACAACCTGAGAGCATCTGAAGATAGAGTTTTATCTTATGCAAAGGTCAGGCAGATTGTGTGTGGAGAAAAACCTGTTAACTTCATCTGAGTGGTGCTAATCTTTGTACTATTTCAGAGCCATGGGTTGACTTTAGACTGGTAGAACTTGTTGCTGTCACTCTGCTGGTGTTCATTCACTGATATGGAAACTATTCCAATAGTGTTTTCAGTCTCTCTTTGTCTCCCTAGAGTTGGAAGATGCTCAGAGGCCTTGTCCCCCTGGCTGGTATAGGTTTGCTGATATTTTCCTTAAATGGGACTGCTGCACTCCCTGGATCGTATTTAAGAAGTGGGTTCATTTTATAGTGATGGACCCATTTGTGGATTTAGGTATCACCATCTGCATTGTGCTCAACACACTTTTCATGGCCATGGAGCACTACCCCATGAGTCTGGATTTCGAACATGTTCTGTCAGTGGGAAACTTGGTTAGTATTAATCACAATACTACAAAAATTGTAATCTTGAGGATTTACGTTGTTTAAAATCTATGCACTGACTGTGGTGTAGCTAGTTAAGATGACTGATAGGGCGGGACACAAGCCTATGTTTTCCAAAAGACAATTTGCTACATTGCTAATATACAGTATATAGTCATTTAAGTGCACTGGCATCAGGAAAAAGTAACTGTAACTGTAAAAAAGCATGATTAACAGGTTTTACCTGGCTTCCATTCATTTAGGTTATTTGTAGGATCTCACATCTCATTAAATCTTATTCTTCAAGGTATTTACAGGAATCTTCACAGCTGAAATGGTGTTCAAGCTCATTGCTATGGACCCCTACTACTACTTCCAGGTGGGCTGGAACATTTTTGACAGTATTATTGTCACACTCAGCCTGGTAGAGTTGGGACTGGCCAATGTTCAAGGATTGTCCGTTCTCAGGTCCTTCCGTTTGGTAAGTCTGAATCTCAACCCCTCAATACCTTTTTTTATTTCATGGTTTATGTGATTTATGGTATCTGGCAAATGTAGGAATTTAAGAAATACCCTAGTATAAAAATGGTATGTGGTTTAACTTTGTAGGCTATTGTGTCTCTCACGGTGTGTGTGTGTGTGTGTGTGTGTGTGTGTGTGTGTGTTTATGCCCCTCTCTGACGGATGTGCTGGAAGTAGCTACGTGTCTTCAAACTGGCTAAATCTTGGCCCACCCTTAACATGCTGATCAAGATCATTGGCAACTCAGTAGGTGCCCTGGGGAACCTAACGCTTGTCCTGGCCATCATCGTCTTCATCTTTGCCGTGGTGGGCATGCAGCTTTTTGGGAAGAGTTACAAGGACTGCGTTTGCAAGATTTCTGAGGACTGCGAGCTGCCCCGCTGGCACATGAACGACTTCTTCCACTCCTTTCTCATCGTATTTCGGATCTTGTGTGGAGAGTGGATCGAGACCATGTGGGACTGCATGGAGGTGGCAGGAGCGAGCATGTGCCTGATAGTCTTCATGATGGTCATGGTCATCGGAAACCTTGTGGTAGGTGAAGCGGAGATTGTAGAAGCATTAAGAGTCAAATATTATGGAAGAAAAAACACTTAACTTTGCTGATTTGGTGAATTAGCATCTCATGACATGTCATTGACACACCACAGAGATGGATTTTTAATTCCAGTATGAATATCTAAATATTCTTAAAGCATTAACAGTAATACTGGGGAAGAAAAAAGTTTTATTTTTTTTGCAGTGCATTGCTTGTGCAAGTACTTGTAAACCATTTAGTGCAGCACAACTTTGATATGTTACTATTTTCTTCCACACTCAGAGGGAACACTGTTATTATTAAACATCTGCTGTCACTGCTAAGCTGTTAATCTTTAGAACTGTTACCCTGAAGCTGTACTGATCTGAAGCTTTAGCATAGCAATCAAGCCAAACCCAAAGGATTTTCAGCACAGCTGATGGCAGGCCGGCTGTTGTTGACATTCAGGTGGCACAGCAGTTAGCGTCTGATTTCTCTGGGTAACCAGGTGTTAATTGGTCATAACATTTAAAGGGGTCGTTGATTGTCATTTAAAGTTTTTCAACTTTTAATAGTGTGTAATGTTGTTGTTTATTGGACCGCTCCAGGCTTGTAGATGCAGCAGCCATGTTGGAACAGTGAACTTGATGTTTTTCACCATACTGTAGGTTCACACAGAGCCGTTGAGCTGGCAGGATTGTGGCATCTTTTGAATATTCAGTGGTTACTATGGTGAATGACGTCAAGTTAGACCGCTACAATATGGCAGACAGCCCATATAAACAGTCGCTAATGAGGAATCTGCATACATATGTCTATGCTACTATGACTTTCTTCCCAGGTTGGTGACATCACAAACATGCACATGGGAACATGCAACAAAGGGGGCAATGCCATGCCGTCAAAAATAGCGGTGCACATAAAAAAATCGATTCATATATGAATTGCGATTATGTCTTCTAAAAATTCACAATTTTCAAAAATCAGTGTTCTAAAGCAACAGCTCTTAATTTAATCCTCTTCTCTGCATCCCCTGTAGAAAAACCCAGAATATGCTGGTTAGGTATGTTTTGAAGCTGGAATGCTGGTTTAAGCTAATTCTTTGCTGGTTTAAGCTGTTCAAGAGGACCAGCTCAAACCTGCATCCAAGCTTCAAAACATACCTAACCAGGATATGCTGTTTTTTTCAACAGCGTCTCTCCCTCTCATTTCAGTCACCAGCTCCATCAATTTTAAAGTGTTCCAATTACACACTTTATGCGTATAGACAGACAGATATTTTTCACATAGCTACGAGAACTGTTAAACATTGATGCCCACACAGTTACCGTGGCAGCGATCAATACTTGTTGGCAAACATTTCTTACTGTTACAAAAATGCAATCATGTATTCTGCTGTTTTAAAGCTTTAATCTGGATAAACCTGTGTATTAGAAGCTAACAAAAGCAGTAGCATTTTGCATCATGTTCTAAAAGAATAAGACAACAACAACAAACATTTGAAACCATATCGAAACTTCAGGTAAGAGCCATGCTTACAAATGATCCTCTTCACTAATATTCTCTCTTAATCAGGCTCAAACTGATAAGCAGTATTGACCACACCACTGCTGATGATACAACCAGAGCACATGCCAATGAGCCGAGGGGCAAGACGTTTCTGAACTGCACTAGGCTGTATAGCCATTTACAGAGCATCATCAGAGAAATCATCAGAGCATTCATAAGAGTTTTAGGTTTTAATTCCCTGGCTCTGTTTTTTTTTTTTTTGTATGGATTACTTGTAAAGTGACCGTGAGTGCCATGAAAATCATCTATAAATACTACATCATTAGTACTTAAAATAATTAAATAAAATTTCTAAAGGTTTTTACATTCTTTTTTGTTTCAGTTAATGTTTATTTTATTTCAAGTAACAAAATCAGTTTTTTAAACTGTTTTGGTTTCGGTTTAATTGCAAGAACATTGCAATTAAAATAAATAATTAAACATTATCATAGATATATCTGGTTTCAGTCAGTTCATTATAAAAAATAGTGTATATTATAGTGTTTCTGTAAATAGTATGCCAACACGAAACTGTCATTGTTGTTTTAAAGTGAAAACTAGCTTGCTAACTTCACTTGTTGATACAGAACAAGGAGATGCAGATGAGCTGCTAGCAGCTGTGCACATAATTACCATACTGGAGCTGCTGACTGAATACACTTCCTCTCAGATTATACATAGTGAGAAAAGGAAATGGCCTGTCTTAGCGAGCTAACAAAAGCATCATTACTCAACATGGCCCATGGCTAACATACATTTTCTCTAACACACTCTTTATGTGGTTACACTCTCCTGCACTTATCTTCAGGACAAGCATGCATTGCAAGATAGAACCACATGTTCAGTTCTGCTTTCTATTTACATCGTATGACTGGAGCCAACAAACAGCGGTTTCAATCTATGTGCTAAGAGGCAGCTCAAGTGAGTCTTGGCGCATGAGAAACAAACAGTGACAGCTGAGAAACACAGAAACTGAAGACTCATGTGCCAGCTCCTCACCTATATTGTGTAAAAAAAAAAGGTAACACTTTATTTTGATGGTCCCTTTTGAACAATCTGTTGACAATAAGTACACTCTGTAATTAATATCTGCTAACTCTTTATTGTGATGGTCTCCCAAAAGACGCTCTACTGACTATAAGTAA
>JAUMHE010000061.1:2834750-2864278 GCA_032359235.1 Enteromius mattozi
CATATCAACCTATTCTAACCCTAACCCTACCAGTCTACTAATACTCTGCTAGCACTCTATTGAGAGTTAGTAGATATTTAGGTGCAATGTTACTTATAATCAACAGAATACGTTAAAGGGACCATCAAAATAAAGTGAAACCAAAAAGAATAAAATAAATAAAGGCAAATAATAATGCAACTGACCATACATTGCCATTTAAACCGTTTGGAGTTTAAATGAGTTTAAAAAGTCTCTTTTGTTCACCAAGGCTGCATTTATTTGAACAAAAATACAGTAAAAATAGTAACATTGTAAAATATTACTACAGTTGAAAATAGCAATTTTCTATGTAAATATATACTAAAATGCTGATTTGCTGCTCAATTAACATTTTGTCGTTATTTTAAAAAAGTTTGCTGATTTATAATTTTGCGGAAACCATGTGTTTTCAGGATTTGATAAATAGAAAGTTGAAACGAACAGCGTTTATTTGATGTCATTTGTAATTACAATCATTTGTAATATTAAAGATATCTTTAGTTTAGTGTCATATTTGATCAGTTTCATTTATCCTTGATAAATAAAAATATTAATAAAAATAAAAAACGTTTTACTGAACCCAAACTTTTGTGTATGCTCCAAACAGTAGTGTGTAGATGAATAGTCTTATTAACTTATATCCAAAGCAATTAGAAAATTCTAAATCGATTGTTGTTGTCATTGTTACAGTAAATGTGTGGGCATAATTATAAATATTTAACTCCAATGTTACATTGTTACATTTGGGGGGAGGGGGCAACAACTTTCTTTCTTGATGTCTTTTCATTTGCATGTTTTTTTGATTGAGCTAAACCAGAGAGTCCTAAAGCAAAAAGAAGAATACACCACGTGATTTAGACTTATAAAATCATAGAGCATCGGTACTGACATTGGTACAAACCTTTGCACTCTAAGTTTACTGTGCTGGATGAAAAAAAAAGTAGGCTAGAGGAGTGTAAGTTAGGAAACCAAATATCAGTGGCCTCATTTGGCATACAGCTCTGATGTGCAATGTGAAAATCACAGCACCTGCTTCTACTGCAGTGTTTCATGTATTTCATACGTTAAGCTGATATGTTGTTGGACGGTCTGGTCATTTTGCACCAGGTTGTGAATCAGTGCCAAATAATGTGTGCTTTGATGTACAGGGCTATTATTTTAGTATCATGACACCATCGCGATTAATATAGCATTGATTAACTTGACTAAGGACGATTAATTGGTAATGATGTATTGTTGTTTTGGCCTAGAGCTTTAAATACCCCCACATACCCTGATAATTTCATATCCCCATATCAAAGATATATTTAAGTACTGAACTGCGGGGAAAAGTAACATTACAAAACATATCGCACCATACTGTGGTGTGAGCAAAAGCCGATGAAGATGAAATGACATGACTTAAAGGGATAGTTCACACAAAAATAAAATTCTGTCATTAATTCTTATCCTTCTCATCCAGTCTGCAGCAGTGCACCTCCATTGTGGAGAGATTTACAACACATTCGGCTTCATGTAAACAAGGCACATGCATTTTAACGTAAGCAGCAGCACCATACGTATGCGTTGTTTACATGAAGCAGAAGCAAGCGCATACGTTGTGATACTCTCCACAATGGTGGTGCACTCCTGCGGACGAATGAGGAGAATTGTTGAAGTAATTATTTTTGTTTTATTTGCGCACAGAAAGTATTCTCATATCTTTGTAAAATTACGGTTAAACCTCTAATGCCACAGGGACTATTTTACCAATGTCTGGATCATGGTAGTAAACTTGCTGTCTGTAGGGCCTTTCGCACCGCTTTAGTTCCAGAACTTAAACAACATTACTAAAGTACTGGGACGATTTTGCGTGAACTATTTCCCAGTACCATTTAAACTGTTGCATTTGCACCGAAAGTGGGTACTAAGAAGTGATGTAAGCTGGCCGACAGGAACGTCATTTGCACGCAGTGTTCAACAAGGGAAACAAAGAAGAACGCTATAGACAAAGTTTTCAGGTAAATGCTGTTTATAAAAAGAAATAAGTCGATACAATGTCTACACAGTATATGTTTACACAGTGTTTTAAATCATGGCGGGGGAGGGCATTTTCGTACGCATTTAGCCAATTGGTGTACACTTACGTCACTGATAGTTCCTAGTACTTTTTTAGACCCTACTTTGAAGTAGGAGCTAATTTAGTTTCTCCAAACGGAGTTCCTGGAACTAAAATCATACTTAGTTCCTGCGGTGCGGACACGCCAAAAAGTGGGTAGTTCCAAAATAAGTTCTGTACTACGAAATGGTTCCTGCGGTGCGAAAGGCCCTGATGGCTGTCAGCAGTGTTGCCAATTTTGCAATTTTGTAGCTAGATTTAGCGACTTGCTTTACCCCCTTTGAGACTTTTTTCAAAAGTTTAGGGACAAAGGAACTTCTTGAACAAACCTTGTCTAAGAGATCAGAAAAACAGTCTTTAATGTGATAACTCCAACAGATAGGAACCCAACTTCACATAGATGGAGAATAGACAACAACTAAGGGAGAACTGACTAATAAGCATGAACCAAACAAAGGGAACTAATGAGATGATTAACAGACAACAGGTCACCTGTATGGAATAATCAGGCAACTCAGGAAACTAGGTCACAACAGGGAGACTGAAAACAAGGCATACATTTATGCCACTAGTAGGGTCAGGGAGCTCTGGGATTTTACCAAAAACTGTGCAATTTGTGTTCAGAAGATATGGGTTTGGAACGACATGAGACTGAGTAATTAATGACTTCCCTTTAATTCTCATGAAATTATGTCCTACAACGTTTTTCAGAATTATATAATTTTATCTACATAAAGTTGTGCCTGGTTTCCTCATGTGCTCTTATATATTCTCTTTGTTCTTTCTGTCTTTCTCAGCCTGTACCTGAGAGAAACGAGGCCAACCATAGCTGCTATAACTATGTGCTTTGTATTAGATCCTAAAGATAGCATTCCTGCCCCATGCTTGCAGACAGCATAATATTTATTGTAACTTCATTAAGACAGAGCTTACCTAAACCTGACACTGGTTATGGATCACTTGAGAACCAACTATTTAGCTTTTATTATTGGGATTTGTGATATTACCAAGATCATGTTTTAAACACTTAAATTTTGCACCAAGCTGATAAATATGTATATTTTAAATCTAAATAAGTTGTTACTGTAACTGTTATTCTCATACCTCTTAAACTGTCTTCTCTATGTTGCATTGGAAAATCTGAATCTTTCTAGTGAGCTAGTTGTTCAGTAAATGAGTGGCTGGATTTAGTTAGCATTTTAGGTCTTCTTCTTAAATAAATATTTGTTTACAAATTCAATTTGTCTCTTTTTTTTATGAGTAACTAAAATTATAGGTAAGTTTGCAGGATACAGCAACAGGAGAACAGGAGAATACAGGAACTCCTGTATGTTTTCAACCTGCCAACCTCATTCTGACCTGTACTTCTCAGGTACTGAACCTGTTCCTGGCTCTGCTGCTCAGCTCCTTTAGCGGGGATAACCTGTCTGGAGGAGATGATGATGGTGAGATGAACAACCTTCAGATCGCCATTGGTCGCATCACCAGGGGTATAGATTGGCTCAAGGCCTTCATCGCCAGTATGTTACGCCAGATTCTAGGAAAGAAACCTCCTGACAATAATGAAGGAGGAGGGGAAGGAGACCTAGAACTGTGTGCTATAAACCACCTGAATGAGGGGAAAATAGCAGATGGCTTGGTCAACTGTTTGCCTCCAACACTGACTGTACCTATTGCACGTTGTGAGTCTGATGTTGAAGAGGATGAGGACTCTGATGATTCTTCTGATGAGGAGGATGGAAAGGTAAAACAACAATCTGTCCTCTGTATCTCCCTCAATATCTAGAATCATGCATACTTTGGTATACCATTACCAAAAGAAAGAAAGAAAGCATTAGAGGTACAAATCCCATGTATTCTATGGTGAGAAAACTACTAGATGAACATTTTAAAATAAAAAAAGATTACCATGAAAAATATTGACTTTTAAACGCATTAAATGTCTTTTTGCAATTCAAAACCTCTTCAATAATTGTGATTTTGGCCTGTCCCACTCTAGTGTTAAATAAAATAACACATAATTTTGCCATAATCTGTTTAGTTCATTTCGTTATAGTAAAACTTATTTAAATACCAGAACATTCCTCAAATTATAAACATAATTTAATAATTAAAACATAATTAAGTAAGTAACTTTATTCTCTTTTTGTTATTTTTTTTACACAAAATCTACTGCATTCATCAGGCTCTATCATTTAACCCTTAGCGTAGTTGATATAAAAATAGAATTTATCAAATATTCTTTTTTAATTCATGGAAAATATATGTATATATAAATAATATATACCCTATTAACCACTGTTTTAATGTTTGTTTTTTTTAACTTTAAAATATTGTTGTTTAAAAAGTATCATATATTTATTTATATCAGTATATATGTCAATGATTTTTGTTCAATGCTTATTGTGATCACAAGTGTCAATACTTCAGACTCTTTAGTCTCAAAATATCAGAGAACATTACTTTAATACTATCTTTTTCTGCACAGGCCGCCCTTTATGATGACGACTCCTCAGTTTGTAGCACAGTGGACTACCGACCTCCAGAACCCGAGCCTGAGCCTGAAGAGGAAGAAGAACCAGAGCCTGAAGATCCAGAGTCCTGTTTCACAGAGGGTGTGCATATATTTTCCTTCATCAGGAATGTTAAAGCATCACTTCAAGGCCAGAAATATGTTATTTTATTTTATTTTTTTCTCTATTTTGACTTAGGTTGTGTTAAGCGATTTACATATTTGAATGTAGACATCACAGAAGGATGGGGAAAAAAGTGGTGGAACCTTCGAAGAACATGCTTCACCATCGTTGAGCACGACTACTTTGAAACCTTCATCATCTTTATGATCCTCCTTAGTAGTGGAGCACTGGTGTGTCTGTCAATACTGAGCCAAAGCTGCATGTAGATACACTATTACATCTGTGTATTACATCTTGCTTTTTTAATTTCATTCTAAAGTGAAGGAAAATTATAAATCCATTAACGTTTGTCTGATGCGTCCGTTTTTATTCTGTCAGGCTTTTGAGGATATCAACATTGAGCGCCGCAGAGTGATCAAGATTATCCTGGAGTATGCTGATAAAGTCTTTACATACATTTTCATAGTGGAGATGTTACTAAAGTGGGTGGCATATGGTTTCAAGACTTATTTCACTAATGCGTGGTGCTGGCTGGACTTCCTCATCGTGGATGTGAGTTTGCCATTTTGACTTTTGCCAAAGCTTTACCCTTATAAGAAAATGCATGTCAGATCTTGTCTGTGCTTACTTATATCTTGCTGTTTTATTCAGGTGTCACTAGTCAGTTTAACAGCCAATTTATTGGGATATTCTGAGCTGGGAGCAATCAAATCTCTCAGAACACTCAGGGCTCTTCGACCCCTTCGAGCCCTGTCAAGATTTGAAGGAATGAGGGTAAGAAATTACTCTTCATTTATGCACTTGTGAGTGATTCTTCAAACGGAATAAAGATCTGAAGTTCACTTTTTGGTAGAAAATAGAATTATTTGTTTGGACTTGCTGACACAAGTTAGCAAGCAGTTTATAAAAGGATTGGTCTTAAAGGAATAGTTCACCCAAAAATGAAAATTCTGTCATCATTGACTCAAGTAGTTCCAAATCTTTATGAATTTCTTTGTTCTGCCCAACACAAAGGAGGATATTTTGAAAAAAGTTTGTAACCAGTTTGTAACCAGGCTGTTTTGGGTCACCATTGACTTCCATAGTATTTTTTTCCTACTGTGAAAATCAGCACTTTCCGGATTTTGACAGTTTAAGCTGAAACAAATGAAGTATTTAGTTTTTGATCCAGATTGTGTTTATGTCTCATGTAGGTGGTTGTGAATGCACTGGTTGGTGCCATACCCTCTATTTTCAATGTGCTGCTGGTGTGTCTGATATTCTGGCTCATCTTCAGCATTATGGGAGTCAATCTGTTTGCTGGAAAGTTCTACCACTGCATCAACACCACCACGGAAGAACGCTTTCCCATAGATGTGGTCAACAACAAGAGTGACTGTATGGCTCTGGCGCACACCAATGAGGCGCGCTGGGTCAATGTGAAGGTCAACTATGACAATGTGGGACTCGGCTACCTCTCTCTACTGCAAATTGTACGTTTATTATGACTTGTAGAGTTTATTCTATTACATATGGTACATGTGCAACCATTAGCATTCATAACATGATGATATTTGCTTGACCGTTTGAAGAAGACAAAGATCAAGCAAATTCAGAACTCGCAAGAGTAAAGCATTTACTTAAACTAAGTTAAAAATTTAGTGCAGACACAAGTGTAATAATGTCAGAGTTTATGCATTTTTATTTTCATGTTCTTTCCTTTTTATGCATCAGAGGACACAGAGGTAACTCAGCACAAATCTATAATGAATAAATGGGTCTAATATGATATTCTGATATTCAGAAAATACTTCTCTCCACACAGGCCACATTTAAAGGCTGGATGGATATCATGTATGCTGCAGTGGATACTAGAGAGGTATGTGAATGACAGTCTAAATAGAGTTGCCTATTCAACAGCTTATTTTTAAAGAGCCATTTCAGTTCCTAAATTATTGAACTTAATTCTGTTTAGAGTTTAAAAAAAAAACTTAGTGTGACTTACTTTTATTGTGGCACTTATTGGTTATTTTCCATGTTAGGTGGAAGAGCAGCCATCATATGAGATCAACCTTTACATGTACCTATATTTTGTTATTTTCATCATTTTTGGGTCCTTTTTCACCCTGAACCTCTTCATTGGTGTCATCATTGACAACTTCAGTCAGCAGAAGTCCAAGATAAGCATATGTTTTTTAACTAAACTACAATTTTTTTTAATTTGTGTTGTACATTTGGATACTTTTTTTTACCAAAAAGAATAATTGATATTTGTTTCTTCTGCACTTTGGAGGGAAAGACATTTTCATGACAGAGGAGCAAAAAAAGTACTACAATGCCATGAAGAAGTTGGGTTCCAAAGCACCTGCGAAACCTATCCCTAGGCCATCAGTATGAACCATTTGACTTACACTGATAACAATTAATTGGCTTCAAAGAATGTATTTTATTTTATTGTTTTTTCTATATATCAGCATTAGATCTTTTGAGGTTTTTAAAACTAATCCACTACATTGTTCTCCTAACAGAATGAGATCCAGGGTGTGGTGTTTGACTTCATAACAAAACAGTTCTTTGACATCTTTATCATGGTGCTTATCTGCCTCAATATGGTGACCATGATGATAGAGACAGCTGACCAAAGTGCTGAGAAAGAGGATATCCTGTACCAGATCAATTTGTTCTTCATCGTCATCTTCACAGGAGAATGCGTACTAAAGATGTTTGCACTCAGACATTACTTTTTCACTATTGGCTGGAATGTCTTTGATTTTGTTGTGGTCATCCTTTCTATAGCAGGTAACTGTAGAACAACCCAGGCTCATTGTAAAAAATGCACCTGTAGCGAGATTTCTGCTAAATTATAATATGTTTTGTGGCACATTCAAAGTGAAATGTCCAGTAATTGCCGCAAACAGGGCCAATGCTCTATTGTGTTCGAACCTACCCGGTCTCATGGCATAAATGTACCTAGGTGCACTTTTTAGCGAGATACAAAATATATGTAGCAACAAGTACATATCACTGCAGTTTCCAAAAGAAATGAACACTAGAGGCAGTAAAGCTCTGACACCTTTTATTTCTTTTCACACAAATTTACAGAATTTAGATTAATAAAGCATATTTTTTGCACAATTGAATAATATCAATATTAGTATGCTGGGATGTTTGAAAACTGATGCTACTGAACGACAGCATGACACATATCCAGCTTGATATCTATGTGTTTTGTAGACGGTAGTACTGAGTACAGAGATGTACTTGAGAGGAGCTCTGTGTAACTACAATAACTAAATCTGCATAAAAGGAAGTTGAAATGGCAGGGTTGCATTAAAAAATGTGTTTTTATATCAGTTTTGCGTTTGTTAACACTGTCGGGTTGGATTTGGTGTAAGGCATATTTCTAACCTGATAGAGCATTAACTTATAGCAACAGTCCACGGATATTTCGATTCTGCAACGCTGCAATACATACCTATATCAACGTAATAAAAATGTACCAGGGTTCATGTATTGAAACTGTGCTTTAGTGCCACTCAGTGGACATTATTATACAACATAATATTGTGCAAGGAACCACTTAAAAAATAAGTCTTTATTAACCCAAAATCTGCCCCTGCAATCCCAATTTGTGTAAGAAAAATTATTGGTGAAATTTTGCTTTTAGTGTTCTCTTCTAGTGAATTATTGAGTATCTGTACCTTATGGAGTTTTGCCATTTTTTTCCAATGAGCCTATAGTGGTCAAACATCATGCCATTGTAGCTTGTTATAGTGTATTTTACTTATAATAATCCATATTTCTTCTTTCCCAAGGTCTGATGTTATCAGACATCATTGAGAAGTACTTTGTGTCTCCCACCTTGTTCCGTGTCATTCGGCTCGCCAGAATCGGCCGTGTGCTGCGTCTCATCAAAGGGGCGAAAGGCATTAGGACTCTTTTGTTTGCCTTGATGATGTCACTTCCTGCTCTCTTTAACATCGGACTGCTGTTGTTCCTTATTATGTTCATCTTCTCCATCTTTGCCATGTCTAACTTCGCCTATGTAAAAAAGCAGGCAGGCATCGACGATATCTTCAACTTTGAAACATTTGGCGGCAGCATCATCTGCCTGTTTGAGATCACAACCTCGGCAGGCTGGGATGGCCTCCTGCTGCCAATTATGAACAGCGGCCCTCCAGACTGTGACCCTGACATAGAGAACCCTGGTACAGACGTTCGGGGGAACTGCGGGAATCCTGGCATGGGTATCATGTTTTTCTGCAGTTACATCATCATGTCGTTCCTGGTGGTCGTGAACATGTACATTGCTATCATTCTTGAGAACTTCAACGTTGCTCAAGAGGAGAGTGGAGACCCGCTCTGTGAGGATGACTTTGAGATGTTTGACGAGACGTGGGAGAAGTTTGATGTTGATGGTACACAGTTCATTGAGTACAACCGCTTATTTGACTTCGTTGATGCCTTGCAGGAGCCTTTGCGAATTGCCAAACCCAATCGCCTCAAACTAATAACCATGGATCTACCCATTGTAACTGATGACAAAGTCCACTGTCTGGATGTTCTCTTAGCAGTTACCCGTGAGGTTCTTGGCGACACCATTGAGATGGCTGCCATGAAGGAAAGCATTGAAGCCAAGTTCACAGTGAACAATCCCACATCTGCCTCCTTTGAGCCAATCACCACCACTCTCAGGAGGAAAGAGGAGGAGCGTGCAGCCATTGCGGTTCAACGAACATACCGTAGACATCTCCTCAAACGTGCTATCCGGTATGCGTGCTTCATGCATCGCTCAAAGAGGAAAGTCAGGAGTCAAAACGATGAAGAACCTCCTGAAACCGAAGGGTTAATTGCAAGGCAAATCGATGCCCTGTATGGAAGTAATCCAGAACTCGCAATGGCTCTTGAGCTGCAGGCTAGGCCAATGCCACCTAATCCAAAGCCCATCTCGGACACGCAGCACAGAGTAGCAGTAACCTACCCTCGACCACAGGGACAACTCATACTTCCAGTGGAGCTCACAAGTGAGGTGATCCTCCGGTCTGCACCCACGATGCATGACCCCTGCAGTTCAGAGAATGCAACACTAAAAGAGTCAATAGTATAACTGGTGGACAATGCCTGTGGACTGAGATAATCCTTGTGATGTAACCTACTGAACAACGTATGCTCTGAAAACAAGATGGCTTAAAGGATTACACAGGACTGCTACGGTGTGACAGCATTGGAATGCTATTTCATGGGAGTACTGTTTTTTATTATCTAAACTTTTGTAAAGACCTGTTTCATTTACGATTCTTTTGATTTGATCTCAATTAGAAATGTCCCAGTATATTTGTCATAACTTAGCCAGGTTCTT
Source organism: Enteromius mattozi (assembly GCA_032359235.1). Taxonomy (NCBI): domain Eukaryota; kingdom Metazoa; phylum Chordata; class Actinopteri; order Cypriniformes; family Cyprinidae; genus Enteromius; species Enteromius mattozi. The sequence goes on from JAUMHE010000061.1 coordinate 2,844,844, forward strand.
TTGCCCTTATACATATATACTGTATGTTTGCGGTAGAGTCATTTAATATATTTTCCCTGTTTTTGCGCCACCAAGTGACTAAGTGCTGCAATTTTTTCACATGACCTCGGACTGTACCCATACACAAATGTGCAAGTTTGGTGAAAATATCTCATTCCATTCAAGATTTACAGCCACGTGAAAGTGGCCACACCCACTTTGAAATTGCCACCGTTGCAGTGATGAATTTAAAGTTCAGCCTTTTGGGAATATTTAGTAATATTTAATGTCCAGAGATTCTTTATGCACTTGTTTGGTTCCTTTCAGGTAAAAAAAACCTGGGAGTAGTCTGCAAAAGTGTGTTTTGCAAAAAAAGAAGGGGGGGGGGGGGGGGTTACTATATGGAGGAACTTTTTTCATGGCAAATTTTTTTTTTAAAGGGGTCATATGATCCAATTTCAAGTTTTCCTTTCTCTTTGGAGTGTTATAAGCTGTTAGTGCATAGATAAGATACCTAAAGACTAAAATCTCAAAACCAAAGAGATTTTTTAAATAAAATTTATGACTTGTCCACACCCCCCTAAATTGGCTTGTTTAAACATGCCCCCACTTTTCACAGAGTGAAACAGTGTCACAGAGTGGGTTTATTTTCAAAACACCACCCAAATGTTTATGCAAAGAAAGAATGCTGCACTATTATTCTCACTGTACTGTTGTTGCCGGCGCCATGTTCTGGAGACGCTGTATTTTGTTGTGAAAGTAAAACTACTTTGTTTGTGTTTCTAAAAGAGGACACAACCAGAAATCAGTGGTTCTGTTCCAGAAAAGTTCAACACAAATATTAGAGTGTGTTCAGCGCATCCACGGAGGACTTACTCCTAAACCTGGAGAGCAGCCTATGCTGTGCACAGAGACTATAAAGTTAGGCACGTCCAACTCTGCAAGGACAGTCTGGTGCTTCAGACGTTTGTGGTATTCGGCCAATCACAATGCACTGGATAGCTGGCCAGTCAGAACACACTTTGTTTTTGTAGATCGACGAGCTTTGTACAAATCGACCCGTTTTAGGAAGGCGGGGCTTAGAGGAGAAACAATAATGTACAGTATGTGGAAAATAATGTTTTTTTAACTTAATCGGCATAAACACATTGCATTACACCAAATACACAAAATAATGTTCTTTTTAGCAACATCATATGACCTCTTTAATGTAGCTGTTTCTTCCTCTGCTGTATGTGACAATGTTACATTTCTTTGGGTTGTTTAAAGCACAGATTTTTCAACAAGCTTCTATTTTACAGGTTCATCATAGTTTTTACCTTGTCATAAATCAACTTTTTGAATACTTCTTGCAAGATGTATTAGTATTTATAGCTCCCAGACACTTAATAATTCAATAATTCACTACAGTGTTTCATAAAAACTTATTATTATTTTAAAAGTACTGCTAAATTATAAAACCTGGCATGTTACTTACAGTATAATTCAGATTTTAGCTGCACAGATTTCTGAATTATTAGGAACGAGAACCGTTGGTACAGACCATCAGTCTAACATATCTCCTCAGTCTGTCCAGAGTCTGTTTAGTCTACTGAACTATTTATAATCTCATTTCATGGCTTACCAGTTTACAGCAGAACGGTGGAACGAGTAGAACAGAAACTGATCCTTTACAGTGGTTTGTATAGAGTCGCTTTGAGCCACTATGAAAAACATATACAGTGCAGTTGTAGTCCCCAGTGACCATACTATACATTTTTAAAAACTACTTTGTAATTAATATAACTTGAAGCATTAAAAACATTGTGTAATTGTAGCAATTCCTTTTAATGCCCTAGTGAGATTATTTTACTAGTATGCTGGAAGTCTACCAAGCCTGTAAAGTAAATGCAGTTTTATTCATGTTCTTATTCAGAAGTAATTTTAGAAAACGTAGTTAGAATAACCTAAAATTAGAGTACCCCTGATAACTCTGCTGCAAAGTTGTGTCAGATTATTTTTCTATGTCCAGGCAAAGACTTTACCCTGCTTTATAATTGATTCCCCTTTTTACAAAAAGAGGCTGAAATGTCCAGTAGATGCCACACACAATTCTTACCTAATTTATATATAGATGAAATAAATTTGTATGTGATTTTTAAACCTTCCTTTGAATTCCTTTCATTAAATTTCAAATGTTAAATTTGCCATTTTAAAACATTATCAAGTTAATAATCCCCAAAGAATATTCAGTGTCATAGCTAGAAAGTGTATGTATTAGAGACGTTTAATGATGGATTTCCTCTGAAGTCTTAATGTGACTGCAAATGTCTTATTTCTTTAAACTCATAAATGAAGCACTTTGAGATATTTATATTTACCTCTTGTATAGTTTTTAGAGTTGGTCTCTTATTACCAAAAAGCATTAGTTTACTATATGTTAAAATGAGAATTATTTTTGTGGAAAGAGAAAAAAAACTCATCAGCTTGTATGTAATCTGTGCACTTTTGGTTTCATATTGATATTGTGAATATGCAAATAATTTTCTATTGTTTACATTTTTATCAAGGAGAGAGACATTGCAGTGCTTTAGGATTTGCTCACCTCTAATTGCCTGTATATATACTTTGCAGATAGAAGCGTATTTCTCAGATGCTGTCTTTTCTTTGTATCATCACTTGACATCATTTAATTCAATGTGCATTTAAAATGTTCATAGAATAAATTTGATAAGATAAACGTGCATCTCTTCATGCTTTAAAGGTTTGAATTGCAGTCTCAGATTGCACTTCTTCAGTAGAGTTTACAGTCTTAGCATGCTATCATGTGTTGTTCGTGGATATGTTTTCCCAGAGGTGTTTATCAAGACCATTTTTTTCCATTCGACTTGTGCTCCATATGACTTTTTCTGTGTGTCACAGTGGCCCCTGCCCGGATAGCTGTTCTTGTTTCACACCTTCTATTTTTACCCCCAGCTAGAGATGTCTTCACCTCAGGTAACCAGTCTTAATAAGTTTGGAATCCAGTGATCTATACATTGGCATTTGTGTTATGGGGATAATTTAGCTTTCACATGCACATTCAATGATGGGAGAAAGAATAATATTGTTGACCGCTCTTACTGTTCGGAAATGTTAAAATCTTTTACTGGACAAACAACTTTTTCAAAAACGTTACTGTTTCTAAATATTGATTAGTTGATGGTTGTTGTTGCCATATCAGCCTTTGAGTCAATCAGAAACTGAGGCAGTAAAAATATTTGTGTGTGTGTGTGTGTGTGTCTGTGTGGTTAGCAGACTCTCATCTGGCCATCTCTTTAGGCCACTGAGTTCCCAGCATTGAACCAGTGTTAAAGTTCAGGGAGAGCGGGTGAATTACAGCCTGCTTCGTTGCATGTAATAGCACTGGTAAGTACACAAACCTTGTTTTTTTCCATCCATCCTGTTTCCAAACTGCTTGTCCTTCAGGTATTTAGGGTCACAGGGATGCTGCAGTTTTTCTTGGAGTCTCACACCATAAGCAGGGAAACACTGATTGCCAGTCCATCATTTTTATAAAATCATTTTAGTTATTTCCTATATCATTTGCTTCTCAATATTTTACAAAGAAACAGCAATAACATTGAATTAAACTTACATTTTTGAAGTAGAAAAAAAATAAACAGTATTTTCATTTAAAATGATTAAGCCACATTTTGGTGCATAGGCAATGCAAATGTCATGATGGTCGCAGACAATGTGCTGTATTTATAACCTTAACTGGTTTACAGCTTCTGTCTGATTCATCCTCAGGTGATTTACCAGCGTTTCTGGTTTATTTTCATTAAGAAGACTGAAAGCAGTCACAAATAAATCAGCAAGCTAATCCATTTCCACCCAGTTGGACTGATTTGGGTTGTTTTGATGACAAGTACATGTAGTGAGCATTTAAGACTATTTAAGGTATTAATCCAAACGTAGAACAATAAAAACCACAGTTTTTTCTCATTTAACCACATATTTCATAATACTTGTTTAGTTTTATTTTTGTACTGTTGATTATTTTCATATCTGATTTGTTTTAAGAGGGGCTCTGACTTTAACTGATTAGCTGGGTGTGTGTGCGAGTGTGGTTACAGCTGCTGAGTGCTATACACTTCACACAGCTCAATAACTGTGAAAAAAAAACAGCACTGCAGGCGCGCATGGAAAGCACCAACTTATGCATTAAAATTAAAAAGACACTTTATTGTTATTGACATAAGAAAATCTAGCCTAGCAACCGTAAGCATGTAAAATTAAATATAATATAATAGACCAAGCTTGTCCTGTCTTGGGCGCTCACATTAATGTGGATAAATTAGAAAACATTTCCCACTCCTGCTGTTTGGCCTTTCATCTACTGTACACTTGAGACAGCATTTTTATCCAGCTTTTTAAAGCTGTTCTTCCAAGTGGATAAACCATTATTATAGTATGGTGCATATTGTTTCAATGTATATCTATGGTTGTACCAAAATAGTTTTGCCTGATATTTACTTTAATAATGTTGCTAAAAAATAAATGTTGTGCAACCTTTGCTATCCTGTGGCAAAAGGTGATGATTCATTTTAGACCTTACGTGGTATATTGATTTTAAGTGCAACCTGTGAGTGATAGGATATTTGTTAATAATTATTTTTTATTTAAGTACGATGTAAAAACATGTATGTACACGATAAGAGAATTGTAGCAAATGATTAGTTTAAATGTAAGCAAACAGTAGTTAAGGCCATTTATTATACAGTCGGACCAAATGTGTCAAAAGAGAGCTTTATTATATCTGATCAGTTTATGCTATTTTATGCATGCACAGTATGGGGGTGAGCAATTTTAGTATGGATGAGCAACTTTTCAAAAATATAAAAAAATGTATCCAGATTAATGTGCACATAGCATTACTCCTGGAGGGCCACTCACAAACCTAACTGGAGGTGACATGTACATATTATTTCAAATAAAGGTTCTTCTTTGGCATTAGTGGTTCCGTAAGGAACCTGTAATATCCACCTTACAATTTCTTCACTTCTGTGGCATTGCTGCAAAAGCCCCTTTTTTTACTTGCAAAGTACTGTGCTTATAGTCAGTAAAATATCATCAAAACTAAGTGTTAGCAGATAACTTATACTCTAATGACTAATAGTTGATATTGTATGTGTATTACTGATGTACTGATTTTTCGTAGTGAATAAGAAAAAATCCAAACTCTTTTTTTAACTTCAGAATTTTCATGTTCAGTTTAAAGCTACTGTTTGACACTGACCATTTCTGAGTTCACTGTTTTCAGTATAGCAGCTATTATTTGCAGAGCTAAATCTTCTTAGGTTTATTGCAAAAGGCAATATATGGAAAAGGACTTTTGCATTTAACTCTTTGTGGGTGTTTAACATTTGCAATGGTTGATTTCTTTTCTTGTGAGCGTGTGTTGAAATTCTGCAATTATACAGCCTAATGTGGGCTGATCCTTTAGAAAGTTTTCATGTTCATTCTTCACAGGGGTTTCCCCTGCACATTGCATTGTATTCTTTTTTTAGGGTTAAAAAATGTTAGGTAAACTTAACATACTGGTAATTTTTAGCCAAGATATTACATAAACGGTTGTCATTAGTCATTATTGTACATGCATGGTGAAGTAGCCTATATCAGTCTTTATATTTTGCATTAAGATGATTCACTTGCTCCTTCACCTTTTGATGCATGAGTGTATCAATTTGCATGTTTCTCTGAAACGGAATCATATCATCGCAGCTTCATGACCTGCACCCTTCACTCTGTCGGAGCTGTCTTCCTCCTGTTCTGTCTATGTGATCTGCGCTGACTTCTACACTTTCTTGGAGAGGTGTATGTTAGGATCGAGAATCATGCATTACTTCCTGCTGGGATCTTCAGTCATGGCTCTGATTTACCTCTCAGGTGAGTATATCTGCTTAAGACCTTAAAAAAAACAGACTTTTACATAAGTTACTGTACTAAAATGCAACATTTGGTGGACTTCTGGGTGTAATTTGACAAGATAACAATAGTTGAAAGCATGATTTTAAAAAAGTATGATTTTGATTCACATTTGAAAGTTGCAGGATAACAGTTTGAATATTACAGTTACCTTAGGCTTGTTTTCAGTGTTGTTCTTCCTTTCCATCTGTGAGTGAAAGAGGAAGTCCCAATGCTTCAAAACAAGTTTGCATTTGCCAGATATCCTTTTTTAACAATAAACAGTTCATGAAGTTCATAATCCTTGCTGTTTAGTGTCTTTCATAATGAAAGCATGTTTCTGCGAGTAACATAAAAATGACCTCTACCATATTAAACCGGTTCTGTCTCGCATGTTTTCTCTCCATCCACCTCATCTTTTCAGCTGAAGAAAGAGTCCATGTGTTCCAGAAGCCGCGATTTATTGGTGTCAAAACGGGTCGGGATGTGCATATATACTGTGTGCCACTGAATCCGTCTTTGAAGTTTAATGTACAGTGGTTCAAAGGCGAGTACAAAAACCAGCTCAACACCAACACCAATAGAATAACCATAATGGAAAAGAGTGAGAAAAGAAATGCCTCCATTACCATAAACAAAGTGGAGGTCGAGGACAGCGGCACTTACTTTTGCAAGCTGAACGGCACGCTTGGACCAGGAACTGAGCTACAAGTGTTCAGTAGGTGTCAATTTGCAGATGCCTTTCCCCTGCTTCCTTCACCTGTATGCACATCTTTCTCTCTCTGTTTCTTCTCCAGGACGCTCTGACCCCCAGACTGTCTTGACGAGATCGAGAGTCAAGGATGTTTTCATTTTCCTTCAGGGTTTACTGTTGGTTTTGTGCATCGTTGTTCCTCTGGTTCAGTATTATAGACTGGTAAGGGCCAAAGACTGATCTGTGCACTTATCAATACAAGGTATCCATTACAATTTCTATCGCCGTCTAACAGCGGTTTCTCACTGTGTTTCAGGAGAAGAAAGAAGATGCCGTTTATGAAGAGCCAGAGGATAATCACATATATGAGGTGAGTGTTTTGGTTAATGTTGCTGAGTTTGTTACTGTCATTGTGTTGGTTTACGGTTGGTTGAGTATTTCAGCTCTGCAGCTATTGTTGCATGCCCTTCCGGAAGTGAAAACACGCATGGTCTGTTGTTATAGACATTGCATGAATTTATACTTGTGATTTTATAAAAACAAATAGGAACATTTTTAACTTCTCCAAATTCTGGTTGTATTTGATTGACCAAGAGGCAATCCAAGAGGATAGATGTAGCTGTCCATCAGGGAAAAAAAAGGTACAAAAGATGTCTCTGGGGTGGTAGATTTTTCAGAAAGTACACTTTTGTACCTTTTAGGTACTAAATGTACAATTTAGGTACTGGTATGTACCTTCCAGGGCCCAAAATGGACCATTTATGGACAAAGATGCACCATTTGTAAATGTACCGCCCCAGTGACAGTGTTTGTACCTTTTTTTTTTTTCAGAGTGTACTGGGACGTTTCACTGTTTGTGTTTTTCTCTGCCAGACACTGCAAAAATATTTTGGACTATCTAATATCTAAACCTTCTTAAATCTTAAATCAAGACACGTTTACTTGAGAAGCAAATTACTTATTAAGTTTTGTTTACTGAAAGAAATGTAAAAGAAAAAATATATAGATAGATATACAGATAATATATGTGTATATATGTGTGTGTGTTTTAACTTAAAATGAAGAAACATATCTGCCAATAAAAAATAAAATAAACTTAACACCAAGCTAAAACAAGTTATTTTTCCTACCCCATTAGCAGATATTTGTTGCTGTTAAATCTGATAAATTTGTAAAATTATCAAAATAAAGAAAACAAATCTTCCAAAAAATTAATTAATTAATTAAAACCTAGTTTAAAGGGAAAACAAGTTTTATTTTTACCACATTGGCACTTGCTGTTTAAGCATAAAGTCACTAATTTTGTTAGTTGTTCACACTTAGCAATATTAAGTGAATGTATGCCTAAAATTAAATAAAAACAAAACTGGAAAAGAGGTTAGAGGAATAAATTAATTCAATATGGAAAGATAGATTTTATTTTTTTCATCCACTGGCAGATATTTATTGTTTTTAGTGTAAAGTCATTTAATTTTAATATATATTTTAGTAAACAAGGGCTATCTAATGTCTTAAGTAAATGTAATGTTTATATATTTTACTGAAACACAAGAAAAAAAATCATAATTTTGTACATCTTTGTAAACGTTACATTGTTTGAGTCATTAATTGTTATATAAACTGCTACAAACACTGATTAATTTAACAATTTAACGCTACTATGTGTTATTACCCAGTGACTGGTTCTGCTTCAGCATCATTTGAAAGGATTTACTAACACTAATGAACTATTGACCTTTTTCCCTGATGGAAAATTGTTTATTCTTCTTATATTAATAAATGAAACTTAATAATTAATAAATAAATTCTTACATCTGCTTTAATATACACCTTGGACAAAACATCTCATCGTTGAATGTCATTGTGTGTTCTCTGTCCAGGGGCTGGAGATTGAGCAGTGTGGCGGTGCGGATCTGTATGAGGACATCACTGCTTTAGCCCGGGACACAGATGCAGCGTGGGAAGTCGAGTCCCCAGACCAAGAGTGAGAAAAACCAACCTGGTCTCATAAAAATACGTACTTCTGTGCATTTTTTGTGCAACACTGTTTTTAAAACACAGGTTCAATGCGTGAACCCTAGCACGTTTTTATTATTACGTTGATATAGGTATAAATTGCTGTGTTTTTATTACCTTAAATATCTGTGGACTATTGCTAAAAAGCTAATGCTCTGTCATGTTGTAAATATGCCCTACACCAAAAACAACCCTAAACCTACCCAATAGTGTTAACATATGCAAAACTGGTATAAAAGGCCATTTGCTGATGCAACCGTGCCATTTCAACTTCCTTTTACACAGATTTAAACTGTTTTGTCGAACCGTAGTTACACTGGATTCAGCTCTTTGCCTTTCAAGTACATCTCTGTACTCCGTGAGCTGCCAAACAAACCTAGCGTCTATGAAAACACATAGATATGAAGCTGGATATGTGTCATGCTAACATTCAAAAGCACCAGTTTTAAATATCAAAGCATATTTATATTGTTTTAAAGTCATAACATGATATTCTTCAAGTAATTGTGTGAAACTTACACTTTATTAGTCGAAACTCTGTAATTTTGTGTGAAAAGGAATAAGAGTTTTACTGCCTCTAGTGCTAAAAAGTGCACCAAGGTACGTTTTTGCCATGAGACCAGGTAGAAAACACACTTTATTGATCTGCAGATATTAACACCAGACACGAATGTTCGTAATCCACTTTCAGTTTGTGCTGGATAATCCACGTTCATGTTATTTTTTTGTTTTTGGAAAGGATGAACTTATACCATTGATTGGCTTTTGTTGGTTTTTGCTAAGGATTTGCCTTATGTTTAACTTATGTTTTTATTGTTGTTTGCTCTTTGATGTCTGTATGGCACTTTTTATTAGTTAATGTGTATTTTACTGTATTGTGTATTTTGTGGTAGTGTTTTTAGAGTGTGTTTGTTGTGTGAATGCACCGGCTCTGCTAGTCATTCATAACAAGGTGCTCTCTATTTGGTTATAAAAATACTAGCGGTAAGGAACTGTTTAAAGCTTAAGGGAACTTTCACTTCATATCTGTTAAAATAAGCATGTGAATAGCAGGTGTTTTCCACAAAGAAGCTTTTTTTGGTAAATGTTGGCTATATTTTCTTCGCATTCATTCTGATTGTATGCCACAAGTCTTTGAAAAAGCATCTGCGAAGAACATCTGACCGTCTGTTAAAGGATTAAACATGGCCACTGTTGCAAATTTGCCATTTGATTAGTAAAATACTGCAAAATCCTGAAGTGCATTTTTATTTTGTTCGTCATAATGTTTGTTTTCAAATGTTCTGTACTCGAAAAAGTCATGAAATGTTGTTTGTTTGGTAAAAACAAATCCCAATTTTTTTAATTGGTCCGAAAAACACATTTGGACTATGTGGATTAAGTATATACTTGAATTAAAATGACAGAATGATACAAACATTAAAGGAGATAATCTTAATAAATACAAAAAGGCTATCAGAAAGATACAGGCTGTTCAGTTTTCTAAAAATAATCTGCTGTTACAGATGTAGGGAGGCAAAGTGCGCCATCTTATGGCCATTCAGACTAAAAATCTGGAACAGTACTTGACTTTGCCCAGGCGTTTTCCTTGATTTACAGTCTAGGCCAGTCAATGCTAGATGCCTACATCAGATCTGAATCAACAGATTTTCAGAATTTTATCATGTAAGTTTGTTTCTTCTTTGGAATAGATTTGGAGAAATTTAGCATGACAGTACTTGCTGTGAATGGGTGCCGTCAGAATGAGAGTCCAAACAGCTGATAAAAACATCACAACAATCCACAAGCAATCCACATCACTCAATCCATCAATTAACATGAAGAATATTTTATTTATTTTTTTTTAAATGAGTTTATACCCTATTCTATATTTCATAAATAAATTCACAAAATGTATTAAAATATTCAAGTTCTTTATTTGATGTCTGAAATACAAAATGTCACCACTTCATCACTTCATTTAATAAAAAAATCAATAAATAAGGATACAATCTTTAGATATTAGTATGCAAAACAGTAATGTATAAAATACATTAAATTAATAAACGCATAAAATAAAATAAATAAATAATTTAAATACAGTATTTTTAATACAAATAGCATCTTGTAACATAAGGAATCAAAACAAAAATGAATAAACACTGCGTACCGCTGTATAAAACAACATTATAGAAAAGGAGTGTAAACACTGATTTTTTTTCCTTCTGTAAATGGAGTGAAGCTTCAAGAGGTCTGGTTCTCAGACTCAGTTTAGTTGGTTTAGCTGGTTCATGAAACTTATGACCCGTTTCCTGACGATCTCCCAGCTGTGATCTCTATCCTCCTGAAAGAGTAAAACAACAGTTAGTACAGCGTTTAGATGAGTTTCCACATGTACAGCTGAGGATTGAACTATATATTAAAATCTCACCGTGTTCATTTCTGTCATGTGTCCTAGTCTTTTAAAATACAGATGCAGCTTTTTGTTCCTCTTCATTTTGTAAGCTCCCTGCATGCATTTAGGAAGAAATCAGTCAGTTCCTCTGGCTTGATGTTATATATATATATATATATATATATATATATATATAGGCTATGCAGTATATACACATGCTATACTCACACATGAGTTCAGTCCATAAATCTCCTCATGCATGACATTTAAGAAATTATCCATTTTTTTAGCATCCCAGGGGATGACGGCATCGTTGAAGAGGGCAGTGATCTCCTCCAGAGCCTGAATGACGAACAGGATCTGTTTCTCAGGCTGAGAGGAAGAAACAAAATATATAGATATATCGATTCAAAAACAACAGCACATATTATGGTGTCTTTTTTAAATAATAATAATTTTTACAAACCTCTGCTCTTCTGTGGTTATCGATCAGTTCATATGGGATTGGGTTGATGTCCTCGTCATTATGGATTATCTCACCCTACGAAATATTCAGAAACAGATTTAATGAAGAGATTGTTTTGAACAGAATGAACAGATTCAAATTCACATTTTGTCTAAAGTTTAAAAATATTCCGGGTTAGCTATTGCAACTGCATTTGGTTAGTTTACATTATTAGTTTAAATGTTCATATAATATCAACATATATCCATAAGGAGATATGATGTAATAACTGATTTGTCCTTATATATCATGTTGCAAATTCATTTGTAAGTCCTTTTGGATAAAAGTGTCTGCTAAATGACTAAAACATGAATGAAAATCTCACAATAAGATGATACTAAGATGATATTTATTGCTTTTAATGTTTCATGATGTATCCCTGCAGTTTCAAAAATCAGTGTGATGCAATAATGATATAGAAAAGAAAAACATTAATGTTCCTAAAAGGCCAGATGAATCATATTTGATATATTTTAAAGTTGTTGTTTTTTTCTGAAGGAATGAGGCAAAGTAATGATGAAGTTGCTACAGTCCAGCAAATATTCATCTTGAAATGTTAGATACATTCTTTAAAGTATCAATAATAATCTCTCAATTTATAATTAAAAAAATGTGTAATATTATGTAATTTTTTAAGTATAAATATTCATCCTAGTCTTTCAGTTATTAATAATAATTAAGTAAAATAATAAATATTTAAAAACAATAAAAAAAATGATAAGTTAAACCCACCATCGTTCTGATCAGACCTAAAGAGACTCCGTGGTGGTGCTGGAACCTGTGTTTTATCCATCTGCAGCTCAGTACAGAGCTGAAACTGCACGCTGACAGAAGAAGGCAAAGCTGCACCAAACGAAGGTCCATCGTATCGTGTTCTCCAGAAGACTGATGAGCTGCTTGTTGTCTCTCCTCCATTCTCTCCGCCGTTTATATGCGCTTCGGGAGTTGCACCCTGCATTTCACTTTCCAGTTGTAAACGGCGTACACCTGAGCTAAGGTAAACCACAGTGACGCAAGACTTTTTGTGTTAGTGTGGGAATGCGCAGTGTTTCACAGACTGGAATTATTACACATGGCCTACAACAATAATAAACACATGAAGGCTTACTATATATTAGAATAAACACAGAGTAAACACCGCACACGGCTTATTGCTTATAGTAAAATAGCGAAAAATAAAATAATAAAGAAAGTCTGGTCCCACATAAGTTGCTAAACTATAACATATAGACACAGGCCTACAAATACAATGAGTGAATGAATAAAACATGACAGTATTTTTGTGCAGAATGTCTTTTTTTTTTAATCGCAATCATGTACTAGTTTGCAATTAAAATGCTGCAAATGTTTACTTAACCTACTGTGTATTTTATTCATTCATTTATGTGAGTTGGCCTAATTTGTAGGGTAGGCTATTATTTGATTTGTGTGTTTATTTATGTTTAATAGTTTAAAGAAGAAGAAAGGGCGGGTTGCGTGAGAGTGTGAACTTTGACTCTTACGAAGGAATGGTGTGGATGAGAAATTCCGCCGCGGAATACCTGAGAAAGTGAAATCGAAAGCGCGTGACGTCGCAAAGACGTGACGACACATTTGACATTTTAATTATTCACCAAATCAAGTATTATATTACAATTACTACAAAAATGGCACTGGTATGAATATTACAATTGGGTGGATATATATATATATATATATTTTTTTTTTTTTATTATTATTTTTTTTTAAAGGAAACGATGGAAGAAGATGCTCCTGTGAAGAACAATGTGGATTTACTTTTAAATCGTAGCTTATAGCCTTTTCATAAATTTACATCAGCCATTGCGTCATTATAAGAAATAAACATTCGCTGATCTATCTGTTAGAGCACAAATGTCAAATTATTTAAGGAGAAATTTAAACTTTCATTGCATGACTTTATTTATTAATTGTAGGCTAGGCTATTTTTTAAGTGTCAATAATGATCATGTAAAATACTATTTAAAATATTTGATTCGGGAAAAAAAATGAATGACCAATGACAGACAAGACAGAATGAAAAAGAGATTAATTTAAAATGTAAAATAATTACATGACTTATATGATATTTAATTCTCTATGAATGAAAATGCAAAGATTCAGTCTATAAGTCAAACAAACATGTCTGAAATGTAGCCTACTTCATGGAAATATTAAATAATAATCCTATTAAATACAATAAATAGGCTATTCAATTAAAAAAAAAAAACAAGAAAAACGTGCCACTGTGCCATTTTGACCTTTTAGCCTATTCCTTTTTTTGTTGTTGTTCTTTTTTTTTTTTTTTTAACAGTCTATAATTTAGACCAATCTGGATTTTATTTTTTTACCTCAGAAAAAAAAAAAGAATATGTCCAAAATTCTAAAACCATTCATATGTCATAAATAAATAAATAAAACAAAAATAAATCGAGCATAATAAAATTTAATATTCAACATACATTGTCCACAGAAATAATATCAGATCAAATCTCAAAACGATTTCGAATGACCAAATTTCAAAATTCTGACCTATTTTCCTTCCCGGGAAATGCATAATGATATGACGTAGCCTTAAGCCTTGAGTCGAAAACACGAATAGGCTTCTAGTAATAAATAAGTAAGTAAATGAAGACAAGCCTTTTTAAATAAATGCAGCCTCTAGGGCTCTATTTCCATGTTAGTGCATGTTGCAAGTGTTAGGCTATTTTAATTTATTTAGCAGTTTTGAAACAGGTTTATGAACTATAAATATCACAAAGTATTTTTTTTATTAATAATTATAATTATTGTTATTAAATTTGCCACTTTTATTTGTATTTCAATATATATTTATTTATTTATTTTATTTAATTTATTTATTTTTTTTAAACGATGCTCATTGTTTGTTGTATCAGTGTGAAGTTTTATTGCTTTCCATCATAAATAACCCCGACATTAAGAGAGCAATAATGGACTTTCGCCGTGTGTTTGCTTCAGCTCCAGTGTTGCTCCCCGTCTCGCGCTGGAGTCCTCATCACACTCAATGCTGCGCAAGAGTTGCGCAATAGCACTGGTCGTCAACAGGAACACAGCGAACCTTGCGTTCATTTCCCATGCTGCCTTTCGCGTCAGCTGATCTGATCACATCTAAACCGCCTGCTCGCTTCTGTTTTCCTGGATCAGCGAAGGAGAGTGACAGATATCACACGACCCGTGCTCATGTTGATTCGGAGAGGAAAGGAAACGCATCAGCGGCGACAGATAAACGCAGAACAAGCATGGCGAGTAGAGATTATTGTGCTGATTCTATTAGCAGCAATAGTAACGAAAAGGCGAGCTGTCTGCTGTTGTGTGATCATTTTAACCGGATTCATGAGCATTGAGAAAGTCTGTGTTCGTGTCTCATTTATAGGCGTTTGGAGGTTTCTCAACTCATGACTGCCCTTACGAAAATTCACCATGGTTGAACTGTAGTAAAAGTGTAGTTACTATGGTGTTTGGCGTATTGAGTTTGTACAACCACGGTTTATGCTATAAATGGCATAGTTAAACTATGATTAGTTGGTTGATTTGTGGTTACTATGGTTTAACTGTAGTAACCGTGATTTTCTTTTGGATGTATTTGTAGTAAAATGGTTAATTTTCGAGATGCTTTGGGAGATGTTATTTTCTGTTTTAGTGAGTTGTTATGAATTCTGTGCTGTTTCTATATCAGTCTAGTTCGATTTAAGGAAGCTTTTTATGCTAAAGACGCCTGTCTTTTTGAAAAGAAGTACACTTAAGCATATATTTAATACAGGCTACTTTTAAGCATTTTACTTAAGTATGTACTAAAAATGTATATTTTGGGACTTATTGTTTGTTGCCTTGAAATATAGTTTAAATGTACTGACAAACATTTATGGTAAACTAAAGAGTCTGCAAAAGGACTAAATGTTAGGTTATTAAGTATGATCAATAATTATTCAAACGTAATGATTTAAAATAAACTTTAAAGTATAACTTTGACATTATTACAAAGAGCACATACTTAAGTGTGAGAAACAAGTGTGCTATCTAGTAGCTTCCACTTGAGGGGCCTTGTCTTTCATTAATGCTGTATTATCTGAAATTACTATTTTTGTTTTTATGTATGCTTTAAGATTACAAGTACAGGTTCAATATGATTTAGTGCACCTGTCACTTTGATGTAAATTAAGCATGCCGGCCTGTGTTTGTACTTCATTGACGTGTAACTGGGCATCTGTCTGCTGTTAGGGGAAACTGGTAGGGATGTGTGTATCACTTCCACTATTTGCTACCTAACAAAGACTGCCAGTAAATCAAACGTACCCAAACCTAACCTCTTTTATTATGTGAACATGTTTAGAGAGTGTAACATGCGTGGAGCGAGTCGTAACATGATCACTTAACAACCTAGAAACTATCTAAAGCTCACTGTCATACATGAAATCAGAAGATTGTAATGTAATGTAAAACAAAAGGCATTTCAGCTTTTATTTGTGGAAGAAACACAATAGCTGAGCAAACAGGGAGGGTTGTAATGAATTCTCAAATATGGCAAAAAAATAAAAGAGTGACTAAGAGTTTTTAAGAGTTGTTTTGTGTATTTCCGTATTTGCTTCTGGTGGAAATGTTAGCAGTATGTGAAAACACGAGACACCGTTACAGTTGTGTTACACAATAGTCATTTGTCTGTGTGTTTTGCAGTGTGTAAAAGAGGACTGACTGAAGCTAGAGGAGCCATGTTGGCCACCCAAACACCTGAGAGCGACCCAGAAACAAGGGATGTTAAACAGGTTTGTAACTTCCTCATCTTTTTGAGGATTATTTGGATTGTGGACATTACAGTGTCGTTGATAGGAAACCTTTCACATCTCTCGAAACCCGTTGAGCAGGTTCTAGGTAGAGGTCATGTAATTTGCGGGAACCTGGATTCGTTTTTGGAAACCGGCATTAAATCATAGATGATGCCTGTTATCTGACAAATGTTAAAACACTTCCTTCCATCGCTGCTTACATGCACAGATAAAGTGATAGAAGTATGTCATCTGCATGTAAGCATCATTTCTGCCTGTTCTAATTCTAATAATATTCTAATACAGTTTATTAAAACGAGTTTATAAGAAGCCACAATTAGCTTGATGTCGTGTAGAAGTTAGACCGCACTCAGAATGGAAACCAGACAAGTAATGTCTTCATGAGAGAAGTGTCTGCTCAAGAGATAAGATTTTCTTTCTGCACATTTCCTCTTTGCTTGCTTGAGTCTCGTGCTGTTAACTGCAGTTTAGTAGTGATTAATATATAGTTCACTTACAGAAATGGATAACGAAAGCAAGATGAATTATTTGAACAATACTGTTTACATTCAATAGCTATATTTTCCCTGCAAGGCTTAATAGACAGATTCATGATTTTGACACATATTAGGTCATTTTTTTGTGCTGTCTATGTTGTCTACGTCTAAATAATTTATTTCGGTAGAAGCACAAAAATCATCAGTTTTCCAAAATATATGTATTTACACTTAATGAATGAAACTCCAAGCTATTACAAATATATACATATATAAAGTAATTGATCTAAATTGATTATTTACTTCAGTTAAAGCGATATTGAAATCATCTTGCATTTTTTTCTTAGAAATAGTAACATTTCCAAAATATTTTAAATGCATATAAATACAAATCTTTATTATCCTGTATTTTCGGTTCATATACATGTTTCCAACTAAATAAATACTTCGGAACTAAATGAATAGTTTTCTGTTTATGATTACCCCAAATAGCAGTCTGTGTATATGAATATCATCACAAATATACAATTGCTTCAGAACTATCCAGTTTTTTTAGAGAGGCAGATGTTTGTTCTCAGAACCACAGTTTTTGTATTTGTTTTGTTGTTTACTCACTTGCAACATGATCTTATCTGAGCCAGAATTTCCTCATTCGTCTAGTCATCGGTCATAAGCACTTAGTGCCTTAGGCCTTTAGCCTGAAAGACAAACTCAGAGTTCTTTATTCATCTTGGCTTAATCCCTCCCAGAAACGTGACTACTATTTGCATGTCATTTGACTTAAAGGAGCTGTGCTGAATTTCCACAGCTTTGACTTTCAGTGCTTTGGCTCATATGTAGTCAGCTGACATCAGGTGACGGTTTGTCTGTAGGTATGGCTCACATTCACATGCCACAATAACTTCTCCATTCTCTGCCCTCTTGTCTGAGATGCTCAAGAGGCTGTGCAATGCTTACTCCGCATCTTGTGAAGTTGTTTTGTTCTTAAAGTGCTTTCCTTGATTTGGTCTGCTGACCTAGATGTCACGATGGTTCCAGTGACCTGATCTCACAGCAATGATGCAAATCATACAAATTACAGACATTTAAACCGTATTATTGATTTTGACTGGGCTGTATCATTAAAGCAGTAGTTCAATTTAAATACTGTCATCATTTACTCGCCCTTGAGTAGTTCCAAACCTGTATGAATTTCTTTGTTCTGCTGAACACAAAGGAAAATAATAAGAAGAAGGTTTGTAACCAGGCTGTTTTGGTTCACCATTGACTTCCGATATATTATTTTTTTCCAACTATGGAAGTCAAAGGTGACCAAAACAGCCTGGTTACAAACTTTTTTCAAAATATCTTCCTTTGTGTTCAAGAAGTTCATACAGGTACTACTTGAGGGAGAGTAAATGATGACAGATTTTTCTTTTTTTGGGTGAACTATTTCTTTAAATCACTAGCTATCGATTTCATGTGTTTCGTAGTATTTCCCTCCCTGGTTATTTTGTTTTGACATCTGGTCCAAGAATAAAAAACAGATGCGTAAGAGAGCAGTATTAACCCTTCTGTTCTCCTCAGTGGATCAAGGACAAGATCGCACGGACGCTAAAAGTCCTGCAGAAGCGTTACATCACCACAGACACGGCGGTCACCAGCGAGGACCTGGAGGCTAACCTGCTGTGTTGTGCTGTGGAGGCGGTCTTCATCCATGGTATCAAGAGCAAGTTCATCCGGTTTGACGGAAGTCATACGCGCAAAGGAGGGTCACGAGGATCACTTCCTCAGCCCGTCTTCTGGAGCCTGTTGAAGACCGTCACCCACAGGTGGGTCAGAGAAGTTACTTTCAATAAAGCCTACATGCATTTAGAAGGTAAATAAGGTGGATTTTATTTTCTTGTTGTGAACAGTTGCGCTGTGGATATGTCATAACTTGATCTTCTAGTAAAAAAAACAACAGACTTCTCTCTGGTGACACATTCTGGACTTCTCCCCTCTTTTAGTCACTTAAACTCCATCCCTACAAACTCACATTCTTTTGCCTTTACTTTAGTGCCAGGCCCACATCTCAGCATCCAATCAGCAACAGATGCATAAAACCAAACCAAGTATCCATCTTACATTGTTTTTTAATTCTGATAATCCACAATAACTTCCATTTAATTGTGATATTTGTTTTTTGTTGTTGTTGTTGTTGTTGTTTTTTTAATAGAGGTGTAGCATCCGTTTTATACAATTAAACACAAAACCTTGCTTGAAAATAAATTTAACTTCAGAAGTATTTCCAAGTGAGCAACCTGTCACCCGTTTGGAAACAGAAAGAGACATGTCAGAGAGACTCTGTGAGGATTGTGACAAGTCTGTAGGATTAGATGAATCATGTGGTTTAGTAACTGGCTCCTAAATCTTTGGGCTGTAGTCAAGTGACACTCACTCACTCAGCTCTTTTAAGGCCACTTGACTCAACAGGACAGTTTCAGGCTTTGTTTTGAGTGTTTAGTGTCATATTTATACTTACAAAATGCCTAGTATGGAATTTACAGTATGTCACTTCACTATACTTCATTTCACATATAGTCCATAAAGATGTACATTTTTGTGCTGTCAAGTCAAGTCACTTTTATTTATATAGCGCTTTTAACAATACAGATTGTAGCAAAGCACTGAACATTATCAAAT